>JAMXBD010001307.1:0-408045 GCA_024138025.1 Combretum micranthum
AAAAATAAATAGAAAAATAAGTGAATAAATAAATAAAAAATATATATTGGTACATGTATAAATAGGAATGAGTATGGTTTATACTTATATTAAGTGTACTTTGAGTTATAAATGTATTAATAGACTTAATAACTACTTAAATTTAATATGGATTTTAAATATGAAATAAATTTGATTAATAAACTCTATGCAACTTGGCTAAATTAAGTTAATATAGAATTATTAATTAATATTGGCTTAAATATAATTGTAGTATGATAGACCATTAATAATAAGAGGAGTGTGTTGTTTTAAATGAATTTATTAGAAAAATGCGTATTTCAAATAAGGCAATAATTGATTTAAATGCTTATATGAATCAATCTCTTGAGTAGATATCTATTTGAAGTCTGCCTCATGTGTTAACTTCTGGTCTATTATCTATTTATTTAGAGTACATATTTTATACCAGGTATACAGTGACTTGTGTATTGCTTGCTAGGATAAGCATCTTAAATGAATTAATACTTAAAAATGGCCTTAATAATTACTTGCTACCTATGCGTGGTCGTTTAACCCGATCTAAGAGGCAACGACCTTACTAGGCGGTGCCAGTATGGTGGTTAGGCACTTAGGCCGCCTCCCATCAATGATATTGGAAAAATGATGGTTATCAGTGGCTCAATAGGTAGTTAATATGGGGAACAGTATCGGGGCAACGTTTATTTATGTTGGAGAGAAGTTGTATTAAACAGTTTAATAAATGGGCGCTGTTACTCTGCTTAATCATAATGGACTAATATGGATAAAGATGAGTAATGATTGTGACCCCCAGACGAGGCTATTTATTAGATGTTCCTATAGGGGATATAAGTATTTGGGCTACCCATATCAACTCCTAGTTGCTGCTACTCAGGACTCTTAGGTTCCCACTATGTTATATGAGGTATGATATGGATTTCAAGGAATTTCTCAATGAATGTAGTTACTAGGATTCACTGGATTATTACCTTTATTGTACATTAGTAAATTTAATCATCAAACTCATGTTTTAATAAAGCCTATCTATGTGCCTATGGTGTTTATTTTAAGATATCTAAAACTCCTTTTTTAAAAATACCTAGTGATGTGGAACCTATTTCTGTATATATTGGTCTACTCTCTGGACTTACCTATTTGTAAAATGTTTTATGAAAGTTATTTCTCAATTGTAAATACAATTGTTTTTAGAATCTAATTTAATAATTTCAGAATCTAAAATTTGTTTAGTAACGATTATGATAAACTGTAGGTTAAATTAGCCTTAGTGTATAATGCATAAATATTATATGTGGCAGCTGAACATGCCATGATCCTAATTCGTGGCAATAATTATACACCTTAATATTTTTCTATCAGTGATTGTCTAATTTAGAAAAATTCAGAGAAAGAAAAGAAAAGAGGGAGGAAAAGCACAAAGTATTTTCCAAAAATTAGATTAGCAATTAAGAACTTAGGAATTTAGGAAAATTTTAGGATCCATCAAGATGTCATTCTTTGACTTTTGGCTTTGCAAAAAGTTTAGTGTTAGCCTTTCACTGGCTTTTGGATGATTTTGATAAGAATTAAAAGAAAAAAACACTAAAAATAGGCCTATATCAAAAAATTTCAAAAATAGACTAAAAAACACTGTTACAAAGCTTGGTCATAAAGCCACACTATTATCACCTCAATGATCAAATTCTCAACTATAATAAATAACCAAAAGAAAGAAACAAAATAACAAAGACGCCATGAGTCGATTTTCAAACTTTAACATCAAGTTACAAATTTTGTCCCTTCCATGACCTTACTCTCAAACATAACAAAAACTCTTTTTTTTTTTTTTTTTAAATCCGTACCAAAATCAACCAAAAAAACAGCCTCTCACTTACCTTTCTGTTCTCCCTTCTCTTACCACACTTGCACGGAAATTCCTACGGTCCACTTTCATGAAACAAAGAAGGTTGAAAACCCGGTAAAATAATAAAACAAACATTCGCTGCCATCGTTGACGTTCTAGAACTTTGATTCTAAAATTATGATTTCATCTTGACTGCACTATCATTAGTGTCTTCTTGCAACTCGAACTTACGAGCCTATGATGCGTTGTTGGTCCCGATCTCTTGAATACGATATACGCCCCTGGGTTCGCGATTACGATAAGCTCCAATGCATCGCCATTGTTCTCATCTACATTCAGGTTGCGGGAAAATGAAAGCCTTTTTCACTCTGAATTTTTCTTTTACATTAGGGTTTCTACTTTCTCTGTTTATAGTTTTATTTAATATGTGTGATTACATGTATATATTAATTCTTTTGCTTTTGTTTAGATTGCGTGTGCGTTGGTTGGGTCGCTAGGAGCATTGTACAATGGAGTTTTGCTGATCAATTTGGCGATTGCATTGTTTGCTCTTGTGGCTATCGAGAGTAATAGTCAGAGTCTGGGGCGAACGTATGCGGGGCTTTTGTTTGGGGCCATTCTGCTGGATATTTCTTGGTTTATCCTTTTCACTCCGGACATTTGGTGAGTTTATGGTTGTGTTACTATTTTGTTGTATGGTGTTGTGATATCATAGAATTTGGAGTAATGTAACTAAAGATGGTCTTGTCTACTCTACGACTTACATTTGATTGGCATATTCTGTTAGGTTTTATGTTGTTGTTAGGTATCTAAAATGGCACATCATAGGATTTAGTAATAGAAGACGCCATAGTATGGATGCTGGGAGAACCATCTGCCTAAAGCTGGCTATTAACATGTGGGAGTTTAATTATGTATGAACAAATACTGTCAATGTGAGACTCGAATCCCATATAACTTTCGTTAAGTGCACCATCCCAGTCTCGCAGTGTTGCATTTATTGTCATGTTATTGCTGTGTCTTGAGGGAGCCAATCAATACCATTTAGTTACTAGAAGGCAACATGAATAAATAAGGTTCTCCAACTTGGCTCATTGTGCAATTAAGTCTTGAGTTTTTTTATGTATGCACTTATGCCTTGCATTCTACATTTATTCAGGCAAACCTTGAACTTTTGGATTGCGTAACAAATTAAAATTTTTTTGCCAACGATGTTCATGGTTAAGAACTAAATGAGCTTTGGTTTTCCATAGTGAGGCTGTACTTATGCTTCCATTGTGGTTTAATTGTTTTTGACTTTAAATTCTTATATATGATATTGGTAATAGATTGAAAATATATCTTAAAATATCAATATATCTTTATATTGGTCCATTGATCAACTGTTGTTTAGGGTCTCATGGGCATTATATGGAAATGTGCAAGAAAAAGCCAAGGAATACTATTCCTTCCATCTTAAGAAGGAATTGCATCATTTATTTAGCAGTAATAGAAATTTTATGGAATAGCTATTTTGTAAACACAGTAATAAAGTTACAAGGAAGGAATAATTATTTTGTTCCAGTCCCAGCCAAACTTAAACCAGTCCATGGGTTGTATTTATGCGGTAGTTCGTATAAGAGGTACCTACAACAATTTGGCTCTGATACCAATGAAAAAATTGCTCAATACTTTGTCCCTCCAATCTAAGCAAGGAGATTCTTTTCATTGCTTCACTTTTTTATTTCTTCCATATTGTCTTATATTTATCCCTTAATACTCCTCTCACCTAACTGAGACATTAGTTGAATTCCTCCTTGTGGAATAATCAAATAGTGATGAAAGTATGGTATGAGGATTCAAACAAATGACCTTTTACCCCTGAGCCTTGTTAATCTTAGATTTTTAGATGCATAATTGACTAATCTAATATTTGGCCTAATAGATGTAGTGTGATTTTACATTTATGCTTCACCATATAATTCACTTTATTTCTGTGCCAAAATTTTATTTAAAGGAGATAAGGAATACATGATTGTTTCTATAATTACTAATTTAATCAATTCAATGGGTTAGTTTTCTTATGTCGCTTGAATAAGCTTCACTTCTTATGTCCTTACAGTCAACATGTAATTATTGGTGTTGAATTTGGATTCTTCTGATGCTTATCGTATTATAGAGAGTAATTTTAGATAAAATTATAGGTCTTTCCAGGTGGTAGGTGGTCCCTTGAAACACATCTTTGGAGAGTTGTACCTTGAGCAATATAGAATACAGCTTCCTGGACTCCCAAATTTATTTATGTCATTGGCATCGTGAGCAAGGGTTATTTGATACTCTCTCCTCCTCTTCCTTCCTTGATTATAGTTCCTTATCTGGAGTCCACACCTTCTTGGCCCTTAGAAAGGGGAAGCCCTTGACATTGATGATCTGCAAGAAAGTATGAAAAGAACATATTCATTGTGCATGTACATGGGCAATAACTATTTTTATGATTTAATGTTATTGGAAAAGATCCAGATCCTCAATAGTGAATGGCTTGTTTTCATGCAGGAGCATTTCCTCTGACAGTCATGGAATGTTTTTCATATTTTCAGTAAAGCTTGCTCTGGCTATGGAAATTATTGGGTTCTCTGTGAGGCTATCTTCTGCATTATGGATCCAGATTTACAGGCTAGGAGTTTCAGGCCGAGAAGCAGATTTTGATTTGAGAAATAGTCTTCTATCCCTTGCTACTCCTGCTGTGGGTAGACAATCTTCAGACTCAGAAGACATCTTAGGTGGTTCCATCTATGATCCAACCTACTATTTCTCCCTTTTCCAGGAGGGTCAAGAGAACGGATACTCCTTTGAGGTAACATCATTTGTGCTGTATATTTTACTTGATACTTTATATCATGCATTACATACAGTTATATTGCTGGCTTAAGGATCTTTATATGTTTCTTCTTTTCAGAATTTTTTTTTTAAATTTTCTTTTTCAATTTTTGAGCTCAAGTTTGATTTTAGTACCTATTTTAAGCCTGTAATGTGTAGACTGGTGCTTTTACTTCAATATATGAGAAAGAATGGCCATCCAGTTTATACCATGTGTCTGTCTTTAATGTGCATGGATGTGAAGTGATGATATTGGTTATATGAGGCTAATTGATCTTTTAGGTTCTCGAATACAGAACTCTGTGCAGTTTTTCATACATGTTCGCAATTATCTGGTAATTAATCTTATCCCTTTCATTGTTTGGCTATGTATTTTGTAGGGTCGGGATAGTTGCACTCGCAATGACAGATTAGTCTCTATGGATGAAGTTCATCAGCTGAAAACGTCAAATGGTGAATCCTTCCACGCCATGGATGTCTGTTCATTCTTCCCAGTCTTGTGCACCTTTAGCTTCATAAGTAGATATCAGTGGATATGCTTGGAGATTTGGTATTTTACTTAAATTAAAAAGCTAACTTGCATAAGGTTCTTTGCAGCTGGAGATTTTAGCTGACAAACCCCAGAATGAGTGTGCTATAAACATGAACAAGACATAGGCTATGTTTGCCCCAAAATGCCAAATGCAGCATTTGGAGGGCTCATCATTATGGAATGTTAAGGGTATAAAAACAAAGTAAAATACAACTTTGTTTGAAGCGAAAGGTTAACATGAAATTGTCTTGCTTCAAGCTAATTCCTACTTAGTTTTGAAATTAGTGATCTCTTGTAAATTCATATATAGTTATATCTTTTTTTTCTTTCTATCCCTATAATGTTCCTTTGTGGTGAGCATTCCGAATGGTACATTTGCATTTGCAGCCAAACATATCTGTAATATGTTCAGAAGCTGGCCCAAATACATGTCCAGTTGCTTCCACTATCTGTACCAAACCTTGAAGGCTCTTTTGTTGGCTGTGCGACTAATCCATAAATTATCACAAAGATCATAGCTGAATTTGTGAGTGAAAAAGGATGAGCTGGCATGATCACACAGCTACATTCCTCCCAGTGGTGTCTTTTAACTCCAGAAAGGTATTCCCACATGAGAACTTTAGCAGCTTCCAGCTTTATCACCCAAGCTATTATAGAAAAAAGTTGCTTTCAAGCAGAAGAGTGCATGTTCTTTAAAGTCTTTCCAACAGCTGGACTAATCAGAGACTTTGCACTGTACACTTAGTGAAGATCCATCCAAAGGTGAGTTATCTCAGTTTCAGGGCATACTTGAGGGCATCTTATGATGCCTAAGCTATGCAGTAGTGCTCCCTTTGTTCATTCTGGATTGCAAAGTAGGAAGAAGATCTACATATGCTTGGTTAGATCTGATGTATATAGAGATTGATAGCTATTCCAAATGTTTGTCAATTAGCACCCCTCTCATTGTGGTACTTTGGTGGATGAGTTACAGCATAATTACTTTCAAAGTCAAGAGTATGTCCATGGAAAATCATTAATTCTAAAATATCATATCAACATTGAAAGTCCTTTTCAAGTTGATGTGTTTTACAAAATGTGTTTAATCATCAGTAACTATACTTAAAATGGATAACCTGCTGTGTATACAACATGCTGAAGGACAAATAAATTTTTAACATTTTCTTATCTTCTAAATAAAGAGCAAAATGTTTTGTGACCACTTCCCATCAATTTTCCATCATTTGAAAGCGGGATTAATGCATAGATAGTTTCTTGTTTCTAAATTATATGGTGGGTATTTTATTTTTAAGATAAGAAATCTTTTATGCATTTGTGTTATTAAAGTTTAGTTTTATAGAATATTAGGTTTTGTTGTGGGACAAAGCATGTAATCAATTAATAGCACACAATTTATTATTTTATTCCCATTCCCTTTCGTAACTTCAAGAAAATCAGACGTGTGGGCAAGAATTTTTTGCTATATGAATTTCATCATCAAAAGGTTACGGATTGTTTCAAAGTAATAGTACGATCGGTCCTGAGGTAGATGTGAGTTTCGAATCTTTTGATCTTTGGTTAGCATGAAAGATGGATCTTAATAACCAATATTTTTCTTCATGATACAAAAATTTAGGATTTATTTTCATCAAGACGTTGACGTTGGATGGGTGGGTCATTACAATTGGGGAGGAGGGACGCGAAGGTGTTTATTAGCTTTCCTTGAAATAGTTTTGGCATTTGTGAAGAAACAAATTAATATTAATGACTTTTTACATCAATAGATTTGCCTTTTGTTCATTTGGATAACTACCAAATTAGATCTTCATTTACAAAATTTTGTGATGAATTTTTTAGTGTTCATTATATGATTGTTGATTTGTTTAATTTCTATAATTGTTGATTTTTTTTTTTTTAATTTGCTTTTGCTGTTTTAAATCAACAGTAAGATTCAATGTATTCGAAGAATGATCTGACATACTTTACAATAGCAAGAATGTCAAAAATCTCGTGGAAACAAGCAGCTTACACTTACCCATGTAGCGAAAATGTCTTTGGAGACGTTGGACATGCAAGGGACCTCAATAACTGAGCGAATAGGCCAGAATCAAGTATTATTGAGGATTTGAAAGGGATTCTCTCTTGGATTTGCTGAAACACGTAAACAAGATTTGAAACCTTTTTTTTTTTTTTTTCTTTTTTCCCAGCAGCAACCTTATCAAGGTTTTTGCCAAGGAACTCGAGGTGAGCCATGATATTCGTAATGAGTATAGCCCCAGAGGGATTGTGGAGAGATTTAAAATTAGTTTGCAAGGCTAAAGGTATGGGGGTAGTAAATCAATTTTATCTGGAAACTTTTGTGTGAAACAGTTGAAATTATGTATTAATTACTAGTTGACTTTAAGTATTTCTAGTTTGAGGCATGTTACAAATGATATTAGAGCCCATGTCCTACGGTAGGAGTAGGTGGATGATTGGCTTGCCTATCGATTATTTTCAGCCTAAGGAATTAACTAAGCTTAAATAGACTGCCATGAAACAGCCTATAATTAATATTGTGCATAGTAGATTTAGAGGAGGTTGAAGAGTAGTCTGACCAATGAAGTGAGACCTCCTCCGCAAAGGTTGGTAATGGTGGTGATACCCCTCACTTTAGGGGTTGGACGATGGAAGGGGAAGAAGAAACAGTTGTTTGAAGACAACCTGAATTGGGGGTTGACTCGAGTGGCATGGTATCGGGCATGGTGTCTTAAAAGTGCAAAATTGGCTGGATCTTTATAGGCCGGGATCCCGTCAAATAGCACAATAGGGCCCATGGACTTTAGACACAAAGGGATGGCTTCCTTGACCAATCACTAGTTGGGCGATTCATCAAGAAAGCAGGGTGAAAAACCAGGTTTTATACTTCAAGGCTACATTTTTGCTTTTGGGGAGCTTAATTCAAGCCTTGGTTAAAAAAGATAAAAGCATCAGGCCATAATGGATTCTGGAGAAGTTGTGCAAGATGGAAGATTTAAAAAATCAAGAGAGTTTTGAGAATTTAGTAGAGGATAATCAACATCATTGTATAGCCAAAAGGGTAATAATGGTAAAGGGGAATCCGGAAAGCCATGATTTGACTCCCCAGGTGAATGAGGAGGGGACTTGAAATGAAGGGCAGTAGATGAGAGGTCATAAAATGACTCTTTCGATAGTTTTTTCTGTTTCTTCTTTTGTTGTTCTGTCTGGTGTATTAAACACTTAATGTTTCGAATGAATTACCCTTTCTTTGGCCCAAAAAAAAGAAAAATATTGGCATTTTAGAAACTGTCTTAACTGTTAGAACTCTTCATTTAGATAAGACACTTTTAATTGGCCCAAAAAAGATAAGACATTTTTAATTTGTTATTTTTTAAATTTGCATGGAATTATTATTTTATGCAAATCAGAGGGCATTATTTGATGGTAAAAGGGTAACCTAAGATAGAAATTTCATTGGAATTTATATGCTAGCGAACCTTGGCTAAGAAAACCAAAGGCAAAAAGAAAAAAATAAAAATAAAAAGATAGATTGTAGGGTATAACAAATCATACCAAAAGAATACGGAGTCATGATAAATGAATACAGGAGGAATGAAGCTTTGACGAATAATGCTGAAGCTGGTGAAGGATAGATGGAGGAGTTTTTGATAACAACAACAAATTCTCTTGGACATCATCCACAATAAACCCAGCAAGATTTTAAGAAGTTTGATAGTGAAATCATCTAAATTTTGGTTAAAAGTTTAATTTACCATTTGAACTTTTATATTGTGAAATTTGGCATCTAATTAAAACTTTTTGAATCATTAATTTTGTTTGTAACATATAATTTAACATCTATTATCTAATCACCTCTTTTAGCCAATCAAAACATGAATTGTGCCATATGTGGAAAATAATTTCAGTGTGGCAATATTGGCTCCAGCTGTTTTCCACAATTCACATGATAAAGAAGATAGAAGACACGTAAAATATACTTAAATAAATGAAAAATACAGTTGTATTTTGATTTTCTAGAGTCAACATTTATATTATTGGATCTTGTTTTTCTACATATAGGACACACATCACACTTTGATTTACTAAAAGATATAAATAGATTAGTGGGCATTAGATGGCCAAAAAAAAGACTAGTGGGCATTATAATATAGACTGCAGGTAGTAATATAGTTCAACTAGGTACTAAATTTGACAAGATAAAAGATTAGATGATAAATGAAATTTACTATTAAATTCTAGTTGAGATTTGCAAAGTTTTCCTTGTAGAAATCATTTCGGAAGGACTGCTGATACACTTTGCGCAACTATAGATGCAGGACTTTAGACCTAAGAATGGGTATTTGACTATAAGGCAGACAACTTCTTAAAAGAGCGGAAGTTCAGCCCTAGGCATGGAAGTAAATAGGGAAAATTACTGACAAAAACCGAATATTTGAATCTAAGTTTAAATAAATGATAAAAGGTTTTGATATTAGAGAAAATGTTAAAGTTAGTATTTGAACTTTATAAAAAATTTAATTGGTATTTAATTTTAAAATCATTAATTTAATACATAATAATACTTTTTGTGTTAATTTTATTACCTCACTAACGTTGTTTTTTCCATTTATTGAGGCGGAAGAGGTAGCCTATCAACATTAGACAACAATAGTAGGGATAATAAAAATTCAATGATCAAATATGTCTCCACCTTTGCAAATATAGCAAAACCTTGTTAGGGAGTTAGTAAAAATAGTTACAAAAATTAAACTGCATATTAAATTAACCATTTTATAATTTTGGTATCCAATTGAATTTTTGTACAAAGATTGATTACCAAATTTTACATTTAGCCTTCATAATATACAGTATGTGTAAAGGGGCTTTAAATTAATTATTATTATTTATTTGAGCTTGACTTACAAGCTGAGTGACGAGGCCTAGGGAGTCTGATTCCTTTATTGGGATCACTCGTAGAGATTTGGCTTTGTGGGCTTGGAACAAGGATTGTTAGACCGATCCACCACATTTAACCTTTCTCAAGCAAGCTCATGTGCATAGGAGATGTGTAAACCCCGAGAATTTTTCATATAAGTAAAAATAGACAAAAATATAAAAAAAGAAAATAAAATGTTAATATAGGACTCAACCAAGACCTTAGAATAAAATCACAAGTAATAATGAACCTATATAAACCCTAAAACAAAGTTTTCTAAATAGTATTAAATACTACTAATAAGATTTCATAGTAGGTACCAAAAACTCAAGATATAAGAATAACTTGGTTAAAATTTTAAATGTGATAAAGAGTAAATAACCAATTACGTTTATAGATAGAAAATGATAACTGAAAGATAAACCGTTAGGGTTATAAATACATAATAAAAACATAAACAGATCTATAACCGATAATCTAGACATCAAATAAATATTTGGATCACACCTAGGGGTGTTCACGGTTCGATTAATCGGTCCGTGGCCCTATTTTTTTATTCTAACCGTAATAATCGGATTTTCAATAACCTGATCCTAAATCGATCCATTATGAACGGTTAACTGCCTTAACGGTTAACAGTTTCTTTTGGTTAATTTTTTTGGTTTTTGGTTTTTAACCGTTTAGTATAATGGTTATACAAATTTTGAAGTTAATCATATTTTTCAATATGTTTGTAAAAAAATTAGAGTATTTTTTGTGTAATTATGTTAAAAACTATAAATTAAGAATGTAAGACATGCCAAATAGTTGTTAATATATATAGGTTCCATCAAGATAATCATCATAGTAGTCTTTTACTCATATGTTCTTATCAACCTAGATCAATTGAGCTCAATCTCAATCAAACACCACATTTCCAATTTTCAAACATATATGCATTTGTTTCTTCTTATCCGAATCATTCATTTTAACATAATTCATATTGATAACATTAAAAAAATAATTATATGGATATATTATAAATTATATATATTTATAATTATGGATCGGTTAACCGAATCCATCGGTTTCTAGAATCTAAAAACTAAAATCGAAACCGAAATCCGAAAAAAAAAAATAAAAATGCTAATCCTAAACCAAAATCGATGGATTGGTTAACCCTTTTTTTCGGATTGATTTTCCGGTTTAGGTTTGGTTATCCTAATATTCGGTTTTTTTTCACACCCCTAATGACACCGTTGTTTTAATTAGAGTATTTTTAGGCTATTAAAGCCTAAAACAAAAATTGGCTTATTAAGCTTAGAAAACCCTAATCGGATAAGATAAAAACCTAAAAATAATTAATCACGTAAACTTTAAACCTAAAGTTGAACTCAATAACAATTTAGAAAATTTGTAGAACTCTATATAAATTTTGGAGGTAAAACTATTGAATGATTTTCATATTTGTATCCGTTTAACCTAATGAACTACCCTAAAACTAAGGCAAGTAGTTAACTAAGTAATATAATAATAAATATACAAAATTCGGTGCAAATTGGAGGATTTATGGATGGATTTTTCTAGAATTCCTTCAAAGGAATTTTTGAAACAAGTATAGTCAAATGAGGCCAACAAGGTAAAAAAAAAAAAAAAAAATAGGCTAATGGACCAATCAAAATAATCTAACTTAACTAAGCAATAAATGCACGAGATTATATGCATGAGTGACTTGATTTTTCTTAGAGGAAAGAGCTCCATTTTTGCTTCTATATATATACAAACAACCACATTGAAGAGCAAGAAGCAAAGCCATCTAAGAACTCAACAATAACAGCAAATAACAACCCACAACAATAGCTACAAATAACGGCAATAATCTAATCAAAACATACATCAAAACTACCATAAACAAGCTTCATAAAAATAGCACAAAACAAGCTTGGGAAAGGAAAAACAAGGTAAGTTAAATTCGTTTTTAAGTTAGTTATGTGTTAAAACATTAGCTTAAACAATGTTTTGTTAATCCTAGGTTTGAAACCTGCTTAGGAATGGAGTTTAAAACATTTACAAGGTAAACTTTGCTAAAACCCTAGTTACACTCTTTATAATAAAAAAACAAGAATTATGTATATGTTGATGTGTTGGAGGATGATATATGTAAATATATATCATGTAAAAACACTTAGAAATCATTTAAAAACAAGTTGGACATGAAAAATCATAAGAAAATGGATCAAATAACATGGAAAGTGAAATTTGTAGATGAGCACGGGTAGTACATGGGGTGGTGAACTCCCTGTGTTCCTCTCGGCTTCTAATTTTCCATGAGTCCATGTTTCCAGAAGTACATGGCTGGTACACGGCCGTGTACTAGCCATGTTCCTCTCGGCTTGCATTAAAAAAAATAGTAAAATCTGTTTTATATTTTTATTATTATTATTATTAAAAGTAATAATTTATTGTTCTCTAAGTATATTATACATATATAGATTTCGAAAAATAGTTTTAGATACCGATATTTCCACAAATCACAAGGCCTGCGAAGAATTAGATACTCTACCAAAAGATAAGATATGGAAATTTCAAGTCTATCTTTTAACTATAAAGAAATTACTAAATGAATAAGGAAAGTTTAAGAAAGAGAACATCAAGATTCAAATCTTTCTCTCATCTAAGTTCGGACTATAGCTTTCTAAATTCTCTATTTAGCTCAACTTGATCTTTAGTACACTATGCACTTGAATCCTATCCCAGTCCTAACTTTTGATTTTTTCAACAAAAACAAACAATTAGGGGGTAAGCTACATCTACCTTAGTGAGATATTTCCTATGCAAAACGTACTCATAACAAAGTAATAACAGACAAGCTTGTTTACAAACATATGAGATGCAATGTCCATATGATTAGACAAGTACATACAATTATCTGGAAATTGTATGTAGAATGGATTTACGCCCTCCATATCAAGGGTTAGGGCATGCTTTGAATAGGTCCATCGATCTCCTTAAAATTGCACGCACTTCTTAGTGTTACAATCAACTATACTACTAGCCCCTGGGTAACTCTTACCATAGCAATCGATCCAACTTGGCTACTTCATGAGGCCATATTCTCCGAACGTCCTAGTCCCTCGTGGAGCAGCTAGGTATCTTACCTTTCTAGTCCTAGGCAGAGAAGTAGTATCAAAATGCGAATACGATTTTCTAAATGATATGCATGATCAATTTATTTTAAGAGGAGTTTCTAAACCATATTTATTTTCCATTTAGGATGATTACGCAATATTCACACATGAATCATCATAAACATGGAAACAAATAATATAATTCAATCATTCAAGTTCCAATATGCTTATCGTTTATTGATCAAGCATAATGAATCACATACATAATTCTTATGATATCATACCTGCATACCATTTTTATCTTTTCTTACAATCTAATGCTCTAGTCTATAAGCACATACAAGAGCACATAAAAGTATATAGAAAAACTCACTCATCCTTAGTGCAATTCTCAGTCGACATGTTCCTTAGGGAAGGGTATGTTAAATTCTTCATCGCATAAAAAAAAAATACTCGAAATGAGTATTTCATATTGGTTCTACTTAAATTTCTAACTTTATTTACTCTATTCGCATCATTTTTCTCGGTTATAAAAGTTCTAACTTAAAATGGCCATAACTTACTCATTTTAAGTTGGAATGTCACATATAAGTAGTTATTTTCTACTTACTTTAAATGCTCTATCCATTTCTAAGGTTATTTTTAATATTTAGAATCATTTAAGCCTTAGAATCCCACATAACAGATTGTGTCTAGAAGTTCTAAACTTTGAACCCTTTTTATTTTTAAAATTTTACTTCATTGGGACTCTATAAATCAAGTATAAAATATTTCCATCTTTAGAAATCATATAATAATGATAATAACTCACATTATGTACATGATCCTAGTGATGTTGCTCAAAATAGGAAATTTATTAAAACAACTTTCATGCAAGGTAGGAAAAGTAAACTTTTTTGGGAAAAAAATCACTTTTGGATGTTTAAATGAAATTTCAACTTTTGATTTTTGTAAATATGAATACTCAACTAAAAATCATAATTTTATATTTATTTTGAGTTCATGGATATTTTATTTTTATAATAAATTTTTTTAGCCAATTGTTTTCAAAACATAGAATGTTACATGTTCGTGAAGAAAACTTTAAGTTGTATTTCCTTTTAAATTTTCTTAAGTTTTGATATTAAGAAAAAATTTAGATGATTAATTGTTCTAAATTTCATTTCTTGTGAAAAAGGTTTTCATGTGTATTTGAGAAAAAAATTTTCAAGTTGTAAATTTTTTTCCCAAGCATTATATTAAGGTCACGATTTCTAAAATAAAATAGGGCCTACTTTTGGTTTTAAAATTTTTCTTTCACACTAACAATTCTTAAGGCTTTGAAATTAAGTTTTAGGAAATTTATTTTTATACCATAAGGAATTGTCAATATAAGGTTCAACAATTTTCTTTTAGCATCATAACAACATCACTATGAGTATTTTATGTATGTGAGCATAAAATAAAAAAAATCATCATTATAACATTAGAATGATCATGAATGTATAGGAAAATAAATTCATGACAACAATAGCAATTAAGAACATAAAGGAAATGAAATAAAAGATGGGAGTCTTAGATTCAGGACAAGGCTTCTTGGGACTCGAAATATTCCAATCACCATATGAAATAAAATAAAACAAGTATAAAGAAATGAAATATGAAAGTCTTAGATTTTTTCAAGGCTTCCTGAGACTTGAAATATTTTCTTGTCTTATAAATAAAAATCGAAATAGATAAATAAGAAAATTATGGGAGTTTTAACTTTTATTTCAAAGCTCCCCGAGACTCGAATTTTTTCAATCTCCTTCCAACTTGATTTATTAACCAGTTCAAGACTAGAAATTGACTAATCTTTTAAGCAAATAAATAAATAGAGTGTATAAATAAATAAGTACATGAAATAAACAAAGTTAAGTTAGTGAGCATTAGGCTCTAAGAAATATAAATACATGCATATACATATTTACATATAAAAAGTTAGATTAGTGACAAGAACACAACATAAACATGAATATAAACATGACATGAACAATATGCAGTCTTTGCATTTCCATTCCCTAATATATGCATTATGGGGATTTTTTATGGAAAAATATCTAATGACATACATATTTTACATATCATATAACATAATCTATGAAGATGGTTTAGCATTTACTTAAATTGTTGAATAAAAGAAAATGAGAAGCAAGTAAAATGGGGGAGTGGGAGAGGTGTGTGTGAAACAAGGGAAGGAGAGAAGAGAGAAAAGTTTGAGAGAAAAATTTTCGAGAGTTTTGTTAAGATGAGGAAAAAGTAAAAGAAGTGAAGGAAGGAGATGTTATTTATAGAGAGAAAAAGAAGGGTATTAACGTATGAAAGAAAAATGGAAAAAAAAAATAAAATGGAGGGAAAAGAGGGAGGGACCAACAATTGCAAATGGGAAGGGAGAGAGAGAAAAATAAAAATTAATTTAAGTATAAAAAGTATAATAAAGTATAAGAGAAGTTAAGTAAAGTATAATAAAAAGTAGTATTGGTAATGTAAATGTAAGAAATAGGTGTATAAGTGTGAAAGAGTAGGTGTAAGAAAAAATAGAAACAAATAAATAATAGTGATACAAAGGAAGGGGAAAAAGAGAAAATTTGTAAGAGTTTTGTTAAAATGAGGAAAAAGTAAAAGAAGTGAAGGAGGGAGTTGGTATTTATAGAGAGAAAAAAGAGGTGATTGAAGTATGAAAGAAAAAGGAAAAAGAAAATAAAATGGAGGGAAAATAGGGAGGTAGCTACAAATGGGAAGGGAGAGAGAGAAAAATAAAAACTAATTTAAGTAGAAAAAGTGTAATAAATTATAAGAGAAGTTAAGTAAAGTATAATAAAAAATAGTATTGGTAATGTAAATGTAAGAAATAAGTGTATAAGTGTATAAAAGTAGGTGTAAGAAAAAGTAGAAAGAGGTAAATAATAGTGAATAGTAGATAAGATAAATAAATTACCAGTAGATAAAATATGAGTATATTATCTATATCTAACGTTTTTATAACTCGAAAAATCTTTATCTGATATTATATAGGTGTTTTAATATTTTTCTAGTATAAATTATTTATCTGAATATTTCATCTCATTTTGCGTGTCAGTGTCTAGATATTGAAATTGATCTCGTAAAGGCTTAAAACGATCGAAATTTTGACGAATCTAATCATATAAGGCATATAATATATTTTCGGTTCTTAATTCAAGTTTATCTCATTTTTCTAATTTATTCCACATTTTAGAGTTTTAGAAGCTTGTCTAATCGAGTTTAGAGTTTTTAAGATTTAAGGTTGACTCGATTTAATTTTAGGGTTGCGGTTCCGTTTTTTATTCTATAATTTCACTTATAAGATTACCATATAATTTTAGGAGTTTACATTTGTAGGAAATTATTTCTCATTATTTTATTATTAGATATTATTTGGATATACTATCTTAAGTTGCGTGTTAGAGATCAAGTAGATGAATTATTTAGCAAAGGGTTTTCGGATTGATTAAGCTATTAGGTTATTTTGATGGTAATATGTTTTTGCTAAACGATTTTCCTTCAGGGTTTTAGGCTTTATCTAATTAATCTAATATCTTAGGGTTATTGAATATTTATCTCATCCCATTTAGGATTTCTAAGATTCTGAATTTTTAGGGATTCAGATTTAATTTAATTCATATGATATTCTAGGGTTATAAGATTTATTTTATTTGATCTATGATTTCTTTGGTTTGGGTCTAATCCGATATGGTTTAGGATTATTCTTTCAATGCGAGTTATAGGTTCATGATGTGTTTGATTTATTTCACTAAAATCTTAATTAATTTTATGATATGATCTTAGTCTACATTATTTAATTAATATCATATTATTATATTTCTTTATTTTGTGTGTTTGCTTATTCACTATTATAATCATTTGATATAGTATTCAACATACCAAATGATTTGTTAGAAATGTAGTTCATGTCGATAATTGTACGCTTTCCTAGGTAATTAGCCTTAAGGTCTTGTTGTATTATAGTTTATAGTGATATAATAATTATACATTTATTATTATCATAATTGTTAAATTATAATGGTTTTTATTATAACATTTCATTAATATTATGACATTAGTTATGGTATATTTATAAATCATATAGCATTGTTATGAGTCGATAAGTTATCATGACTAATATAATATTGGTATTATAATAATTATGGTCTTAATATAGAATATTTTATGATGATTAATTTTAGAGCTTCTAAATTATATTTTGTTATAATTACTTGTTTTATGTTTTGAATATTTTCTAAAGTAATAAATCATTTTCATGATTTGAGTGACTTTCATGAGATGTTGTCACGCTCCGAAGGGTACTATAAATGTGGTAGCCCGTCACATATAATATCAAGACTCAAGAATAACCACCTTAGTCACGCGAAAATCTTAGTATTACATGTAAGGCGTCTAGCATGGTAATAGGAGACGCTTTTGGGAAGTGTGTTTTAAACAAGTAAAAATGAACATACAAGGATCCAGAAATAAAATAGATCATAATATTCATAATCAAAGGTCTATTACATGATTCTTAGAGGCATACCCTGCTAAATCCCAAAGATTGAAATAACTAATAGTCTATACAATAATTTAATACTATATCAAGATTTCAAAGGAATTCTAATCTGAATCTTCAAGTAGATTCCCTTCAAAACTTCAAAAGAAAACTTACGTGGATATGAGGAGACCTCAGGTACAAAAACAGGTGTTCCTGAGAATGCAAATATCTATAGGGGCATAAGCGTATGGGTTTAGTGAGTAAATCCCAAAAATTCATACTTGAAGTAAAATATCAATCAAGTTTATTAGGCAAGCAAATGGGATGCAACAAACACATGAGCATACAAGACATATGACTTTCCGGGAATCATATATTGAATGAATTACGCCCTTCATTTTGGGTTGGGTGTTCCGGCCAATTACGGCGACAACTTCGTTTAAAACATTTTATAGATCTTATCGGCTCCTATACGCCATAAAAAACATGTAGTTATTACAGGCTCCTACTAGCTACCAATTTATGTAGTTCTTATCGGCTCCTACTCGCCACCTACGTGATATACCGATTATGCCTACCACCACTATCATATACTTTTCCCACCAATTGTATAATGGCAAGTGCAATGTGACTTAACATATAAAGTGCATGCATAAATTCTTAATTAAAGTCTAGTTGTTTATATTTTAGTTTCTTTTCAAGTGAGCATCCAATTTCAAACACTTCAATGTAATAATACACATACAACTTTATTACAAGCAATTCATGCTTCGATATACTTAATATTCTTTCAACATTTTATCATACAACTTCCATTTTATCTTGTCTAAATTCTAATTCAACTAAATTTACAAGCACAATCATAAGTTTGAGAAATAAAAGGGAAGTAACTCACTCAGTCATGATGACATTTTTTCCTGATAGATGAGTCGATCAAGAATTCCACTAATCGTAATAATCCTCCGGATATGTACACTCCTCCTTAGGATCGCCTAATCAAGAATAACACCCTTAATGAGTATTACTTGTTGATTCTATGGTATTTTTCAAAAACTATGTCATAAGATTGTTAAAATTCGTATAGAGGGTAATTCCAACTTAAAATGGCCATAACTTGGTCATTTTAACTCGGAATTGCGTATATAATATATCGTTTTCTACCTATTCGAAAAGATCTATCCAATTCTAAAAATATTTTTACCAAAATAGTGGTGATCAGATTCACCACGAATTTTACAAATCCTATTTTCTTCTTTTTATAAAAACTTGAATCAAAGAGATAGATATTATAATAATTTGTAAGACCTTTGAAATGTATATATATATATATATTATATATATATATTCATTTACTCATGTTAAATGCATGAAATTAATGAAGTTGTCTTAACCATGAATTTTTGGTAAAAGTAAATTCTTCTAAAAACTTTTGGACAAAATCAATATGTTCATGCATGATCATGAATATGAAATTATAAAATTATGAAAACAAAAGAAAGACATAATAATTAATGAAATAAGCAAGTAAAAAAATATGTCAAGTATTGGGAACCTTAGCTTCATCAAGGTATCTCGGGACTAAGAATGAACTAGTCCCAAAAGAAATAAGAAAAAGAAAGCAAATATTGTTTTGATTTGATGATGATAAGTCTAAAA
This sequence comes from Combretum micranthum, assembly GCA_024138025.1. Taxonomy (NCBI): domain Eukaryota; kingdom Viridiplantae; phylum Streptophyta; class Magnoliopsida; order Myrtales; family Combretaceae; genus Combretum; species Combretum micranthum. The sequence goes on from JAMXBD010001307.1 coordinate 19,450, forward strand.
CTAGAGACTAGTCTTAAGATAATATGAAGTAAATAAATAAATTGCATTACTTGAAAGTAAATAAATAACAATGAGCTTATATGCTCTAAAGATTATATATAAGTACATAATTATATCTAGTTACATATATATAAGAGATTAACATAAAATCAATAATAATATGAGCAAAAGTAAAATAACAACATAGAAATACATAAATATATTTTCATGAACAAGAACAATACATGAACATAGTGTAGCTTCCATAACATTAAGTTTAGGAAACTCACACCATGGTCATATAAAGTTACATGACATGATAAGAGAAATTTAAAGAGAATTTTTACCTAAAGTGTTTGTAGAAGAAGAAGAACGTTTCGTTGAGAGAATTTTAGAGAGTTTTGAAATAGTAATTAAGAGGGGAATTGGAGAGAGTTTTGGGAGTGAAATTTATGAGTAGAAGATGTGTGAATGAAGTGAAAGAAGAGGGGGGTATTTATAGGAAAATGGTGAGTGATTTATGAGTGATTTAATTAAAGAAAAATTGAAAAAAATATGAGGAAGAGAGAGAGGGATGTGTGCCTGCCAAGGAGAGAGAAGAGAGAGGGAGATGTAATTTTTTGGATTTTGTATATTAAAAGTAATAATATGTAATATAGATATGATATAAAGTTATAGGAAAGGTAAAAAGTAAAAATAATAGGTTATAGTATTGTAAGAGTAGGAGTTAGGAAAAAGTAGAGATAAAAGAATAGTGTAGAATAGTAATGAATAGTGTAATATAAAGTAGATGTAACTAGTAAAATACCGGTAGTAAGAAAATACATATATAATTACGATATCTGTTATTTTTAGTTACCAAAAAATTACAAAACTGATATTTTTGAAATTGTAAACCCCGAGATTTTTTTTTAAGCAAAAGAATAGAAATATAGAATAGAAAATAGATAACTGATTTAGAAGCCGACAAAAATTCTAAAATGAACTTATAAGTAGTATTGGTCCTGTTTATGGTTATAAACCTTAAAATAAAGCTTTCTAAATAGTATTAAATTCTACTTATAAGATTTCAAAGCGGTACCAACAACTCTAAAGATAAGAAATAATTTAAATAAGATTTCAAGTTCAATAAAATACAAATATTCGACAACACTTATAGTTAGAAAACGATAATTTAAGGACGAACTATTAGAGTTTTAAATACGCGATTGAAATATAAACTGATCCATAATTTATATTTTTGACTTCAATAAATTTGGACCGCACCATTGTTCTAGTTAGGGTGATTTTAGGCTATTAGAGCCTAAAACAAAAATTGACCTACTAATCTTATAAAACGCTAATCGCGGGAATTAAAACTATAAAAAGAATTAATCGTGTAATTTTTTTAAATTAAAACTGTATCTTTTGATAATCTAAAAATTATGTGGAACTCTATAGAATTTTTTTTTAGATAAAATTCTTAAAGTAAACGACATATTTATACTCGTTTTGCTTGATAAACTACCTTAAAACCTAGATAATTATCAACTAAGTATTCTTTGTAATTTTTTTGTAAACCCCCAAAAAATTTTCATAATTCATAGAAAATAATTCCAAAAGTTTAGAATTTAAATCCCAAAAATCGACTCACGCTAAAACCAAATTCTAAATCAAGACAAGCGCTAAGAAACGAAATCCTAAAATCGAACCAAGTTAAAGCTTAATTCCAAATAAAAAGCAAAAACGAATTTTCTCAATCTTGAGAAAACGAGAACCCTGAAACAAAATATAAAGTCCAATTACCGATATAATCAACGTCCGTACGTCGATTAAATAATCTACCCAATTCCTAAAACGCAAATCGAAACAATAGATCCAAATACCGCTTAACAACGAGATAATAAAATCCTAATTCCTTCAGTAAAATTTTAGAATCACAAAATCCAAATTTTCCACAAAAGTCAAATCGAGTCAACTCATAAACCTAGACTCGGTTAAACGATCCCGAGAACTAAAAAAATAAATAATCACGAATAAAATAAGATAAACCACAGACGTCGAGCAAAATATAAAACGATCGAAACTCAAAAATTATACGATCTTACGAATAACTCAGTAAAATCGGAAATCAAAACGGAACCCTAAAAGTCAACAAGCCTATAACGAACCCTAGTGTTTAAGATCCGGCAATCCCGTTTTCAAACCCTAGAAAACGAAATTAAGTTAATGACCTAGAATAGTTCGTAATAATATAGGGTAACATAAAAATATCAGATTCGCGAATTTCGAGTGACCTTCGGACCCAAACGGGATCAGTTCTCGAAAAGCGTGTCCCGGAGCTCGGAATATTAAAAATATTCCGTTTATACCAATAGACTCGTAAAAATACAAGGATTCCAAAAATATCAGTTTTAGAATTTTTCGGTAGCTAAAAATTACAGATATCGCATTATTACGCGTATTTTTATTACTACCGGTACTTTAATTGTCTAGTCTACTATTCATAGTACTTTTCTACTATTCATTACTATTCATCTATCTCTACTTTTTCTTACACCTATTTCTTACACCTACATATCTATTTTCTTACTTTTTTCATTTCCAACACCTTTATCACATCAAACTTTACACATTACTTCTTTATTACACAAAAATTAATCAAAATTGTACAACTTGTCTCCCCATGCTAGAACCGGCGCTCACCTCTCTCTTCCACATCTTTCTATTTTATTTTTCTTTTATTTAATTACCTCTTAATTCCTCCACAAAATTCTATAAATACCACCTCTCCCTTCTCATTTCTTCACACCATTCCAAAGCAAAGAAACTATGCTAAAATCCTCTCCAAAAACTCCTCTCTATAATCTTACAAGAACTCTCTTCTTGTAAAGAGAAAACACTCTTCTTCCATTACTAAAGAAAGTTTCTTTTCAAAGCATCACTACTTACCACTACCAAAAGCCTTCAAGCAATCCTTCTTTTCTTCTTACCCATTTAGGTAATGAAGAACTCATATTCTATTCTTTTTATGTCAAGTAACCTTATATGGTTTTGATGTTGTTTCTTAGGTTGAAAAACTAAAGAAAACCACATTAAGATCATGTTTGGTTCTTGTTCATGGAACTACTTTCATGTATATATATACTTTGTCATTTATTACTTGTTTATATTTTGATCTTGCTTATATATAAATATATATATGTATATTATATTTATTTAGAGCATATAAGCTCATTTGTTATTTATTTACTTTCAAGTTATGCAATTATTAAGACTAGTCTTTCTAGTCTTAGACTTGTCCATCTCAAGTCAAAACAATCTTTTATTTATTTTCTTTAATCTTTCGGGACTAGTCCATTCTTAGTCCCGGGATGCCTTGATAAAGCTAAGGCTCCAATACTTGATCGGGATTCCTTGATGAAGCTAAGGTTCCCAATACTTGATATTTTATTTTTCTTGCTTATTATTTATTTTAGTATTTCCTTATGTTCTTATTTCTTTATATGCTCATGATACTTGCATTTACATAATGCTAATGTCTCAACTAAATCTAAAAATAGAATTTTTCTTTACTTAATGAACTCAAAGCTAAGTTTTCAATCATATGATTTATCACAAAATCATGAAGTTATTATCAACAACATAGAAAAGGAGTTTTCTCAACGTCTTCATAAATAACAAAGATAGATTTTCAAGGAATCATAAGAAATAAATATTTTCTTTGTATATTATGTTAACCTAAGCTTTTAGTAATATAATTTATTAATATTAAAAGTCTTTACAAAAAGCTCAAGATTTAAACTCTTTTAAACTTCGAAATACAACTAAGAAAACAAACCACTTTTCAAAGTTAATATAAAAATCAACTCATAAGGAACCCACTTAGGAAAAGTAATGATTTTTAAATTCTAAAAGAAAGAACTTGTTTTCAAAAGAATATAAATAAAGTAAGGTTAGCAATAATGTATTTTATCAATAAAAATGATTCTTTTCAAAAGAAATGAAAGAACAAGTTTTAGAAAGCAAAAGCTTATATTTTAGAAATAGATATAAGAAAACAAGACTCATTTTCTAAGATCATTTAAACAAATTATGAAAAGGTTTTCGACAACTTAATATAGTTTTGATAAATTAACCTTTTATCACTAGAAATGAAATTTATGAAAGACTAGGGTTAAAGGAAAATTTGCTTGTTTTGGAAAAAGGAATGAAGGAAATAAAATAAGAATATATTCATTTGTAATAAAAATATAAGGTTTCTTCTAAATACTTGAAAAGAAATTATCAAAGTTAAAAGTTTTAAGCTCAAAATGAATTGTTTTATGAAATAAATTGTTGAGACACTACCATTAGGATTTTTGCATATAAAGTGAGCATACCTATATATTCAAAAAGTGTTTATCAAATATATATTTATATGGTTACAAAAGGATTTTCTTTAAAATGAAGTTGAGTTAGAAAATGGATTTTGCAAAAGTTAGAAAATTCGTTTTAAATCTGTACCTGACGTTTTCGGAACCCAAATGACCTTTTATGACCAAGATAAGTTTAGAAATGGATAGAACTTTTCGAATAGGTAGAAAACGGTATATCATATGCGAAATTCCGAGTTAAAATGAGCAAGTTATGGCCATTTTAAGTTGGAATTTCTTCTTATACGATTTTACCACGAATTTTTAGTAAAGTTTAGAATCTCCAAAAATAGAAATACATGAAATACTTATCCCGGGTATTTCTTTTGTCTAGGTGACGAAGGATACGGAAATACCCTACCCGAGGATTTCTACGACTAAGAAGATAGCGAAATGGACGAGTGAGTTATTCCTCCTAAATTCGTTACATTGCTTGTGCTTGTAAAGTAGTAGCATTAGTATATTAGGAAAAGATAAAAATGGATATTATTTGGGGAATTCGGGATTATATATATGATTCTATGTTTATGCGTGAATTGAGAATTAAGAATATCGCAACTTCGATTGCTTGTTTAAATAATTTGGTTTACTTACTTGTATGATTGTTTATTGTTGCTAAATTGATTGATCGCCCCAATAAACCTTAATAAGGTTTGACCTAAGAACAATAAAACGTTCACGCATAGCATCCATCGAGTCACATCTATTTCAGAAGGCTGCTACTCCTACGCGTAGAGTTGGATTGGCTGTGATCGTGCGGTGCCACGGGCCATGTTCCTTCCTGGAGAATCCAAATCGCTCGGGGAAAGCGACTCTAGGTTCGGAGCCGAGCCAACCGAACGCTGTGGGTGAGGACCTGGGGACTAGCAGTAGAAGGTCGAGGACCTTCAACCCCGATTCCCTAACCTTTGATACGGAGGGGTAAATCCGTTCTATATATGGTTTCCGGATGACTATATATATTCGCGTAATCATGTGATTGTTGCATTGAATTCATGGCATATGTGTGATTAAATAAATAAACTTGTTTGAAAATGTGGTGCGAATGAAAAGGAATATCTCACTAAGCTAGTTGTAGCTTATACCCCTATAGATTTGTTGAAACAGGTGTATTCGTGGATTAATTTGAGGATCATGACATTAAGGAAGTCATGACGGATGATTAAGGATATGGAATCATACGATGAAGAAATTTTGTAAGGTTCTTTATATGTGATAACCTATATGATTAGGGACGTATATTTATTTGAAGATAATAGAAGAATATGCCTTAAGAATTGAATGATATGCTTATGTTTTATATTAAGTGTTCTCTTTGCCTTGTTACTTATTTATTATCAATGTAAATTGCGCTACTCCGATGCGTCCCCTTGGTTGTGATGTACGCCTTGTACATAATATGGAAGCCTTTGCATGACTAAGGTAGTCATTCCTAGGCTTTAGTATTGTGTACGGCGGACTGCCACGTTTAGGGTACCCCTCGGGGCGTGACATTTTTCTCCTAATTAATGAGGAATAATTCGGTGTTAATATACGTTCATGGCTAGGAGTGCTTCAAATTGATGCCAGCCGAAATTCTTCCTCAAATTAGGTTGCTTGAGTCAACAAAAGACTTGTGTCACCCAATCATATTCAACAAGTCCAAGCCTTAATTAATGCAGCAAGGAAACTTTAAAACAGTAACACAATGCAGAATTATTCTCGTCCAAAGCACCATCCTTAGCTTCTTCTATATTAACTCCATTAGCCCTTCATAACTCACACCCCAACAACACCTTAATTTACCCCAGACAACAGCTCACATACACACTTAAATATGAGCTTCATAACAAGAGAAAAACTCACTTAGAACACAACAAAACACCATCTCTTTAACACAAGCACACCTGCATCTTGAGCTTAAGAAGGAGAAGAGAAAGGTAAGTTCACTTTATTTTTTATTTAATCACATGATAAAATACTACTCTAAACAACGTTTTGACACCATTAGGATTGGAATAAGCTCCAAAACGACCAAAACACAACAAAAACAACTCATCAAGGTAAGAGCTCCTAACTTATTACAACACCATTTTTTAGATTCGAAAAGTAGATTATGTATGTTTTATGTTTTTAAGTTAATATATGTATAAGTATAACATCTATAAATTCTTAGGAATGGATTAGAAGTGTTTAGGAGGTGTAAAAATAGTAAATAAAATCTGGTCTAAGGAACAAGATGATGAACAGTAAATTTCGTGGTTACTGTTCATTTCGATATTCAAGCTTATATGATCCATTCTTGTTGAATTTGTCTTCAAACAAATAAAACTATCCTAATAATGCTAGTATGAGGTATATATATGCATATAATAGAAGCTGGGAGTGTTTAGCAAAAACTGCACATCCTGGAACAAGCATGAGGACGTTCTACGTATTCACTGTTCAGTTTAATTTTTTTTTTATTTTCTTTCCTTTTCTTTTATTTTATATTAGTAAAATAATATTAGCAGTACATAAATGAAAACTTAAAAAAAAATTAATTAATTAATACAACATGTGGAGCATAGTAACGTCCTTGAGGAAATCCATTTCTGCAACCTTGTTTGCAAAAGTCTTCCTCTGCTCCATTCTTTTATTATTATTATTTTATTTAAATATTATATATATTAAAAAAAATAATAATGATAATAATAACGTTTAAAAAAAAAAGAAGAAAGATCCGAAACGTACGAGGAGCTGCGCCTTCTGGGAGAATTCTATTTTTTTTCAAACTTCGGTTTGCAAATTCCATTTTTTTTCTTAAATATTTTTATAATAATTATTATTATTTTATTAAACAAACCGAGAAATGTTACAAAATTAATAATAGTTGTAATAATGAGTAGTCAAAAATTTCTAAATACTAGCTGTATAACCATCTAATGAGAATCTTCTAATATTAAACAGGATCCAGAAAAACAAAACGACACCAAATATTAAATAAATAACTGTTGTCACAGGACCGTCGAAGGACCAATATAGTACTAGATAGGAAACCAAATACCAGCATAGGATACTTAGACAACTCATAAGAGTCGAGTGCATAATTTATATTTTATTGATGGATTTAATTATTCATCTCGATAGGTGAAAGTTGTTGGGAATTTACGATCCAAATCTGAATCGTGCAGCGGAAAATCGTTTTTTTTTTTTTTAATTCCCAATCGGATCCAAGCGTTCCAATTAAATCAGAAAGAAAAGGGAATCGTGTACCTTTTTTATTTTGATGATGGGATCAAGGAGATGCAGATTACACCAACTCCCTCTACCGGTATCCACGCGAATGAATTGGATCTTCGTGTGTGCTAGCACGTCGAAGAATTTCGACCTTTGGGAATCCCTCACACTCTCTTTCTAGGTTACGAATTTTCTTTCTCAATGACGGCCAGCGTCAGATGATCAAAAATTAACCTAGTGGAGAATATATATAGTGATATATATAAAGGTTATGTCTTTTCAAATTACCCTGACATATATAAGGGTTATGTCTTTTCACATTACCCTGATATATATATAAGGGTTATGTCTTTTCACATTACCCTGATATATATATATATATATATATATAAGGGTTATGTCTCTTTAAATTATGTAGAAAACATATATCCTTATTATCCGAATTTATTTATTTGTTAATTTTAATCTAATTAAAATCGAAAAATAAATAATTAATCAATTCCCAATACGATTATCGAAGATCCATCTTATTCATTCTTTGTGTGTGACCCTGTAGGTTCACTTAAAATTGATAGTAGCTCTTAAACATTTTTAGGACTACAAGACATAATTGGTCTCTAGCAAGACATTATGTCTACCCAATTTAGTGAAGATCGATGATCCGACTTTACCTACTAACAGTTAGTCATTTAGTCCTTTTGTTACACGATATCTTATAATCAAACAAAGGTGTGGATCAAAACACTCTTATATTGTCTAATTACTTATTTCTTGAATCTAGAGTTTGACTGACTTAAACAAATGATATTGATAACTCTTTATCAATTCATTCGAGCATGGCCATGCATTTCTTAGTCTTACTCATCAAGGGCCTGATAGATATCTCTCTCAAATTAATGAGATGAACAAATCCCTTCACTAATACTCACATTCCTCTATATAACATATTGCATGTCCAAGTTTATTCTTACAATCATCCGATTAAAGATGACGAAGAGATGAATCAAAACATGGAAACTGCTATATAGAATCCATGGTGCCATTAGGTCAAAGGACTAAAACAACATTGTAAAGAATACTTATTACATTGATCCATACAGTATTCTTATAGTTGGTCAATCCAATACAATACACTCCTGTTTGTATCTATGTGCTAAATTGATATCCCATATCCATGATCAGTAAAACTTGATCATCATACAGCAATCATACTAGTCTTAATTCATTATCATTCCACATAATGAGTGACTAGGATAATTTAGAATAAAGTTATAATTCAGCTTATGGTTCTACTATTAAAGTCACATACTTTAACGACATAAGGTATAACTAAATATTCAAGGAATAACATTACCAAAGTAAAAGGCCAAAAATAACTTTGATAATTAAAATGACTTGATAACAAACATACAAATGATAAAGAATCCATATGACCTAGGGCACATTACTAGCAAAAGTGACACAGTTGAAGACTATCGGGTTGACTACTACGATTAAGCAAGATGAGCAGGTGAGTAACTCAGACTTACTACATTGTATGTGTTTGTAGTTTAGCTGCATTAAAATATAAGAGAATAATTGAACTGTATTGAATTTAGTTATAGTTATCATTTGTTGTATGAGTGAGTGATTGCTAAATTACTTTAGTAAAATTTATAATAATCATGTTTGATAAAGGCAATGACTGTTTGGCATGTTGTTTGTTTGTATAATGGATGATCACTCTTAACCTGATTAATAAATTATGGGTGCCTTAATAGAAACTGACATACATTGCACGAATTGCATATTTGCATACTAAGAATAATTGCAACCTATCACATGCTGGTTTTTCGGTTCTCTGGTAATACTTGGTACTTCTAGGCAAGAAGCTATTAGTTTTACACAAGATTACCTTTGTTCTGTTGGTTCCATGGGAACTATCTGGTAATTGAAGGACACCGCCTATGGTATCACTTTGAAATAACTAACACTTAGTGGAGACTCTAAGATAAGAGGACAGGAATTGAGTGATCAAAATATGATGAGTTGAAAAAAGAAATTTAAAAGAGAGAACTATGATGAGTGTTGTGATTCTTGTATGCTTGGTTTCTCCTAGATAGGTATGGTCATAGATGTGGTTTCCTTCGACCCTGATGAGAGGGCGCAAATCTCCATCCTGTTTAGATTCCGGGTTATCCAAGCTTGTAATTGTTCATTTGACTGAATGTTGCATTTCATATGATTGATAATAACTTGTTTGATATGTGGTATGTGCTATTATTCACTGAGCCGTGGTTTATGCTCACACTCCTACAGTCCTTACAGGATAACGCAACAGCCTTGGTTGGTAGCCTCCAAGGATATTACACCGGTATGATTCTGCGGTTGGAAGAATCATGGGATTAGTGAGAATAGTATAGTTACTTATATGTAGTGATTGATGTTCGATCATCAATTTCTTTATATGATATCTTAGATATTTTTCATGGTTTGTAATAGTTATAACTCAGATAGAGGCTTAGTTATGGTATTGTGATTTTATTTACTTTCATCATTTCTTAACAAGCAACCAAAAAGATCCTATTTTATAAAATCTTGTTACTTCCCAAGGTAATCTAGTGATAATGTGCAATATGATATTATCTGATGTGTCTTGAGCTTTCCAAATTCATATCAAGGCATTGGATGATATCTTATTATGTATATTATCACCAGGGTACCCTTGGGGCGTGATAGAAATCCTTGTATTAAATCGGTCCTAACGGTGTTATCGGAATATTTTTATTATTCCGAGCTTCGGGACATGCTTTTCGAGAATTGATCTCGTTTGAGTCCAAAGGACACTCGAAATTCGTGAATCTGATATTTTATGTTTTCTCAAGTTATTACAAACTATTATCACTAATTAACTCAACTTTGTTTTCTAAGATTAAAGAATACGGGATGCCAGATCTAAATTCTAAGGTTTGCACTAGACTTTTGTTGACCTTTAGGGTTTCGGTTGACTTTTAATTCTAAGATCAAACTTAAATTTAACCAAAAATTTTAGGGGTTTATTGATGTTGCTTACTTAGGAGGTGGTTATTAGCTTCTTCAAGAGATTCCTCCTTTAGAAGTTATTTCCCTAAAAGGCTACTTCTTTTATGAATAATTTCTTTAAGGGGTTACGATCATCTTTAATTATAAGTTCATAAGAAAGTATTTATTTTTGATTATTTTGGAAATTTACTTTTCAGATGTTATTATATTCTACATGTTTAATGAATCTAGACATATATTTATTTTTATTAGTTGAAGTTAAGGTTTTGCTTGGTGATCAATCACGCTATTTCTTATTTAAGTATTTTTGGGGCATATTTCTTGTTTTTTGAATTATTATTTTATCTTTTATTTTTATTATATATATTTTTTAAATTGATCGATAGTTCTTTTAAATTTACTGCAGTCTTATTAATTACTTCATCAATTCTTTGATTTATTATCGCTTATTCATTGCAAAGAGTTAAGGGAAATTTTTCCTAATGACAGCAAATGGAAATAATTTCTAGTAGAAAAGAGAAGGAAAAATGAGAGGAAAATGAAGTGGTTTTTTATGAAATATATAAAGGAGGGAATCAGTATAGGTTTATGTGGAGAATAGTTTGAAGATTTAAAGAAGGAAGATGAGTTGAAAAAAAGAAAAAAAATCATGCTATAGCAGAGTGAGGTGCTTGTTTCAGATGAAAATTGGAAGAAAAGAGAGAGAAATGAGTGAAATTTGTGAGAGGTATTAAAGGGTAAGATGTGTAAAGTTGTATAGGCATTTATAGAGTTAAAAAGTGAAGTTTTTATGTGAAAAATAAATGAAAAAAAATAAAAATGCATGGCTATAAGAAGAAAAGAAAAGTAGATTTAATGTAATATAGTACGTATATGTTAAAAATTATATAATTTATAGGTTAGAGCTTACATTTTGTAAGAAATGTGCATAAAAATATAGGGATAAAATAATAGTTGAAATTAAAAGAAAATATTAGTAAGTAGTAATGGTAAAATATCAGATAAGTTGCCGGTACGGATAAAATACGCGTATATAGGTTATATGAAGTTTTTATGAGTCAAAAATTTCTATATGATATTTTATGAACATATAAATATTTTTCTAGTGAAACTTGATTTTCGAAAAATTTATCCTTAATTCACGTATCGGTAGTCAAATAAAAACCGATCCCATAAAGGTTTGAAACGATCGAATTTTTGATGAATTTGATCTTTTTAGGTTGTATCACATTATTTCGAACTATAATCTAAAGTTATCATTTTTTTTTGTTTTAGGATTTCGCGTGCGAGATTGCTAGATCTAGGTTCACTAAGTTTTGTTATTGCTCTAGGTTGACTTTAGAGTTCCAGTTTGACTTCTAGCTTTTAAGTATTATTCGTAAGATCATGGTTATCAAACTCGCGAGTCTACTCGTACGTTTCTATGAGTTTACGAGTTGATGATGAGATTTCGATTCAACTCGCATTCAAAATCGTTTTTTGAGTAAACTCATACGTAGAATCGTAGAATCGGTGGTAGAATTGGTAGTAGAATCATAGTAAAATTGTCAAGTTGTAATTTTACACCTTTTTTTTCTACTTGAACTTTAAAAATGTAATCAATTTAATATATTTAAATTTAGGGCTTTTGGGGTTGGTTCTTAATCTTTATCTTAACCTAACTTAATTTTAGTTTTTTTAAAAATTTTTTCCTTTTATTTCCTTTTTTTGTATTTTTCAAAGAGTTATTTTATTTTAGGTTATATACTCTGATGTATTTTGAAAATTTTGAATGAAAATTAAACTAATATATATAGTGCTATATTTTCTTCCTTTTTTAATAGTTTTCTATATATAATTTACTTGCCATAAATGAAATGATTTTTTGTGCAAATATACAGTGAACATGAAAATGTTCATTACTACACAAAACTAGCTACTAACACATGATAATTTAAATGATTTGTAACACATCTTAATAATTGTAGATTATAAATTATCATTAAATAAAAATAAATATTTTAATTATAAAATTGCACTAAATATATTAATGACAATATGTGAATTATGATTGGTAAAACTTAAATTTTGGTTGTATATAACTAATTTAATACTAAATTCTTTATTTTCATAATTTATTTAAAGTTTTATTAGTTTAGTAAGTACATCGATGGTTTTTGCAAGAAAATTTACATTAGTTATAGAATCTTACGATTTTACGTTTCGATTCTACGAACTCCTTAGCGATTCAAGATAGAAACTCGAGTTCGACAACCATGTGTAAGATTATATAGTATAGGGGTTTATGGTTATACTATATTTTTGGTTCAAAAATTTAAGTTTTACTTTATTTTTATGATTCATTTAATATTTAACAGTTCTTAGGATTGTTTAGTCGAGTCTAAGATTATGTGTTGACTCGGTTTGACTTTTGATAGTAATTTAAAATTCTGATTTTAAAATTCACCAAAGGATTTAAGGTTTTAAAACTTGTCATCAAATATTGCTTGGATATATTGTCTCGATTTTTGTGTTAGAGGTCAGATAGGTGAATTGTTTAGCATATGGATTTTGAGTCGAACGATTATTGATTTTCTTTTTCCATTTTGTTTTTGAAGGTTCTCAATTTCTTAAGGTTAAGAAATTTTGTATTTGATCTTTTTTAGAATTTGGTTTTAATTTGGGTTGGTTTTTAGAGTTTCAGTTTCAGTATTTAACTTTAGGATTATTTTCTTAGAGTACCAAAAAATTTAAGGGTTTACATAAATCATTTATATTTTAATACTTTTAAATTGAGAAAAATCAAGAGTGATTTTTGTGATTTTCCTTAAGCTTTTCAAGATTTTCTATCATATTCTTGCAAATTATCAAGTCTAATTGTGTAAAATTAGGGAGTTTACATGTAGGGTTAGGAATTAATTAACTCAAAAAAGTAATTGATTTACTTAAGAGATCCTGTAATGCAAGCATAAATAATTCATTAATCAATCTATTATTATCGGAGATTTAGGGTTTAGGGTTAATTCATTAATCAATCCATTATTATAGGAGATATAGGGTTTATGGTAGATTAAGATAAGGGGTATGTTTTGTGATTGATTACATCTTTTGAAAACACTCATAATTGATTATAGGGCCTTCTAAGTTAGTTAATTAACAATTTAGATAATTAATCATCATTTTAAGAATTAGGGTAAATAGTAGAAAAAATGATAATACTAGTATTTATTTTCAAGATCCCTGTGAACAACACCCATTTTAGTCATATACTCTAGATAGGTATACTTGCCTATGCTTGGGTTTATAAATTTTATAATTTGATACGATTGGTAAGCACACATCAAATCATAAGGCAAGAAATAACTTTTTTCTAAATATCCCTAATCGTTCATTATATTGAATAATAAAGAATTAAGGCTAGCACGTTGGCTGAATGATGATCACGTTTTACTGATCATAGATATGGGATATTGATTTAGTATGTAGATACATGTAAGAGTACAATGTATGTAAATCCCCCGTATTTTTCGCAATTCTTGGAAAATAGTTCTATAATTAAAATGCCAAATTGAAACCTCAAAAGCCGACTCAAGTTAAAACCGAATTCTAAATAAGATCAAATACGAAAATAGTTAACCTTGAGGAAAAAAGGACCCTCAAAAGAAAATGGAAAATCCAACAATCGTTTGATTCAACATCTGTATGCTAACCAAATAGCTTATTTGATCCTTAACTCACAAATCGAGATGATATATCCAAATAACACTCAACGGCAACATATTAAAACCTTAAATCCTTCGACAAATTTTAGAATAAAAAAATTTTAATTACCACCAAAAGTCAAACAGAGTCAACCTATAACCTTAGACTTGGTTAAACAATCTCGAAAACTGAAAAATATTAAACAAATCATAAAACATAAATTTTGAACAAAAAATAACACGGTCAAAACCGCCAAAATTCTATGACCTTACGAATAAATCAAAAAGCTAAAGTTAAACCAGAACCTCAAAATTCAATAAAGTCTACAACAAACCCTAGTATTTAGATCCGCTAATCCCGCGCTCTTAAACTGTCACGCCCCAGAGGGTATCCTAAACGTGGCAGTCCGCCGCATATAATATTAAAGCTAATGAATGACAATCCGTAGTCACGCAGGAGCTTCGATAACATATGCAAGGCGTACTTTCAAGATAGTAGGAGACTCACAGGGGTACTACGTTTAAATAGATAGCAAAAGCAAGCATAAACTTAAATATATAAACATAAGATCTTCATTCCATAATAAGTTCGTACATCATCTTAGGGGCATTCCCCCACCTTAAAGTCTTTAATCAACAATACTAATAACAAAATAAACACAACTATCACATACGTCCACTATAGAGATTTTTCCTAGAAGTCTATGTTCAAAACTAAAAATATATAAACTTCCTCCAAAAACTCCTAGTAACGTAGGCTCATACCTGGCACACTGGGCTCCTCGGGGCCAACCACAGATAATCATACTATAATAGAAAACTATAAGGGTATAAGCAAATCTTGCTTAGTGAGATAATTCCTAACTATATAACATTTCCATATGACAACCAAGTCATTTAATTCAAGTATATGAAATGCAACAATCACATGATCAACCAAATACACAAGATTAACCGGAAATCGAGTGTAGCATGGATATAACGCCCTCCATGACAAGGGTTGGGTGGTTACAGGCCCATATGACCATCAATATTTGCAGATTTACCGCCCTGCTTGCCCTGTAGACTTCCTGGCTCCTACTGGCCCATGTAGACTTACCGGCTCCTACTAGCCACCACTACCACTTCCTCGTTTCCCCACATGAAGAATAGTAGTGAAATAAATATGACTCACAAGTATGATATGCATGCATAAATTTCAATTAAACATTTAACCATATAAGTTGAATTCATGTTAAAGGTGATCAATCATAATTTCATCACATCAATATAGAATCACACTTTTATTTAACATATCATCTTTCGATGTACTTAGTTTTCATTCAACAATTTTTCATACATTTGTTCGTTTGTCTTTTCCTAAATTTCTAGTTCCATTAATTACAAGCACAGACAAGGAAATGTAACTTAGGAAAAGAATTAACTCACTCCATAATCGGTAGGTCTAATCGAAATAATCCTCTGGATAGATGATCTTAGGTCCCTCGTCACCTAAACAAAATGAAATACCCAAAAATGAGTCTTTCATAAAACTTCTATTCTTGAAGTTTTAAAATTTTCTTATAAAATCGCGGTAAAAATCATGTAAAGGGAAATTCCAACTAAAAATGGCCATAACTTGCTCATTTTAACTTGGAATTTCGCGTATAATATACCGTTTTTTATATACTCGAAAAGATCTATGCATTTCTAAGCTTATTTTCATAAAACTAGGTCGTTTGGGTTCCTAAAAAATAGCGACCAGATTTGCCACGAATTTGCAAAAACTTGTTTTCCTTCTTGTAAAAAGCTCATTGAAAAGATAAATATTTCAAGTATTTTGTAAATTTTTAAAGGTATATACATATATGTAATGACTCATAACCAATGTATGAAGTAAATGAAGTTGTCTCAACTTATAGAAAGTAAGTTTTAAAAGACTTTGAACTTGAGATTTTATTGGAATATTTATTTTACTTTTGAAAGACCTTGAGTTATTTGTGATAAATATTCTTTTTCTAAATTTAATTTCTTTAAATTCCTAAGGATGGTTTTATTTTCTAAACTTAGATTCCAACAATTTTGTAAAAGTTATGACAATTTTCTCACAAGAATATTTTAGTTCCTTGGTTTCTTGGGATTATTTAATTTTAATGAAAAGAGGTTCTACTTAGAAAAAGATGAAGTTATTGTAAAAATTCTTGTTTACTTCATAAGTCTTTTGTATGTTTGTAAAATCTCTTATAAGTTCCTCTAAACATTAATTCCATATTTTTGTTTCTAGAGGAAAACTTTTTATCTTAAGAAAACATTTCCTTCATTTATTTTGTTGAGACAAAACCATTATGTTCATGCATGCATATGAATCATAAGCTATGAAAATATGAAAAGAACATAATAACTTAAAAGATTAAGTATATAAAGAAATAAATCAAGTATTGGGACCTTAGATTCATCAAGGTACCCCGGGACTAAGAAAATACTAGTCCTGAAAAGAAAAAGAGTTGTTTTGACTTGATGAGGACAAGTCTAAGACTAGAATGACTAGTCTTAAAATCAACTTGAAATAAATAAATTGCAATAAAGTAAATAAAGTGCATGAAAGATAAATAAATTGCAAGACAATGAGCTTATATGCTCTAAATAGTATATATAGCTATATAGATATATTAGATAGTTATGAAAGAAACATAAATGAACATAAAGGAATTGTGATTATAAACAAAAACAAAGTATGAACCTATTGTTGCTTTTTTAACCTTCATGGTTTTAGAAAACACACATTAAGTTCATACTATAGATGAACATAAGAATTTCTTGAAGAATTTTTACCTAAGGAGTGAACTAAAGAGAACTTCTTGGAAGAACTTTCTTGGAGAGAATTGAAGAGAAATTTTGAGAGAGTAACTTTAGTGAAGAAGTGGTGTGAAAGAAGTGAAGGTATGAGGGGTATTTTATAGGAAAATGTGGGAGATAATTTGTGTTAATTAAATAAATGAAAAACAAAACAAATGGAAGAAAGGGGGCCGCGCTACTTCATGCATGGGGAGAAAAAATTTTATTTTTTGTTATTTTGTTAATTAAAAGTAAGAAATGAAAGATGTGAAATTGTATTGAAATGAAAATGTGTAAGAAATAGGTGTATGGTTTGTAAGAGTAGATTGTAAGAAAAAGTAGAGATAGATGAATAGTGTAGAATAGTAGAAAATAGTGTAATGTAAAAGTAGACATGATAATTTAATACCGGTAGTAAGAAAATATATAAAAGCGATATCTGATATTTTTAGCTACCGAAAAATTACAAATTGATATTTTTGAAATCTCATATTTTTATGAGTCTAACGGTATATTCGGAATATTTTTCCTATTCCGAGCTTCCGGACACGTTTTTCAAGAACTATGTCCGATCGGGTTCAAGAGACACTCGAATTCCTTCAATCTGATATTTTTATATAACCTATAGCTATTACGAACTATAGTAGCTAACTTTTCCAACTTCGTTTTCTAGGGCTTGCGAAAACGGCAATGCCGGAGTTAAGCGGTTACGGTAACTAGGGTTTTGGTTGGCTTAAGAATCCGGTTGACTTCTGATTAGGGTTTAGGTCTTTAATGTGGATCCAAAAATTCGGGGACTTACAACCTACCCCTTAAAGAAATTTTGTCCTCAAAACTTAAATTCATACCTGATTCCTTGAACAAACTCGGGTACTTCTGGCGCATGTCACTTTTGCCTCCCAGGTTGCTTCCTCATGTGAGTGGTTTCTCCATAAAACCTTCACATACTTGATCTCTTTATTTGGAGCTTATGCACCTTGTGATCCAAGATTTGAACTGGTGCTCTCTCATATGTGAGATTTTCTTCTCGAACAGGCTCTAGCTCTGTAATCCTGGTAGGGTCCGCACATGTTTCTATAAACCGATACATGAAACACGTTATGGATTCCAGATAGGTTGGGAGGGAGTGCCAGACGATAAGCAAGACTTCCCACTTTTTCCAACACTTCAAAGGGTCCAATGTAGCGTGGGCTTAGCTTTCCTTGGGCTCGAATTCGGTGGATACTCTTGATGGGATTTACCTTTAGGTACACATGATCTCCAACTTCGAATTCAAGCACACGTCTCTTCATATCTGCCCAGCTCTTTTGCCTATCTTGAGCTTCTTTCATTTTTCTTTGGATAACCCGCACTTTGTTAGCCGCATCTTGCACCAAGTCTGGACCAATGCTCAACTTTTCTATATCGTCCCAAAACAAAGGTGATCGACATCTTCTACCATACAATGCTTCATAGGGTGGCATCTGGATTGTGGAATGATAGCTGTTATTATAGGCAAACTCTACCAGAGGTAGGTGTGCGTCCCAGCTACCTTTAAACTCTATTACGTAGGCTCGTAGCATATCTTCCAACGTTTGTCTTGTCCTCTCCGATTGACCATCCGTCTGTGGGTGATATGCAGTACTGAAATGTAGCTTAGTTCCCATACACTTCTGCAAACTCATCCAAAATTTGGATACAAACCTTGGGTCTCGGTCGGAGACTATTCCAGCGGGTACTCCATGCAAGCATACTATTTCTCTTATGTACATTCTTGCCAACTTGTCCATAGAGTACGTCATGTTCATTGGAAGAAAATGGGCCGTCTTCATCAATCGATCCACGATGACCCAAATTGCATCATATCCAGCCGACGTCCTTGGCAATCCACACACAAAATCCATCGTGATTTGGTCCCATTTCCACTCGGGTATTGGCAGGGGTTTCAGAAGTCCACCAGGTCTTTGGTGCTCTACTTTTACTTGTTGGCATGTGGGACATTTCAACACATAGTCTGCTACGTCTCTCTTTATGCCGTTCCACCAATAGTGGCTCTTCAAATCTTGGTACATCTTTGTTCCTCCTGGATGCATGGTGTATCCGGAGTGATGTGCTTCTTCCATGATTTCCTTTCTTATGTCCTCATCATCCGGAACACATAACCTGCCTTTTATCCTCACTACTTCATCCTCATCTATGGAAAAATTAGTGTACCTTCCTTCCTACACTTCTTTCTTAATTTTCAAAATTGCCTTCATATCGCTGGGCCTCCTTGATTCTTCTACTAAGGTGGGTTCCATGACAAGGTTGGCAACTTCCACTTCCACGCTTTGCCCTATAAACAATGCTCATTCTTTCAAATTCTTTTATCACTCTTTCTTATCAGTGAGCAAAGAGGCTACTTCCCCATAATTTTTCCTACTCAGGGCATCTGCAACTGCATTTTCTCTCCCTGGACAGTAGTGATTCCAAGGTCGTAATCCTTAATGAGCTCTAACCATCTCCGTTGCCGCATGTTCTGCTCCTTTGTGTAAAAAGAAATTTGAGGCTTTATGATCGTGTAGATCTCACACCTTTGTCATACAAGTAATGCCTCCACAACTTTAGTGCAAACACAACTGCGGCTAACTCCAGATCATGAGTGGGATAGTTTTGTTCATGGGGTCGGAGCTGTCGGGATGCATAAGCGATTACC
Organism: Combretum micranthum; assembly: GCA_024138025.1. NCBI lineage: Eukaryota > Viridiplantae > Streptophyta > Magnoliopsida > Myrtales > Combretaceae > Combretum > Combretum micranthum. The sequence continues at coordinate 39,210 of JAMXBD010001307.1, forward strand.
TTTCCGTCTTGCATCAACACACATCCGAGTCCATTCCTTGACGCATCACTATGCACTGTATGGACTTTTCGGGGTCTGTAGAATTAAAATCGGGCAGAGACAAGTCTTCTCTTTAGCTCCTGGAAACTTTGCTCCCTCTTGTCTGTCCAGATGAACTTCTCCTCCTTTTGGGTTAGCTGAGTGAGGGGTTTGGCGATGGTTGAAAAATTCTTAACAAACTTCCTATAATATCCAGCCAAACCGAGAAAACTCCTCACTTCAGTAACTGTCTTAGGTTGTTTCCACTCCATTACTGCCTTGATCTTCTCAGGATCTACCGATATTCCTTCTCCTGATACGACATGTCCTAAGAAGGATATCTTATCCAGCCAAAAGTCACACTTAGAAGCTTAGCGTACAACTTATGCTCACGCAAGGTCTGTAACGCCATTCTTAAGTGTTCTCATGTTGTTCTCGCGTCTTTGAGTAGATCAGGATATCGTCGATGAAGACTATCACGCACTTATCCAGCAGGGGTTTATATATTCGGTTCATGAGATCCATAAAAGCTGTGGTGCTTGGTCAATCCAAAAGGCATCACTAGAAACTCGTAATGTCCATAGCGAGTCCTAAAGCTGTCTTTGGTACGTCTTAGGCTTAATCCTCAACTGGTGGTACCCTGACCGTAGATCGATCCTTGAAAAGACACTTGCTTTGAAGCTGATCGAAGAGGTCATCTATCCTTGGGAGTGGATACTTGTTCTTGATGGTAACCTTATTAAGCTCCCGGTAGTCGATGCATAAACGCATGGAACCATCCTTCTTCTTTACGAACAATACTGGTGCTCCCCAAGGTGACACACTTGGTCGGATAAATCCTTGATCCATTAAGTCCTGTAGTTGAGTCTTTAACTCCTTCAGTTCTACTGGTGCCATTCGATAGGGTGCTTTTGAGATTGGTTCCGTATTGATTAATAGGTCAATTTCGAAATCTATCTCTCTTTTGGGTGGCAATCCAGGCAATACTGTCGGAAACACGTCTGGGAACTCTTTAACTACGGGTATGGATCCAAGCTCAGGCTTTTCCTCTTCTTCTTCATCCAGGTTACTAATGTTGATTTCATCCTCATCCACCAACTCGAATGAGTTTAACTTCACCGTGGACTCTCCTCTAAACACTACTTCACATCCACTTTGATCTTTAAACCTCACTTCCTTTTGTTTGCAATCCACTAAGGCTTTGACAGATGTTAACCAACTCATACCCAAGATGACTTCGTATTTGCTCATCTCCAAGATTATTAGGTCACACTTAGAGTGACTCCCTTGTATCTCCATTGGACATCCTTTAAGCATTTCCTTTGTCGTTACTATGCTTCCGGTGGGGTGTTTTAACTCGAAAACCAGTAGCAATAGTATCTATGGGTAACCCAATTCGCTTGGCCAGGCTAACGGTGAAAGGAATGGGTAGCTCCGTATCGAACAAAGCATACGCGGTTGACTAGCTATGAGTATGTGTCCTGCACTCGAATTTTTATACTAATTACGAGACTGGTATACTTAAGCTAATCGGGGTATTAAAACTTTATGCTTGTACCGTAGGTATTGAACGTAGGAAACTTAACAAATTACATCAAAGAAAAGGGTTTCGATTATGACCTGTCACCAATCCAAAATCTGAGCCATAGTCCATCTACAGCGGCAGCTCTGCTCCTTCGTCATCGACTCCTCGCATACCCACTGTCCTTCCAGGTTGTATATCCTCGTTCCGTGGACAGCTGCTCCAATGGCTTGGGTTGCTTCCGCTTCCGTTCATTGCTGGTGCCACTCCTCCCACTGACCCAAATGGTCTAGCTGGGGCATTCTTTCTTTGTAGGCATTCGTTGGCGAAGTGCCCGGTTTGCTTGCAAATGAAGCAAACAGTAGAAGCCTTCTTTAGGCAATCACCTATCTTGTGGCTGGGGCCTCCACAAAAGTAGCACTTGTGTTGCAACAGCGGGCAACTCTTTAGATAGTGCTCTTCCTTGCATTTCCAGCAGGTCACCTTGATCTTGGATGTGTCCTTATTACTAACAGCACTTCCTCGGAAGCTGTTCAAGGGCTTGAACCTTTTATTCTAAAAACTGGGGTTATAGCTATCCTGAGCTCTTTGCCGAACATGAAGGTCTTTCTCTCAGGGGCTTTGCTCTTCCTTTCTTTGCTCCCTCAATGAATACGAGCCCTTTCTACCAACTCGGAGGGTCCTCAGATCTAACTCCTCCAGACACATCTTATTCTTCAGACCACTCAGAAACACTTGCCTCTTTAGCTCCTCACTATGTTTGAAAGATTCAGGCGCGTATTGAAGCAGTCGGCTAAACTCTGTCTCGTACTGCTCTATTGTCCTTCCCTTCTGGGATATATGGAGAAACTCTCACTATACTACTCTTAAGCTCCCAGGGAAATTTGTCCAAAAACTCTCTACGAAAAGCTGCCAGGTCACGGGTGGTAACAATTCCCTTTTTCGACTCCACCATATCCTAGCATTGAACCGCAACATATACGTGCCATAGTCCAGTCGTAGATGATGGGGAACTTCATAGGCGGCGAACGATCTTTCGATCTAGGCTAGCCAGTCTTCAGCTTCGTCTGGCTTTCCAAAATTTCCGTCGAAATATCTGTTGCTTGTTATGAAGTCGGCAAGGAACTTCTGTAAGGTCGTGGGTGGTGGTGCTGGTAAAGGAACAGTATGTGACTAGCTTCTAGGGCTGCAGGTGCTTCAACGGTTGCTTGGTGCATTTGCAGTGGCGGTGGCACATTTTGTGCATTTTGCATGAAATTATTGACCAACCTGCTAGTTGATTGATGGCGGCCCACACATCTCCTTGTGATTCGGTGGGGATTTGGTGCTTGTTGTCCTGCCGAGGATTCTCCGGTTCTGCTGGTATATATTAGAAGCGCGACGTTCGCGTCTACTCTCCTACCACGTCTGTTAAATTTTATACTTCTTAAATTTTGCAACAAGGAAAAGATCGGAAAATATCGGAAATTCCATAGAAATAATTTAAAGTAATCAAATCCAGAAATCATCAAATAACATAAAATTCTTGCATTCAAAAAAAAGAAGAAATTAATAATCCTTACATAACTTGGAGAAGGTGGAAACCATTCTCATCAAAAAGATAATTGTTCAAATAAAACATAGAAAAGCAAATCATTACTGCATTAAGACAAAGATAAGCCTAGGAAAAGGCTATGTTGGACTCGTGGGTTATGCTCCATTTCTTCCTTCTTCAACTTTTCTTTTTACGGGGATGATGCTGGGTTCATACTCCTGTGTGGATCCTTGTGCCGTTTTGATGAATTGCGCAGATATTGACTAACTGTCATCCTCTTCTCGATATTGTGAGGTGATCTCTGCTTGGACGGCCAAACTTCGTCATGTACGGAAACCTCTCTCCACGGGTCGTGCCATTCGTTTCCTCTTGTCCTTCTTCTTCTTCCGGTGCCATTGCCATTGTGGGGGTCTGGGATCTGCTTCTCAGGAATCTATTTGGATCAAAAGCATTGTTTCTTCTCCCTCCTCCTCAGAATCGGAAATCATTACTGGGTTATTCCTTGCAATGGTCTCCATGGGTACATCTTGGCTCAGCCTTCGGGGAGGTGCCTGACTGGGGATCAAAGGGCTGTCTTCCCAGAGGGATGCAGACTGGGTCTCCTCAGGCTCCGAGTCTTCATTCTGATCTCCTTCCGTGCTACCATTTGTCTCTCCATTCCCTTCGTTTGCTTGGGCCTCCTCCATGATGAAGTCCTCATCTGGGATAACATCTAGCTGCATTCCGACGGAGTTGGGCTGAGTATTGTACTCTGATGGCGTAGGGACAATCCGTCGGTAAGCGGCATACCAATAGAATCGCTCTTCGGCATCTGCCTTCAGCCAGTCCGTATGATCCGCTAACTCATCATGTGCGTAGATGTATAGAGGTCCTAGCTTATTCCAAGTCCGGAAGTCTGGTTCTGTCGCCCCCTCCGCTTTCAAGATGAAGGTCATTTGTTGCAGCATGGTCTCCCGGTACATGAAAACCATCATTCTTTCGACCACATAAATAACTTCTACGTCACTCCATCTCCGATTACTTACAGCATCGAATCTCAGCTCATTGGGCAAGTTCCTCCACAGGGAATGTCTTAATCCTTTCTTCCATAACTTGAACATTTCGCGGGCGGTCCTGGGCCTTCCGACTAAAGCGAACTCCTCACACAGGACCCTCAGTCTAAGACGGTAGTTCACGAAGGTCTCGTCATGGTCTTTAAGGAATTGTCGGGATTTTTCTTTGACCTCAGGGAAAGTCAACTATCAAGCAAAACAAAAGGGGATCAGATCTTAAGCTAGAGTTTCTATCTTGTTATCTATCTTAAGGTCTATTTCTACTATCTTATGTCTAAAACTTGCGCTCTGATACCAACTTAAACTGTCACGCCCCAGAGGGTATCCTAAACGTGGCAGTCCGCCGCATATAATATTAAAGCTAATGAATGACAATCCGTAGTCACGCAGGAGCTTCGATATCATATGCAAGGCGTGCTTCCAAGATAGTAGGAGACTCACAGGGGTATTACGTTTAAATAGATAGCAAAAGCAAGCATAAACTTAAATATAAACATAAGATCTTCATTCCATAATAAGTTCGTACATCATCTTAGGGGCATTCCCCGCCTTAAAGTCTTTAATCAACTATACTAATAACAAAATAAACATAACTATCACATACGTCTACTATAGAGATTTTTCCTAGAAGTCTATGTTCAAAACTAAAAATACATAAACTTCCTCCAAAAACTCCTAGTACGTAAGCTCATACCTGGCACACTGGGCTCCTCGGGGCCAACCATAGATAATCATACTGTAATAGAAAACTATAAGGGTATAAGCAAATCTTGCTTAGTGAGATAATTCCTAACTATATAACATTTCCATATGACAACCAAGTTATTTAATTCAAGCATATGTAATGCAACAATCACATGATCAACCAAATACACAAGATTAACCGGAAATCAAGTGTAGCATGGATTTAACGCCCTCCATGACAAGGGTTGGGTGGTTACAGGCCCATACGACCATCAATATTTGCAGATTTACCGGCTCCTGCTTGCCCTGTAGACTTCCTGGCTCCTACTGGCCCATGTAGACTTACCGGCTCCTACTAGCCACCACTACCACTTCCTCGTTTCCCCACACGAAGAATAGTAGTGAAATAAAGTGACTCACAAGTATGATATGCATGAATAAATTTCAATTTAAATTTAACCATATAAGTTGAATTCATGTTAAAGGTGATCAACCATAATTTCATCAATCAATACAAATCACACTTTTATTTAACATATCGTCTTTCGATATACTTAATTTTCATTCAACAATTATTTCATAACATTGTTCATTTCTTTTCCTAAATTTCTAGTTCCACTAATTACAAGCACAAACAAGGAAATGTAACTTAGGAAAAGAATTAACTCACTCCATAATCGGTAGGTCTAATCGAAATAATCCTCTGGATAGACGATCTCGGGTCCCTCGTCACCTAAACAAATGAAATACCCAAAATGAGTCTTTCATAAAACTTCTATTCTTGAAGTTTCAAAATTTCTTTAAAATCGCGGTAAAAATCGTATAAAGGGAAATTCCAACTTAAAATGGCCATAACTTGCTCATTTTAACTCGGAATTTCGCGTATAATATACCGTTTTCTACCTACTCGAAAAGATCTACGCATTTCTAAGCTTATTTTCATAAAACTAGGTCGTTTGGGTTCCGAAAAGATAGCGACCAGATTTGCCACGAATTTGCAAAAACTTGTTTTCCTTCTTGTAAACAAAGCTCATTTGAAAAGATAAATATTTCAAGTATTTTGTAAACTTTTTGAAAGGTATATACATATATGTAATGACTCATAACCAATGTATGAAGTAAATGAAGTTGTCTCAACTTATGGAAAGTAAGGTTTTAAAAGACTTTGAACTTGAGATTTTATTGGAATATTTTTTTACTTTTGAAAGACCTTGAGTTATTTGTGATAAATATTCTTTTTCTAAATTTAATTTCTTTAAATTCCTAAGGAGTGGTTTTATTTTCTAAACTTAGATTCCAACAATTTTGTAAAAGTTATGACAATTTTCTCACAAGAATATTTTAGTTCCTTGGTTTCTTGGGATTATTTAATTTTAATGAAAGGGTTCTACTTAGAAAAAGATGAAGTTATTGTAAAACTCTTGTTTACTTCATAAGTCTTTTGTATGTTTGTAAAATCTCTTATAAGTTCCTCTAAACATTAACTCCATATTTTTTTTCTAGAGGAAAACTTTTTATCTTAAGAAAACATTTCCTTCATTTATTTTGTTGAGACAAAACCATTATGTTCATGCATGAATATGAATCATAAGCTATGAAAATATGAAAAGAACATAATAACTTAAAAGAATAAGCATATAAAGAAATAAATCAAGTATTGGGACCTTAGCTTCATCAAGGTACCCGGGACTAAGAAAAGACTAGTCCCGAAAAGAAAAAGAATTGTTTTGACTTGATGAGGACAAGTCTAAGACTAGAATTACTAGTCTTAAAATCAACTTGAAATAAATAAATTGCAATAAAGTAAATAAAGTGCATGAAAGATAAATAAATTGCAAGACAATGAGCTTATATGCTCTAAATAGTATATATAGCTATATAGATATATTAGATAGTTATGAAAGAAACATAAATGAACATAAAGAAATTGCGATTATAAACAAAAACAAAGTATGAACCTATTGTTACTTTCTTAACCTTCATGGTTTTAGAAAACACACATTAAGTTTATAATAAGTAAAAGAACATAGGAATTTCTTGAAGAATTTTTACCTAAAGGAGATGAACTAAAGAGAACTTTTGGAAGAACTTTCTTGGAGAGAATTGAAGAGAAATTTTGAGAGAGTAACTTTAGTGAAGAAGTGGTGTGAAAGAAGTGAAGGTATGAGGGGTATTTATAGGAAAATGTGGGAGATAATTTGTGTTAATTAAATAAATGAAAAACAAAACAAATGGAAGGAAAAAGAGGGCCGGCGCTACTTCTTGCATGGGAGAAAAAATTTATTTTTTGTTATTTTGTTAATTAAAAGTAAGAAATGAAAGATGTGAAATTGTATTGGAAATGAAAATGTGTAAGAAATAGGTGTATGGTTTTTAAGAGTACGTTGTAAGAAAAAGTAGAGATAGATGAATAGTAGAATATAGAAAATAGTGTAATGTAAAATAGACATGACAATTTAATGCCGGTAGTAAGAAAATACGCGTATAAATGATATATATTTTTAGCTACCGAAAAATTACGAAATTGATATTTTTAAATCTCATATTTTTACGAGTCTAACGGTATATTCGGAATATTTTTCCTATTCCGGGCTTCCGACAAGTTTTTCAAGAACTATGTCCGATTGGGTTCAATGGACACTCGAATTCCTTCAGTTTGATATTTTTATAGAACCTATAGCTATTACGAACTATAGTAGCTAACTTTTCCAACTTCGTTTTCCAGGGCTTGAGAAAACGGCAATGCCGAAGTTAAGCGGTTACGGTAACTAGGGTTTTGGTTGGCTTAAGAATCCGGTTGACTTCTGATTAGGGTTTAGGTCTTTAATTTGGATCCAAAAATTCGGGGACTTACATAAACCCTAAGCAACGAAATTGAGATAATTGTGGATAATAGTTTGTAATAATACAGGGAAACTTAAAAATATCATATTCATTAAATTTTAGTGTATTTTGAATCCAAACAGGATAGGGTCTCGAAAAGCGTGTCCTGAGGTTTGGAATAGTAAAAATATTTTGATGACACCGTTAGATTCATAATAATACAAGGATTTCAAAAATATTAGGTTTATAATTTTTCGATAACAAAAATTATTAGATATCGCATTTTTATGCTTATTTTCTTTACTATCGGTAATTTATTGGTCTTCTTTACTATTCATTATCCTATTCTACACTATTCATAACTATTTATCTATCTCTACTTTTTCATACCACCTATTCTTACAACCTATATACCTATTTCTTACAGTTTTTTTTTCCATAAAAATTTTACATCACATATTATTAAGCTTCTCTTACACTTTTCTTCTAAAATTAATTTTTAATTACTCTTTCCTTCATGCCGTCAATTTTTTTTTTTTCATTTATTTAATTAACTACAATTTCCCTCAAACTTTTCATATAAATACCCCCTCCCTCCTTCATTCTTCACACACACTCATACATATAACAAAACTCTACCAAAATCATTCCTCAATTTCTCTCTCCAATTTTTCTCTCCCAAAAATTCTCTTCCCAACTTTCTTTCCTCTACACAAACACCATCTTCCATATATCACTACCCATATATTCTTACAACAATCACTTTGTTTCTTCATCAAATACATACCTTTAGTTAAAAATATCTTACTCTTATTTTTCCTATGTCATGTAACTTAGTATAACCATGATGTTGTTTTTTAAAGCTCATGTGAGTTACAGAAGCAAAAACATGTTCATGTTTTGTTCTTGTACATGCAAAGAATACCGATTATATTATTTTGTTATATTTTTTTATTATTATGCTCCTAATCTAATTATATATATATTATTAAATATATGTATATCTATATTTCTTAGAGCCTAAATATTCTCTAACTATCACTAACATGTTTATTATCATTGCTTTATCTTTTCTTTCGTTTTTTTTTTGTGACTGGTCTATTCTTAGTTCTAGGAAGCCTTGATGAAGCCAAGGCTCCCAATACTTGATCTCGGAATATTTTGAAGCTAATTCCCAATACTTGACCATATTATTAGCTTATTTGCTTATGATATTTCTTTCTATTTTATTATGTATTATTCTTACCCTTTTCATCACCACATAATCATAAACATACATGATTAAAATGTTGTTGTCTTAATAAAAATATAAAGGGTTCTTTCTTAAATAAAGAAAAGTAAGCTAAATTTCTTAACAAATGATTTTTCAACAAGATCTAAGTATTGTTTTTAATAAATTCTTTTCAAAAGCTTAGATAAGTTAATGAAGACTTCTTTAAATAATAAAAGACTCTTTTCTTTTATAATTAACAAAATACTCCATAAAAAATATAATTTTAGCATTAAACTAAAGATTTTAACCTAACTATATCTTTATAAAACTTAAATAGGTTCAGCATAAACTTTGAAATCACATATTGTTGGTCCCAAATAATAATCAAGAACAAGGGGGGGGGGGGGGGGGGGGGGGGGGGGGGGGGGGGGGGGTGGTGTCGGGTTTAAATTGATTATTACAAATTTTTTCCTTTAAAAATAACCCCCTTTTGATTTTGAAAAAATGAGAACCAAATATGCAATTAAACAAATATGGACATAAATTGCAGAATTAAAAGACAGAGTATAGAAAATCACACGATTTATAGTGGTTCCACCCTGTACGTTAGTCCACTCTTCCAGCTTCGAGCCAAAGACCCCATTATCCTACGAGTTTGTTCACTATATCCAACAAATCAAATTACAAGATAGTGCAATCCTCTCTGCTTGATTCTCATAGCTATCCTCTAGCTACAATCAATCTACAGAGTCTAATTGTAATCAAACAAACTAGAAGGCAACAACACGTTTCTTCTGTTAACAAGGAAATAACAAAATCAAGATTGCAATAGAGAATAAAAATTGCACTAATCAGCTCGTCTAGTATTATAAGTAGTAGCAGTTTCTATTTGCTTCTTGTGGTAAAGAAGGTGTTATTTTCTTTATCACAAGGTTCTGTAAACCTTCTAGGTTTGGTAAAGTAAGTGTTCTTTTTCTTCTTCACTATCTCTCTTTTCTTTTCTGTAGTAGAGTGTTTATTGGTATTATAATGCCTCTAAATTAAGGCACTACAACCCACTATGTATCCCCTCTTATATAGGATATGCAAAGGCTCTATTATCCACAATTCTACAAACATCTCCTTGTTCAACATATAAAATTCAAGTTGACATCATAATCAACAAAATTCAACAGAAACTAAATACTATTTACATTAAAAATCTTTTCAAGTGAAACTAACAAAAGCATCCAACTATAATTCTAAATATCAATCATGTCTCCTCTTAGAAATTTGGTATATGTAAACCCCGTATTCTCATAGCTAGGAAACCCCGGGAGATGGAATCGAAACCCTAATCCGATAGTTGAGTCTGTAATGGAGCCAAACCCTAAATCTCTTTCCTTCGTTTCATAGTAAAATAAATATAAATAAATGAATTCAAATTATTTTCCAAAGTACATTTCAAACCTTTGAAAGCTTTAAATTCGGGAATTTTTCAATTCTGGCCTTCCCCGAGCCTAATTACGGAAAAGCTGCCCCGCCACGGATTCAGAAAATATTCCGATATACATTAGAACCGTAAATTTAATAAGGATTCCAAAAATATCAATTTCATAAATTTCCAGCTATAAAATTACAGTTATAGCTTTTCTCGTGTTTTCGAACAAACCTAAAGTAGATGTCTTTCACTATTCACAAGTACACTACACTACACACTACCCATACCCTATTCTTACAATCTTACATCCTTACAACTACTCATTCAATTTTCTTTTCCAAAATTTTGTCTCTTAATAATAATTACATTTATTACATTTAATTTACTAAATTACAAATTTCAATTTTTCAAAACACACACACACACACACACAAGCTATATGGGCCGGCGCCCCTCCCCTGATTTTCCTTCCCATTTGAATTATTTTTGCAATTTTTATTTAACAAACCCTAAATCACTTAATATATATACTAAATGTTCTCTCTCTCCTCATTTTCTTCTTGTTTCAAAGTTGAAACGAAAAAGCTCTCTCCTTTCCCTTCCCTTGTGCCGAGCACTCCCTCCCTCTTCCTCTTACAATTTCAACTTGTTTACTTCTTCTTTCCTCCTTCAAGACTCCTTTGTATGTATATTTAGGCCTTTACATCCTAAAGCTTGTTATGCAAGATCATTCTTGTTTTTTTCTCATTTAATCCCAATGAGCTTGACAAGGGCATGAAAACACTACAACAAGATCTCAACATCTCAAGAAGTATCTAGCCTTTAAATGATTTTGTTTGAAATATCAACTTGTTCATGCATGTAAAGTAATGATCTTGCACATATATTGTTGTTCATGCCATGAGATCCATGATTTATGCATCATACTTAGTAGATCTAAAGTTTAGATACCCACATTGTCATTTACATGTATGATCATAGAGTTATTTTTATTTTCATGCATTGATGATCACAAAAAATGTAGTCTTGTATATGTATAGAGATGTTAGATAGTAGATAATCATGGATAGAAGGCAAGAACATTGAAAAAGGAAGGACTTTGTCAAAAATGAAAGATTGAAAATTCGGATGAAATGGAAACCCTACCTTGAAAACCACCAAAATCATTTTTAAACTTATATTTCATAAGGAAAATGAAGGGTATGTATAATAGACATGTTGAAGGAATTATTTTCATGAGTTTAGATGAGTTTAGGCATAATAAAAATAAGAAAACAAGAAGTGAAGCTAGAAGGAAAAATATTGACTTTGGATGTGTAGTCAAATTCGTAATTTTGGGTAATGCCTATATAAACACTTAGTATTTAAGTCTAGATTGGATATTTTATAAGCTAAAAGAAGTCCTTAGGTAATATACATATTGGAGCTTCAATTTTTAATGCATTAGATAAATTTTCCCTTAAGAAAAATGCAAGAAAATGAAATTTAGAAAATTCGGATTTTTACAAAAAGCTATTTCAAAGACATGTCTATCAAATGAAAAATGGAAATTTTTATGCATGAATGGAGGGCATGATTAATATAGACTTTGAGAACCTATTTTTAGTTAAATAATAAGTGGATTACAAGATTAAAAGCCAAAGAAACCCTAAGGAGCATAATGTGGAAAAATAGCTTCCTAGAATTAGTCTTTATGAGAATTTCCCCAACACTTAAGAGTTCATATGAGTCATTATCACAAAAGTTATTATGACCATGTATATATTAAGTCCATCACATGGCATTTATATTAGAAATTCATTCCCATATCATTCATGCATGAATCATCATCTAGGAACACTTTTTATCAAAGGTAAAGCAAATTTTCGAGATTGGATCAATTGCGGAACAGATCTGATCCCACTGTTCCATGACCTTATTACTTTCAAAACTTGGATTTAATATTAGAAATAGATAGATCTTTTGAAGTAGATAGAGATCGATATAAAATTTGCGAAATTCCGAGTTAAAATGACCAAGTTATGGCCGTTTTAAGTCGGAACTTCCGGAAATAGCGAGAAATCCGAATTCATCTAGTCTAGATATATAGTTTGATTTAGTTACATGATGAGAATCTCATTAGGATTATTCTTGCTTGGTAGGTGATCCCGAGCAGGACGACACTCTACCTCCCGACTACTACTATTAGGAGGTTGGCGTCCAATGGCCGAGTGAGTTTTACTTCCAATCTCAATTAATGACTGTGATTATAATGTAGTGGCACTAGTGGTGTAGGCAAAGATAAAAGAAATCGTATGTGCATGATGGGGTATATGGGAGCTATATATGTTGTCTACTGTTGTTATGTGAAATGGAGCTTAAGGAATATCGAAACCGGGTGTAAGCTATTGACTGATTAGCAAGTACCTTTTGATGAATGTTTGTGAATACTTGTTGGTCACTTGAAAGAATTGAATTAATGAATATTCGGTTTCAAACGTAAATTGAATCCATTCATATCACGATGGGGTTGGAGCATTTGCATTGGTTGGTTTTTCGTGATCCATAAAACGAATATGTTGGTTAATCGTGATCCATAAAACGACTTGTTGGTTAATCGTGATCCATAAAACGAATTATTATTAGTTGACCGTAAGCTTAAACGGCGTCGTACCATAGGATTCGTTAATCTGCTAACCCGGGATGGAGGGCGCAAGTCCATTCACATATGATTTCCGGACGGTCATATGTTTGATGATCACATTTGTTTGATGCATTCACTTGCCTGAATAAATACTTGTTTGAATGACTTATACTTAATTGCGTTATGGAAGTTATTACTCACTAAGCTAGTTAGCTTACGCCCCCATAGTTTCTATCTTTTGCAGCACGATTTTATATGGCTTAGGCCGAGACAAGCCACAGCGCAGGTACCGGAGATAGGAGTTTCCCATAGAAGTTTAATCCATTCCTTTTTGCATAGACTTCCATTGGAAACTAAAGACTCTAGATGACTGTAATAGACTGTTATTCTTTTGCGGGGGAATGCTCCTTAGATTTTATAAACTTTAAATTATGCGTTTTGATTTATTATCTATGGCTAATGAATGCCTCGTTAAACTGTTTAACTCCATTTGTTGAAGTATTCTATTGTCGTAAAGGAACGCTTTACATCTACTTAAGACTTCCGAAGGCCCCGGGTAGGGAACTCGAGAGTCTTACTTAGTATGTGGCGGGCTGTTACGTTTAGAATACCCTACGGGGCGTGACAGTATATGAAGCCTAACTCTCGACTGGGTAGTTAAGTCTCCTCTTACAACCCATACACCTATTTCTTACACATTTTCATTTCCAATACAACTTCACATCTTTCATATCTTACTTTTAATTAATCAAAAGACAAAAAAATAAATTTTCACTCCCTCTCTCCTCTCAAAATAGTGCCGGCCACCCCTCTCTTTCTTCCCATTTGTTTTATTTTCAATTTATTTAATTAACACAAATTATTTCCCACATTTTCCTATAAATTCCCCATCATACTTCCACTTCTTTCACACCTCTCTTCTACTAAAGTTACTCTACAAAAATCTCTCCGAGAAATTCCTCTCAAGAAGCTCTCTTAAGTGTAGTTCTTTTAGGTAAATGTTCTTCAAGACTTCCATATGTTCATTTACTTAGTATGAGCTTAGTGTGTGTTTTCTAAAACCATGAAGGTTAAGAAAGCAACAATAGGTTCATACTTTGTTTTTGTTCATAATCTACTTTCCTTATGTTGTTTTTATGTCCATAACTATCTAATATATCTATATAGCTATATATATTATTTAGAACATATAAGCTCATTGTTTTGCAATTTATTTACTTTCCTTGCAATTTATTTACTTCATGTTATTTTTAAGACTAGTCTTTCTAGTCTTAGACTTGTCCTCATCAAGTCAAAACATTTTCTTTTTCTTTTGGGGCTAGTCTTTTCTTAGTCCCGGGATACCTTGATGAAGCTAAGGTTCTAATACTTGATTTATTTTCTTATTAGCTTATTCTTTCAAGTTATTATGTTTCTTTATGTTTCCATAACTTTATGATTCATATTCATGCATGAACATAATGATTTTGTCTCAAACAAAATAAATAAGGAAATATTTTCTTAAAATAAAGATTCTTTTCTAGAAATGAAAGTAGGAAGTAAACTTTTCTAAAACTAAGAAGTCATCTTAACAAACATAGAGGAGTTCATAAGAAATATTATACATGACATAAAAAGGATTTTTGAAGTAAACAAAGATTTTACAACAACTTCACTTTTTCTTCAAAATGATAGAAATTCTTTTCATTAAAATAAAATGATCTCAATAAATCAAGAAATTATTTTTCTAAATATAGAAGTGTTAATACTTTCAAAAAGTGTTGGAAGCTAAGCTTAGGAAATAAAAATCATTCCTTAGGAATTTAAAGAGATTACAAAAATAAAATTTAGGAAAAGAGAAGAAATACTCATTATAGATAAACTTAAGATATTTTCAAAGCAAAATGAATATTTCAAAAACTCTCAAGTTTTAAAATCTTCAAAGACTTTACTTTTTCTTAATATTGAGACAACTTCATTAACTTCATACATTTGTTATGAGTCAATAAACATATGATTATACCTTCCAAAGGTTTTACAATCTATTAAATTTCCTATCTCTTCAAAATGAGATTTGGATAAAAGAAGGAAAACAAGTTTATAAGAATTCATGGTGAATCTGTCCGCCACTTTTTCGGAACCCAAACGACTTAGTTTGATGAAAATAAGTTTAGAAATAGATATATCTTTTCGAATAGGTAGAAAACTTTATATTATATGCGAAATTCTATGTTAAAATGAGCAAAGTTATGGCCATTTTAAGTTGGAATTTCCTCTTATATGATTTTACCGCGATTTTAAGAAAAGTTTAGAATATTCAAAAATAGAGATTTCATGAAATACTCATTTTGGATATTTCATCTTGTTTAGGTGGAGAAGGACCCGAGATCACATTTCCGAAAGATTACTTCGATTATGATCTACTGACATGGAGTGAGTTAATCCTTTATTAAGTTACATTTCATTGTTTTGTGCTTGTAAGTAGTAGCACTAGCAATTAAGAAAAAGATAAAATGAATAATTGTTGTGTGACTTGGAATTATGATTTTATCGAAAGAAGGTTTGATAATTCAATTGTGATTCTTGTATTGATATGATGAAAATTGTGTTGATCGCCTTCAACTTGAACTAAACATTATTTGGATTAAATATATATTGAAATCAATTCATGCATATCATGCTTGTGAGTCACATTTGTTTCACTACTATTCTTCGTGTAGGGAAACGAGGAGATGGTAGTGGTGGCTGGTAGGAGCCGGAAAGTCTATATGGGCTAGTAGGAGCCAGAAAATCTACAAGGTGAGCAGGAGCCGGTAAATCTATAAATATTGATGGTCGTATGGGCCTGTAACCTCTCAACCCTCGACATGGAGGGCGTAAAATCCATGCTACACTTGATTTCCGGTTAATCATGTGTATTTTGTTTGTTCATATGATTGGTGCATTCTCATATGTTTGATTAAATACTTGTTTGCTATATGGAAATGTCTTATAGATGGAATTATCTCACTAAGCTAGTTTTGCTTATACTCTTATAGCTTTTTGTTACAGTACGATTACTTTTGGTTGGCCCCAAGGAGCCCCGTATGCCAGGTACAAGTTTAAGCTACTAGGAGCTTTGGGAGAAGCTTTATGTATTTAAGTTTTGAACATAGGCTTCGGGGAAAATCTCTATAGTAGGCTTATGTTATAGTTGTTATAATTTTGGAAGACTTCTAAAGCGGGGAAATGCCCCTAAGATGATGTAAGGATATTATTATGACAATCTTATGTTTATTTATATATGTTCTTGCTTGCATTTATTATCTACTTAAATATAATACCCCTGTGAGTCTCCTACTATCTTGGAAGCATGCCTTACATGTGATATCGAAGCTCTTGCATGACTAAGGTTATCATTCATTAGCTTTAATATTATATGCGGTAGATTGTCACGTTTAGGGTTCCCTCCGGGGTGTAACAGCACGAGTCCACTAGGGACAACCTCACACCAAGATCATCAGGGTGTCTCACCAGTGTCACTGTCTGCCAGGTCTTTACTGGTCAAAGCCAAGTACAACAAAAACATGCAATTATTAAACTTAATAAAGATTAAGTTTATTTAGAAATTCTGTTCCTACAAGCATTCAATCAATACTAAACTTGCAGGCAAAAATAGCAAGTAAGGATTGGTCGTATCTTTCTTAGTTTTCAAGAATTCCAATATGAATCTCCTAAAAAAATCCCTTATTGACAGCACTCAACCACAACCAAATATTCCGAATCTCCACAATACTTCAATCACTATTAATAATACAACAACAAACCCAAATCTCCAAATTCCTATCAACAACATATATATATAATAAATAAGAACACGATATAAACAAATCCTAATGTACTATAACTCCCAAAATCCTAACCTAATAAAGAAAATCACCAAGTTACATCGTCTAACCCAATCAATCTTCCACAATAATCTATAGGATTCGATAATCCCTTAAAACCCTAACATTATATGACAACAAGAACACATAATGATCATCTAATCACACATTATTCAACTCTATCAAAGAAAAGACGAAACTTACTAATTTGGATCACCAAAATCCAACTTACATTCACAAATTCGGATCCTGATAAGTGTTATTAGACCCTTAATATTGGTGCTATTTGAACATTCTTGGTATGTAATTTTTGAGATTTCATGGAGAAAAGGACATTTATTTTGTGAAAAATTCATTTCTTGGCTTAAAGATCATATTTGGAAGTTTTTATGATGGTTCAAAGGAAATCAAAGCAAATTGAACAAGTTTGAATCAATTTTGTTCAAGAAAGAAAATTATGTTTTCATCATTCTATTCATCCTTGGTAGGGAAGGACTGGGAGGAAGAGGTCAGAATGCAAAAGAGTAGTTTAATCTTCATCCTTACCTTCATTCTTAGCCAGGAAGGACGCGAAGGATGCGAACAGTAGCCACACATGAAGAAAAGTTTTCAGCCTTTTGTTCATCCTCACCTAGGGCTGACAGCTAAGGAAGACAACAGAATGCTTTTAGGCCGAATTTTAGTTATTTTTGCCTTCATCCTTGGCCCGATCCTGGCCATGCTGACGCCCTAGGATGAACTGGGATTTTTCCAAAAGTATAAATAGAGCTCTGTTTTCTTGTTTTACAGTTTTAGATCATTTTTTAGGCTCTAAGACAGAAATTACAAAGGAAATTACGAAGAAATTGCTAGGGCATCCATTGAAGATCTCAAGACATCAATTAGGGTTTATTCTTTCTATCATGATTCTTTCTATTTCCTCTAGATCTTTTGTTCTTATTATAAATCTCATGGAGGAGTAGATTCTTATACTCTTCATCTTGTGAAACCCTAACCATATGAATTGAAATGTCTTTTGATTAATGAATGTTCATGCCTTTGTATCTATTCATGTGATTCAATAGTTTTGTGATTGATTTGTGCACAAATTAATTGCATTCTTGATTCTTATTGGATTGAAAGAGGTTTCATTCAATTAGATAGATCTTCATGAATAGAGGAATTGCTTATTTCACCTAGAGGTAGGGAAATCACGATTTTCTGCTATAAGAATTTAATTCTTGTTCAAGGATCATGATCTTTAATGCAATCCTATGTGATGTTAGTAAGGGAGAGGTCTCTACTATCTCATTTAGGGTTAGGAATTGATTAACTCGAGGGAGGAATTGATTTACTTATTGAGATCCCGCAGTGCAAAGCATGAATGATTCATTAATCAATCTTTTATCATAAGAACTTTAGGTTTAGGGTGGATCAAGGTGGAGAGTATGTCTTGTGATTGAATTCATCTTTGAAAGCAAACACTAGTTGATCTTAGAGCTTGCTTAATCTTCTACTTAGTAGTTAATTGTAGATTTCTCTCCAAAATTTAGGCTAAATAGTAGAGAACCGGTAATACTAGTACTTGTTCTTCAAAATCCCTGAGGACGACACCCTAAAATCCATGCTACATCGAATAGGTACGCTTGCCTAGCTTTGATCGTAGATTTACTTGGGTTTATAAATTTTAGAAATTAATACGATCTGTAAAACATCATCAGATCCCAACCAATCTAGGGTTTCCTTCATGCAAACAAATCACAAAATCCTTAGAATTTTGCATGAAATTCGTATAAATATGATATGAGAACATTATATTTACTTGTTTTAATCACAACACTCACTTCTTATTCGACCGAGACATATTAAATCCAAGATCTATATTTTTCCCACGTTTTTCCTTCAAGAATACACAAAACCCTAAGCAAACTCATACAAAATCGTATTTAATCAATGGGAAAAGGTTATAATCACTTACTTTGGATCAAAAACACCCTCCGGATGATTGTCCAAGCCTAGATCTCCAAGATCACTCCAAAACTCTCTTATACAAAGGAGAAAATGATAAAAAAACAAATATGTCGGAACTGTCTTTCGCGTCTCATATTTATATTAATTTGATCATACGCCATCCCTACGCCGGCGGCGTACATGTAGATCTTGTCGGCATACACCCTACGCTGGCAAAATTTACATGAGCGCTGACAGCGTTCATCGGTGCTTTGAATTCTAGAACTTCGATTCCTACTACATACGCCGGCAAACCCATGCCCTACGCCAGCGGCGTTCCTAGCCGGTGTTGAGAGAAACCTTAGTGTACACCAGCGGCGTTCCACCCAGCGCTAAGAAAAACGCTACTGTTCCCATCCTACACCGTCTCTATGTCGGCGGCGCGGATTCTTCAAGAGGCGGTGTACAATCTGTCAAAAATTGCAGAAATCCGAACTTCAACATTTGTTCTACAACCAAACTTAGACCTTTACAATTTAATTGTTTTGACATTAAACTCATCCTATATCATCTCATGATTCATAATTCATTATATGTTCATCTTTATTTTTGTATATTACATCTCTTCTCTCCTAAAAAGAACTTTCATCCTCGAAAGTTACCTGGATTAGTGAAACAACTCTGGATATTTCGTTCTAATGTCTTCTTCCAGCTCCCAGGTAGCTTCACGTTCAGTTTGATTAGTCTATTGCACTCTCACATATTTGATCACCTTGCTTCTCAGAATCTTGTCCTTAGAGTCCACAATTCTGATCGGCTTTTCAATCGTCGTAAGGTTCGGCTGCACTTCCAACGGTTCAAGAGCTACTATTTCTTCCGGATCTCTGACATACTTTTTGAGCATGGATACATGGAACACATTATGCACTCCCTTCATATCAGGCGGTAAAGCTAATCTATAAGCCATGTCACCTATCCTTTCAAGAATTTCATATGGTCCTACATATCAAGGATTCAACTTTCCTCTTAAGCCAAATCTAACAACTCCTTTTGTTGGTGAAATCTTTAGCAAAACGTGTTCGCCTACCTGAAATTCCAAGGGTCTTCTTCGTTTATCCGCATGACTCTTTTGTCTACTCTGTGCAGCTTGTAATCTTTGCTTGATCAAACTGACCTTGTCAACTGCATCTTGGACTAACTCTGGTCTCAGCAATTGTCTTTCACCCACTTCATCCTAATGAATAGGTGATCTACACTTTCTATCATAAAGCGCTTCGTACGGAGGCATGCTAATCGACGCTTGATAACTGTTGTTGTAGGCAAATTCCACTAGTGGCAAATGTTCATCCCAACTTTCTTTAAGATCCAAAACACATGCTCTCAACATATCTTCTAAAGCCTGTATAGTCCTTTCAGGTTTCCATCAGTCTGAGGATGATAAGCAGTACTGAACACAACCTTAGTTTCCAAAGCTTGATGCAGACTTTTCCAGAATCTCTCAACGAATCTAGTATCCCTATTTGATACGATTGTTACTGGTATTCTGTGCAATCTCACAGTCTCTTTGATATACAACTGTGCCAAACGCTCTAACTTATAACTAGTCTTAATAGGTATAAAGTGAGCTACTTTTGTAAGACGATCCACAATGACCCAAATTGAATCAAACTTATCTTTTGTCTTGGGTAAAGCAGAAACAAAATCCATAGTGATATGTTCTCACTTCCACTGTGGTATTGGCAAAGGATTCAACTCACCAGCCGGCTTTGTAAGCCCTGGAAAATTTTAGTAAATAATTCTAAGATGAACTTCAAAAATAAACCCTAAAAATCACTCCGAATTAAAACTGAGCTTCGATATATCCCAAATCCCGAACAAATCCAGAAATTTCTAAATCGTGAGAAAAATAAGAATCCTTATTAATAAAATAAGAACTCAATATACTTCAATTCCAAAACCACTATGTATGACAAATTTTATATTTAACTCTAACTTATAAAATCGGGTAAAATAGAGCCCAAAAACAAATTATTCAAAAGTAAATAATGATCAACCTTCGAAAATAAAACTCAATACAAAGAATTCCGAAAACGTTGAAAGATATTAAATACTTATAAAAATCAACCTTAAAATAAATTTCTCAAATCAGATAGGTTGTATAAACATAACATATTAGTTTCCAAATTGGCAAAGGTATAAACCAGAAAGTCAACCGAAAAACCTAAGTCCATGAAACTTCCAAGAAATCCTATAGCCTAGATCCAGCAATCCCATATTCCTAAACTAAGAGTTGAAATAAGAGAAAAAGGTGTAGTTGGTTCGTATTAAGTCTAAGATGCTCTAAAAGATGAGATTAACGAATTTTCAATCTATTTCCAACCCGATTAGGTACAGACTTCGAAAAGCGTGCCTCGAGATTCAAAATACTAAAAATATGTTATTAATGCCGTTAGACTCATATTTTTATAAGGATCTCTAAAATATTAGTTTTATAAATTCTCGATAACTAGAATTACCTAATCTTGCAATTTTATTTGCATTTCATTACTACCGGTAATTAGCTAGTCTTTCGGTACTATTTACTATTATTCATTACACGATTTTATTATTCTCATAATGTACACCCCGGTTTTCCTAGTAATCGAATAAACTTCGGAAACCGGAGAACGAAACCTTAAAACGGTCTAGTTCAAGCTTAGTGAGAGGAGCTTAGAAACCCTAGATCCGGCTTTCCTTCGGTTTCATAACAAAAGAAGTTTTATAAAATAAATTAACGTGAATTATCGTTTTAAGGTATATTTCAAACCTTAGAAAGTTATAATTTCGGAAAAATTTCCATTCCGGGCCTTATCGAGCTTAATTACGGAAAAACGAGCCCTGGGACCAGAAACTCAGAAAAATATTCTGGAATACTCATTAGAACCTAAATTTTATAAGGATTTCAAAAATATAAATTTTATAATTTTCCGGGCTATAAAAATTACAGTTATAGCCTTTTTCCCGCATTTTCTTTACTATCAGTAAAGTAGATGTCTTATCTACTATTTACCACTATTCACAAGTACAACCTACGCTACACACTACGCATACCCTATTCTTACATCCTTACAACTACTCATTATATTTTCTTTTCCAAGAAAATTTTGTTTCCTACTAATATTACTTTTATTACATTTTATTACTTAAATTACAAATTCAAACAAAATTATTCACTCCCCCTCTCTTCCTCTCATGTGGCCGGTGCACCCTCTCCCCCATTTCTCTCTATTTTGTTTTATTTTTACTTCTTTTATTACAACCAAACCCTACTTCACTTAATATATAAACTCATTTTCACTCTCTCTCTTCTTTCCTTCTTTGCGCCGTGACCAAGCTCCCTCCCACACACACACTCACAAGCTCATTTCACCTTCTTTTCTTCTTCAAATCTTTATTTAGGTGATGATTCCAAGCCTTGTTATTACATAATCTTGTAATGGCAAGACCATTCTTGAGTATTTTCCACCTTAAATCCTAATGAGCAAATGCTAGGGATAGGAAAACACTAATACAAGAATATCAAGCTATCACAAGAAGTAGATCTTGTGATTAGTGAGTTTTTATTGAAATAATATTATGTTCATGTATATAAAAGTAGGGATCTTGCATGAAAAATTTATGTTCATGTCTTTAAACTCATGTTCATGCACTATAAGTTGTAGATCTAGTATTTAGACATTCATATCTTTCTTGACATTTATGTTCATGAGTATTTTGTGTTTTCATGCATTAATGATCATAAAAGCTTAGTCTTGCATATATATAGGGTCCGTTTGTTTTGGCTTTTTTCGGCAGATACAGACACTTTTTTAAATTTTTTTCTAACAAATTATTTATCAAGAAATAGATATAGATAAAAAAAAGTTGACAGTTCTCATCAAAAGATCAAATAGAACAAATATAAATAAAATTTAGATGCTAATCGAATATATTTACACATATCATTTTAAAAAAGATACAGATACAGATGAAAAACAGACAATCCAAACAGACCCATAAATGTGTTAGATGAAAAATCTTTATGAATATAAGACAAGGAACTTGACAAGAAAAAATTTTTGTTAGAAATGTTTAGTGGAAAATTCGGATGAACTTCAAGACGTATTTTAAAAACCCTTGAAACCACATTGAAACTCATATTTTACATGAAAAATGAAAAGTATATGTAATAGGTATCTCTAAGGAATGATTTTTATAAGTTGAAATGAGTTTAGGCATGAGTAATGTGTAAAACAAGTAGTGGAATTAAGATGGAAAATTTTGAGTTAGTGATCAATTTGTCAAATTCGTAATTTGAGATGATGCATATATAATCACCTAGTATTTAAGCTCAAATTGCATGTTTTATGTGTTAAATGAAGTCCTTTGGCAATAGATATAGTAAAGTTTTAAATTTTGATGCATTAAACAAGTTTTCTCATAGGAAATATGCAAGAAATTGATTTTTCTAAAATTCGGATTTTTGTGAAAAGCTGAATTAAAAACATGCTTGCAAGGTGAAAAATGTAACTTTTTGTGTAAAAATGAAGGTCTTGGATAGTGTAGATGATGAAAACTCATTTTTATTTAGATAACAAGTAAATTCTAAGAAGGAAATCCCAAAACACTAATGAAATGTCAAACTCGGAAAAATTTAAATTCAAGGAGTAGAAATTGCTAGAGTCTTGTAAGAATTAGGAGCTTTTAAAATTTTCATTATCAAAAGTCATCAAGATCATGCATATATTGAACTCATACATGTCATTCATATTAGGAATTCATTCATATTTTATCTATACAGGAATCATCAACTAGAAACATTTGTATTAAATGAGAAACAATTTTTCGGAATTGGGAAAAGTTATAGAATAGATCTGATCCCTCTGTTTCGTGACCTAAATGTTTTCAAAACTTGAAAATAATATTAGAAATAGATAGATATTTTGAAGTAGATAGAAATCGATATGAAATTTATGAAATTCCGAGTTAAAATGACCAAGTTATGGTCGTTTTAAGTTGGAACTTCCGAAAATAGCCAAAATTACGATTTTGTCTAGTCTAGATGCATAGCTTGAATTAGTTAAGTGATGGAATTCTCATTAGGTTATTCTTATTTGGTAGGTGATCCTGAGAACGACGATATCCTACCACCCGACTACTATTACTAAGAGATCGGCGTACCATGGCCGAGTGAGTATCACTTCCGATTTCAATTATTGCTTGTGATTGTAATGATAGTTGCACTAGTTGTTAAGCAAAGATAAAAAGAATGATTATGCATGATGGGGTTAGTTGGGAATTATAATTGTCTGTTGTTGATATGTGAAGTTGAATTTAAAGAATATCGAAGCTAGGTGATAATGTATTGCTTGTATAGAGAGGAGCTAGAATTGATTGTCTGCGAATATTGCCTGGCCACCCAAAAGAATTGGATTAATCGATTATTAGACATTCAATATAAATTTGAACTCATTCATATCACGATGGGGATGGAGCATTAGCACTTGTTGGTTTTTCGTGATCCATAAAACGAATATGTTGGTTAATCATGATCCATAAAACGAATATGTTGGTTAATCGTGATCCATAAAATGAATATGTTAGTTAATCGTGATCCATAAAACGAATTATTGTTCAGTTGATCGTAAGCTTAAACGGTGTCGTACCGCAGGATTCATTAATCTGCTAACCCGAGATAGAGGGCGTAAGTCCATCCACATATGATTTCCGGCTGGTCATATGTTTGTTGAATTCACGTGTTTGATGCATTCCACTTGCTTGATTAATCACTTGTTTAAATATTTGTTGGAATTTTGATATGGAAGTGTTCACTCACTAAGCTAGTGTAGCTTACACCCCAATAGTTTTCTATTGCAGTATAAATACTTATGGCTATCTCCGAGGAGCCGAGAACATCAGGTACAGTTTTTAGATATTGAAGGGCACTTTGATGAGGCTGGGATCTATAAGTAGTCGCGGACTTCCAATTATGTTTCCTAAATTAGTGTTTGAAGGATAATACAAGGGATTTTGTGAGCCTAAGAACTCTTAGCGTTGTTAACAGGGGTATGCCCCCTAGTTCATGTAATAGAATAGTTTTATATGAGACGGTTATGATTTACATTCTTGTTGCTATGTATGTCTCCTTAAACTACTACGAAGCAAAGCATGGTCTCTGTATGTTGAGAGTGAGCCTTACACCCGATATTCAAACTCATGGAAGACTAAGGTTGCCTTACTTGAGTTTAAATATTGAGTGTGGCAGACTGTCACATGTAGGGTACTCTTTGGGGCGTGATAGGCTTTCTGTGCTCAATATTAATCATCTAACACGTATGGCACTTAGATACATATTCTGCTATCTCCTTTTTCATATTGTTCCACCAGTATAACTTTTTCAAATCTTGATACATCTTGTTCCCTCCAGGATGAATGGAATAATTGGAGTATGTGTGTTTCCTTCAACAATTTCTTCTTAAGTTCTCCTTGCACTGGCACACACCTAAGGATACCTTTATCATCCACATAAAATTCTAGCACTCGACCCATTTCCATTTTCCTCTTTATATCCAAGATACTCTGATCATCTATCTGAGCTGTCTTGATTCTGTCCACAAGAGTAGGTTGAATTCTCATATTAGCCAATCTTTCAACTACCTGTCTTGTGACTATTTCTAGTTCAAGCTTCCTCATATCATCAATGAGATGACGTTCCGTCGTGATCAAAGCTGCAAGATTCTCTATTCTCTTTTTGCTCAAGGCATCAGCTACTACATTCGCCTTTCCGGGATGATACTGAATATCAATATCAAAATCCTTTATCAGTTCCAACCATCTTCTCTGTCTCATATTGAACTCTTTCTATGTAAAGATGTACTTTAAACTTTTATGATCCATATGCACTTTACATCCTTCCCCTTATAGATAATGTCTCCACAGCTTGAAAGCATGCACAACTGCTACTAGTTCCAGATCATGAGTAGGATAATTCTTCTCATAGGGCTTTAACTGTCTGGAAGCATATGCTATAACCCTGCCTCTCTACATCAACACACATCCTAAACCTTGTATAGAGGCGTCACTATAAATAGCATACTCCTCACCACTCATAGGTAAGGCTAGCACTGGAGTAGATACTAGCTTATTCTTCAATAATTGAAAACTAGCTTCACAGCTTTCACTCCATTCATACTTCACTCTCTTCTGTGGCAACCGGGTTAAAGGACTAGGAATTTTGGAAAAGTCTTCCACAAATCTTTTGTAATATCCTGCCATTCCCAGAAAACTTCTGATTTCCATCATAGTCTTGGGTCTTGGCCATTTAACAACTGCTTTGACTTTCTCAGGATCTACTAATATCCCACTACCATCAACAATATGTCCTAAGAAAGACACCTGTTCTAACCAGAACTCACATTTTAAAAACTTCGCATATAACTTTTCTTCCTTCAATCTGGTCAGAACTAATCTCAAATGTTCTTCGTGCTCCTCTTTAGTCCTTGAATACACCAATACATCATCAATAAAGACTACCACAAATATAGCAAGATACTCCCTGAAGACTCTATTCATCAAATCCATAAATACTACTGGTGCATTGGTGAGTCCAAAAGGCATGACAACAAATTCATAATGTCCATACCTTGTCCTGAAAGTTGTCTTCTGAATATCTTTGGCTTTCACTCTCAACTGATGATATCCAGATCTCAAATCTATCTTTGAGAATACTGAAGCTCTTGCCAACTGATCAAACAGATCATCAATTCGTGGCAAAGGATACTTGTTCTTCACTATCACTTGGTTCAATTCTTTGTAATCGATGCACAGTTTCATACTGCCATCCTTCTTCTTGACCAACAGAACTGGAGCTCCCCAAGGTGAAACACTAGGTCTAATGAACTTCTTCTTTAACAATTCACTTAACTGTACTTTAAGCTCAGCAAGTTCTGTAGGAGCCATTCGATCAGGAGCTTTTGATTTTGGTACAGTATCGGGTATCAAGTCAATTCCAAACTCCACTTCCCTCTCTGGTGGTAATCCAGGCAGATCCTCTGGAAAAACTTCTGGATACTCACATACAATCGGAACATGTGATAACACTATCTCCTTTTTATTCTTTCACCATAGCAGCCAAAACCGATCCTCCCCACAATTCATAAGTAGGTAAAACTGGAGGTCTTTGCACTACTAACTTATGAACAAATTGATCACCATCGGGCAAACTGAACTCTACTACTAGATTATAGCAATCAATCACCACATGGTACTTTGCCAACTAGTCTACATCCAACACCACATAAAAATCCAACATATCCAGCACTACCAAATCTGCAGGTAGATGTCTACCTTTTATCTCAATATCCACATTCTTATAGATTCTATTCAATACAGACTCACTTCCCAAAGGAGTACTAACACATACACATCAGACATAAACTCAGCAGATAAACCACAAACAGACATAAAAGATTCAGAAACGCAAGAGAAACTGGCACCAGTATCAAACAACACATATGCACCATGCAGGAGTATAGGAAACATACCTGCGATAGTGTCAACACTAGAAGTCTCACTACATTGTAAAGCATAAACCTTTGCTGGTGCTCGTTGCCCCTGGCCAGAATAAACTCTGCCATACTGCCCTCCTTTACAATCTACAGCTTTGTGTCCCCTCTGCCCACACTTGAAGCAGAAAACCTATGGAATGACTTTGTCTGTGCAGGTATTACTCTTATGTCCCAGTTTACTACAAGAAAAGCAAGCATTCTCTACCTACTTGCAATCCTTCACGTCATGTGGTCCAAGGCATCTCGTGCATCTTCTATCTATATTCTGTACTGCTGGCCTAAAATTCTGAATGATAGGCCTCTTGCCTCTATCTTGTGTAAGTACACCAGCTGCTAGCCTCTTGCCTAAAAATACCTGATTCCTCTATGGTTTACGGCTCTTAATCCTGCTCAAGCCCTACTCCACTATCTTGGCTTTGTTCACCACAGCTGAGTAATTGTCCAAATCCATCAAATTCACCTGATATTGTATCTCAGGCTCTAGCCTAGTGATGAATACGTTAACCTTGGCCTCTTCACTCTCTTTTAGAGTGTCAGGTAGAAATCTCATCAAGCCGTGCAATTCCGCCTCATATTCTTCTACTATCAATTTTCCTTGCTACAGAGTATAATATTCTTGAAGCATTCTTTGCTTAACACTGTCAGGAAAGAATTCTCTGTAGAAGGCCTGCTGAAACATTTGCCATGTAATTATACCAGTCATGTGCCTTTTGGTGCTCAACCACCAGTTATTGGCTCTCCCAGTCAGCAAATAGGAGGCATATTCAACTTTCTTATTTTCTAGAATATCCAAAGCAGCAAATGTCTTCTCAACCTCTTCCATCCATAACTATGCTTTGAGAGGTTTACTTGGTACTGGTTCAAACTTATGCACAAGGTCTACAAATTTATTCAAACCAAGCACATCTGGATGCCTAGCTCCATTCCCTCCATTTCCATTCAGCATTTGTGTCTCCTGTCTCCAAGCTTCAGCGTTTTCTTGAACCATCTGCATATCCCTCCTCATATCGTTGTTGTTGACCAACTACTCCTAACAAGGCATTCACAGCTTGCATAAGCTGTGCAGCATCAATTGGAACCTATTGTCTAATAGTTGGAGGTGGTGGCAAGTCCTGATTCTGAGCCTACTGCTCATCCTGCTGCCGCCCCAAATTCTCATTCTCTTCAGGAATTCTTCTTCTTAGAGGCATTCTAATACAACAAAACACCATAAGATTAGAATAAAGGTATCTAACTCAAGATCAAAACTTAAATCTATAAGACAACATCAACTTAATTAAACAACAAACCTATGATTCTACCCCACTCCTCAAATCTCACCGTCCTAAGAAATCAAAACTTAAATCTATATGATTCAAAACCTATAGCTCTTATACCAAATAAGCTATAACGCCCTAAATT
Source organism: Combretum micranthum (assembly GCA_024138025.1). Lineage (NCBI taxonomy): Eukaryota > Viridiplantae > Streptophyta > Magnoliopsida > Myrtales > Combretaceae > Combretum > Combretum micranthum. The sequence goes on from JAMXBD010001307.1 coordinate 67,859, forward strand.
AAGGTATTACAACCCACCACGTATCCCCTCTTATATAGGATACGCAAAGGCTCTATTATGCACAATTCTACAAACATCACCTGTAAATACTCATAAATAAGATGTAACGCCCTAAATTAAGGCATTACAACCAGCCACGTATCCCCTTTATATAGGATACGCAAAGGCTCTATTATCCACAATTCTACAAACATCACTGTAGATATTCATAGGGTATCTCATAGGATACAAAACCTGTTAAAATTATAAACTCATACTTCATCTAACATAAACTCCTTGTTCAAGCATAAAAATTCAAGTTGACATCATAGTCAACAAAATTCAACAGAAACCAAATACTGTTTACATTAAAAATGTTTTGAAGTGAAACTAATAAAAGCATCCAACTACAATTCTAAATGATCAATCATGTCTCCTCTTAGAAATTTGGTATATGAAGCCTAACTCTCGGCTGGGTAGTTAGGTCCACTATCACCATTCCCTCTATCAAAGAATAAATCATATTCGGAAAGATCATACACTATATCTTCCTCACCTATACCTGAAATTTTAAAAAATGAGTTGCGATGCCTAGTACGATAACTCTAATCCAAAAACAAATGCATATGCACATACAAAAGGTATATAATTCATGCAACTTAAACTAATGCAAATAGTCATATTATTATCTTTCTTAAGTCAACAAAACAACACAGTTCAGTATTAGGTATACTCTAATCTTGAACTCGGAGTTACTCAGACCCCATTGAAAATCATACAACTCTTTGAAAATAATAATCATATTCATATATGGATGAGTGGGTACTCCCCAAACATCCCGAATCCAGAACACCTAATTCTACCGGAATCATATCAAGGCATGAGTCCACTAGGGACAACCTCACACCAACATCATCAGGGTGTCTCACCAGTGTCACTGTCTGCCAGGTCTTTACTGGTCAAAGCCAAGTACAACCAAAACATGCAATTATTAAACTGAATAAAGATCAAGTTTATTTAGAAATTCTGTTCCTACAAGCATTCAATCAATACTAAACTTACAGGCAAAAACAGCAAGCAAGGATTGGTCGTATCTTTCTCAGTTTTCAAGAATTCCAATATGAATCTCCTAAAAAAATCCCTTATCGACAGCACTCAACCACAACCAAATATTCCAAATCTCCACAATATTTCAATCAATATTAATAATACAACAACAAACCCAAATCTCCAAAATTCCTATCAACAACATATATATTTATATATTAATAAATAAGAACATGATATAAACAAATCCTAATGTACTATAACTCCCAAAATCCTAACCTAACAAAGAAAATCACCAAGTTGCACCGTCTAACCCAATCAATCTTCCACAATAATCTATAGAATTCGATAATCCTTTAAAACCCTAACATTATATGATAACAAGAACACATAATGATCATCTAATCACACATTATTCAACTCCATCAAAGAAAAGGCGAAACTTACTGATTTGGATCACCAAAATCCAACTTACATCCACAATTTCGGATCCCAACCAATCTAGGGTTTCCTTCATGCAAACAAATCACAAAATCCTTAGAATTTTGCATGAAATTCGTATAAATATGATATGAGAACATTATACTTACTTGTTTTAATCACAACACTCACTTCTTATTCGACCGAGACATATTAAATCCAAGATCTAAATTTTTCCCACGTTTTTCCCTCAAGAATACACAAAACCCTAAGCAAACTCATACAAAATCGTATTTAATCAATGGGAAAAGGTTATAATCACTTACTTTGGATCAAAAACACCCTCCGGATGATTCTCCAAGCCTAGATCTCCAAGATCACTCCAAAACTCTCTTATACGAAGGAGAAAATGATAAAAAAACAAATATGTCGGAACTGTCTTTCGCGTCTCATATTTATATTAATTTGGTCATACGCCATCCCTATGTCGGCGGCGTACGTGTAGATCTTGCCGGCATACACACTATGCTGGTAAAATTTACATGAGCGCTGGCAGCATTCATCGGAGCTTTGAATTTTAGAACTTCGATTCCTATTACATACGCCGGCAAACCCATGCCCTACACCGGCGGTGTTCCTAGCCAGTGTTGAGAGAAACCTTAGTGTACACAGCGGCATTCCACCCAGCGTTAAGAAAAACGCTACTGTTCCCATCCTACGCCATCTTTATGCCAGCGGTGTAGATTCTCGAGGAGGCGGTGTACAATCTATCAAAAATTATAGAAATCCGAACTTCAACATTTGTTCTACAACTAAACTTAAACCTTTACAATTTACTTGTTTTGACCTTAAACTCATCCTATATCATCTCATGATTCATAATTCATTATATTTTCATCTTTATTTCTATATATTATCGGTATCGTATTTCTTTTAGAGGAGAGATAGAGAGAGAAATCAGTTTCAAAGACTAGAAAGAGAAATAGCAAAGTTTCGTGAGGTTCTGTACAAGGTTCTGTACTTTCTCAGTGAAAGAGAAAGATTTTGTTTGCAATGTGAATAGTATAGTTGTATTCCTTCTTCCTTTTCACATCAGGTGTAAGTCTCTCTATTTTCTTTTCAAAGCATCGTAAGTATTCAGCCTCACACTTTTCTTCTTCCTTGCTTTGGTAAATATACTCTTTCTCTAACGTTTAAAAAGCTATTGGAAGATGGATAAACTTTCTCAATAATTTCAGTTAAAACTCTGATGTTCTTATCCCTTTTTTTTCAAATTCAAATTCTGCTATGATCTTCAAAATTGATTGTAAGTTGTGGATAGACTTTTCTTTGTATTTCTCGGATGAAAACTTGTGAGCTTTATCCTTTTCAAATTCAAATTCTGTAACAAAAGGATGATGATAAGCCTTGTTTGATTTTCGTAAAAAATTTGGTTGTTATTTGTTGTTGTTGTTCATCGTGATCTTGTTCCTCATCCTATCCAAGATAATGTTTATCTTTTTTTTAATCTTCTAGACAAAATCCCATGAAAATAGATGTCTTGGACATTGTAGATATTAATAAATCACTTGTCTTGAAGGAGAACACCATGTAGAATTTGTCCAAACAAGGTCTGGTACTGTTCATGGAGATTTCCATTGTTGAAGATGTTGATGAGAGAAAACTTTGATAAAAACATTAAATCCCCTTGGATTAAACAACTTAGGTGGAACAAATGAGTATATTACCAAAATAAACTCATTTACTTGGAGCTAGATCTTCAAGATTCATTTTTGTATTGAATTGGAATGATTTGCATCAAGTTAGAGAAGATAAACAATGAAATCACGTGATATAAAGCTGTTGTCAAAAGTATAGTGAAAGGTTCTGTAAAAGGTTCTGGATTTCTGGAAAAATTCTTTATCCTTAAAGCAACCTTCTAGAAAACATTTTGCATTCCGAATACTCTTTATCATTTTTCTTCTTTCTCTTTAACTTGATACTATACACTTAATAAACACATTAGTTATCATTTTTACTTTTTTGTTATCATCAAAACCTATTTTAAGAGAAGCTAACACATACTAAGTAAGTTTCTACAAAACTTAATTTTTGATATTGTTATTCTCTTTTCAAAGTAAAAATGAAGTTTTTGCTAAGTTCTAATACTGATAATTATTTATTATGAAAAATTTCTTATAAAACTATCTAAAAGGATTATGCCACCACTTGATAAATATTAAGAATAAAGCAAGTTTTTAAAATCAAGGTAAAAATCAAATTACTATTTTAAAAACCAACTTAGAGAAACAAAATTTGTCAAGAAAGTGAAGTTTTAAAAAAGGTAAACTTATTTTCTAAAGAAGTAGAAGAATATGAAAATGAGGAAAAACATACATATAACACAACTTCAAATATTAGACAAACACCAACGATTTAAGAAAAATTTTGGAAACCTTATTTTTTAATCACTAGAAATAAAATTTGTAGATAACTTAAAGGTCTAAATTTTTGAGAATTAATTTATCTTTGAAAAGTTAGGAAATGGAATTATAATAGGAAAATACTTACTTGTAACAACCCAAGTGTTTTTTTTTTTTTTTAGTTTTCCTTCTAGCAATTTAAAAAGGAGAAATTTCCAAAGTTTTCATCTTTTAAAACTCTTAAAGACAAATTATTTTGTGAAAAATTAAAGTTGAGACAACACTGCAAAAATCATGCATACAATATGAGTGTATATATATATATATTTATTATATGTTCAAAGGATTTTTCAATTATACAAATATCCATGTATTTGTTTAAGGATTTTTGGATGAAGAAAAGTTTAAAAAATTGTATTTTTAAAAGCTAGGAATTTCATCATTGTTCTGTCCCTCCCATTCCGAGACCAAAATGACCCATTTTGATAAAAATAACCTTAGAAATAGATATATCTTTTCAAATAGATAGAAAACGATATAAAATATAAATATAAAATTCCCAGTTAAAATGAGCAAGTTATGTATATTTTAAGTTGAAATTTCCTCCTATCCAAATTTTAACGCAAATACTAGAATAGAGTTAGAAGGCTCAAGTAGAATTTCCATGAAATTCTCATTCCAGTTTTTTTTTTTTTTTTTTTAAGGCAATGAAGCTTAGGAAGATCAGTATTCAGAAGATTATTACGAGTAAAGAGTTTATGTAAGGATGGCCGAGTGAGTTTATCCCTTACCTTTACTTATTTGTTCGTGCTTGTAGTTAAAGGCACTAGAAGTAGAAAAAGATGAAAATGGATTTTGCGTGAATATATTGGATAAACGAATACTAAGCATATTGGGACATGAATTGTAAACCCCTAAAATTTTTATAATTTTTTGAAAATAATCCTAAAAGTCTAACACCAAAATCTGAAATCCTAAAAATCGACCCAAGTTAAAACCAAATTCTAAATAAGGCCAACTACGAAAATTCTTAACCTTAAAAAAAAGAGAACCCTCAAAACAAAATAGAAAATCCAACAATTGAATTATTTGACATCCGTACAATAATCAAATCATCAATCCGATTCTTAACATACAAATCAAGATGATATATCCAAAATAATGCTCGACAACAAAATACTAAGACCTTAAATACATCGGTGAATTTTTTAATAAAAAATTTTAATTTTCACCAAAAGTTAAACTAAGTCAACCCATAACCTTAGACTCGATTAAATGATCATGAGAACTGAAAAATATTAAATAATCACAAGTAAAATAAAATAAACCATAGATGTTTAACTAAAAATATAATACAAACAAAACCCAAAATTTTATATTCATACGTATAAAATTAACAAGCTAGAAGTCAAACTGGAATCCTAAAAGTCAACAAAGCTTATAACAAACAGTAGTGTTTAAGATCCGGCAATCGCGCGCTCCTAAACCCTAAACAATGGAATGGAAATAATTGATGATAATAGTTTGTAATAATATAGGAAAGCTTAAAAATATCATATTAGCAAATTTCTAGTGTCTTTCATATCCGAACGTGATCAATTTTCGAAAACCGTGCCTTGATACAGCGAATGGAAAAAATATTTCAACAATACCAATAGACTCGTAAAAATATAAGGTTTAAAAAAAATCAGTTTTAGAATTTTTTGGTAACTAAAAATTGCAGGTATCATATTTATACGCGTATTTTTACTACTATAGGTATTTTAATTGTCTAATCTACTATTCATAATACTATTTTACTATTCATTACTATTAATCTATTTGTACTTTTTCTTACAACCTATTTTTACTACCTACACACATATTTTCTTACTTTTTACTTTTCCAATACATTTTATATTAAATCATATTTTACATATTAATTATTTTCTTACAAAAATACAAATTTAATCTCTCTCTCTCTCTCTCTATTCCCTACATGGCTAGCGCCCCCTTGTACTTTCCCCTTGATTTTTTTTCTTTTTCAATTTATTTTATTACACACAATTTCCCTCCATCTTCAATTATAAATATCCCCTCTCCTTCCACTTCTTTTACACATTCATTCTACATAACAAAACTCTCCCTAAATTTCTACACAACTTCTCTCTACAAAGACTCTCTTCCATTCAATCTTTCTCTAAATCCTTTTTTACACATAAACCATTTACCACATACCACTACAGACATAATACCCCATTCATCTACCATCTTCATACCACACAACACTTTAGGTAAACTTCTTCTAACCATTTAGTTTACCCATGTCATGTAGCTTAGCATGACCATAGTGTTGTTTTGAAACTCATATGAGTAGTAAAAGCAACAAATGTTCATGTTTTGTTCTTGCACATGCCAAGAAATTCCGATTTTTATTTTGTTATTATGATTATATATGTTATTATTATTGTTAATATTACTGTTATTATATTTCTAATCTAACTCTCTATATATTACTATATATGTATATGTATATACTTTAGAGCCTAATACGCACTAACTCTTACTAACTTGCTTTTACTATTAATGCTTTTATTATTGCTTTTTCTTTTTTTTGTTCTTTTTGGGACTAGTCTATTTTTAGTCCTAAGATGCCTTGATGAAGCTAAGGCTCTATAAAACCCTGAAATTTTCATAATTCTTAGAAAATAATCATAGAAGTCAGAAACTAAAAACAAAAATCGTGAAAATCGATCCAAGTTAAAACCAAATTCTAAATAAGACCAATACGAATATCCTTAACCTTAACAAGAAGAGAACCCTCAAAACAAAATAGAAAATCCAACAATTGATTGTTTCAACATCCATACACCAACCAAATCATCTATCCAATTCTTAACACGCAGTCAAGATGATATATCCAAATAACACTCGACAACAAAATACTAAGACCTTAAATCCTTCTGTGAATTTTAGAATAAAAAATTTCAATCTTCACTAAAAGTCAAACTGAGCAACCCATAATCCTAGACTCGGTTAAACGATCCCAAGAATTGAAACATATTAAATAATCACAAATAAAATAAAATAAACCATAGATGTTGAACTAAAAATATAATACGGAAAAAACCCTAACATTTTATAATCATACAAATAAAATTAACAAGCCGGAAGTCAAACCGGAATCCTAAAAGTCAACAAAGCTTACAACAAACCCTAGTGTTTAAGATTCAGTAATTCCGCTCTCTTAAACCCTGAACAACGGAATGGAAATAATTGTTGATAATAATTTGTAATAATATAGGGAAGCTTAAAAGTATCAGATTTGCAAATTTCTAAAATCATTCGGATCCGAATGGGATCAGTTTTCGAAAATCGTGTCTGGGTAACTGGATGGAAAAAATATTCCGATAATACCAATAGACTCGTAAAAATATAAGGTTTCAAAACTATCAGTTTTAGAATTTTTCGGTAACTAAAAATTACAGATACCGCCTTTATATACATACTTTTATTACTATTAGTATTTTAATTGTCTAGTCTACTATTCATAGTATTTTTTCTACTATTTATTACTATTCATCTATCTCTACTTTTTCTACTACCTATTCTTATAACCTACATACCTATTTCTTATAATTTTCTTTTCTCATAAAAATTCTACACCACATATTACTAAACTTTTCTTACACTTTTCTTCTAAAATTAATTTTTCATCACTTTTCCCTCTCCCTCCCCTACATTGTAGTCTACCTTTCTTTCTCTTCACTCCTCAATTATTTTCTTTTTTAATTAATTTAATTACATCTAATTTTTACTCCAAAACTCTATAAATACCCATTTCCTCCTTCATTCTTTCACACAACTCATTTTACTACCAAAACTTTCTCAAAATCTCCTCTCAAATACTCTCCCATTACTCTCCTAAAACACTCATAAGTTTTTTTCTTCTTCATACACAAAACCCATTTACTCATAATACTCTCAACTTCTATTTAGGTAAAAATCCTTTTCATATCTTTACTACAATGTCATGTAACTTTACATGACTATGATGTGAGTTTCCTAAACTTAATATTATGGAAGATACACTATGTTCATGTATTGTTCTTATTCATGAACATCCATTTCTATATTTTTATGTTGATTATTATACTTTGCTCATATTATTATTGTTATTATGCTAACTTCTTATTATATCTAACTAAATATATTCATGCTTTGCAATTTTTGATTTCATGCTATTTTCAGACTAGTCTTAGACTAGTTCTTATCAAGTCAAAACAACATTTTCTTTCTTTTCTTTATTCTTTTTGGGGCTAGTCTATTTTTAGTCCCAATATACTTTGATAAAGCTAAGGTTCCCAATACGTAATTTTTTTATTATCTTGCTTATTATTATTTGCTTCCAGTATTTTTCTCATATTCTTATTATTTTACATGCTCATGTACATGCATAACCATAATGATATTATCTCAACAAAAATCTAAAGTAGAATTTTTTTTAATAAAGGAAATGAAACCAACCTTTCTATTATATATAGATATATATGTATTTGTCACCAAATCAAGACTTTGTATTACATCTATAGGAAAATTTTTCTTTTTCACCTTCTTTTCAAACTCACTAAGATATTTCCTAGATAACAATAAAGATAATTTTCTCAAAGAGGTTAACTAACAAAATAAACATTTTTTTATTATGATAAGTCACATAAAGTTTATTAAAACTCAGTAATAAGAATTATTTAATAAATAAACTTTTCTCAAAAAGCTTACTTGTAGGAATTTTTTTAATTAAACTAAGTGTTATAAGTTAAGATAAAATCAACTCGCTAAATTATAAACTTACTTAAAAAAATAAAAGTTTGCCAAGGTTTCTAAATGACAAACTCATTTATTTTAGAAAAGAAATTAGAAAACAAAATAAGAATATACTTATAATAACTCAAGAAATTATGAAATTCTTAGGAAATAAATTGTAAGGATACAAGTCTTCAACACCGCAAGACATTGTTTTTTGAAATATAATTGTTGAGACAACACCATTAGAATCTTGCATACAATATGAGCCTATATATATATTCAAAGGATCTTTTTCAACTACACTACTATCTACATTTCTTGTATAAGTATTTTTGAATAAGGAAAAGTTTGCAAATTTATGTTTTGAAAGCTACAAATTTTGTGATGAATTTATACCCTACGGTTTCGAAACCTAAACAACCTTTTATGACCAAAATAACAAGACAAATTGATAGATCTTTTTGAATAGGTAGAAAACGATATACTATATGCAAATTTACGAGCTCAAATGAGCAAGTTATGGCCATTTTAAGTTGAAATTTCATTTTACGCGATTTTGACGAACATAATGAAATAGAATTAGAAAGTTTAAGTAGAATTTCTATGAAATACTCATATCAGGTATTTCTTTTGTTTAGGTGACGCGGAATACGAGATTTCCATTCTTGAGGATTGCTACGACTAAGAAGATTGCAAAATGGATGAGTGAGTTATTCCTCTTAATTTCATTACTTGCTTGTGCTTGTAGAATAGTGGCACTAGATAGCTAAGAAAAGATAAAATGGATATGTATGGGGAATTCGGGGATATGTATATGTATGATTCTATGCTCATATGATGAAATGAGATTTAAGAATATCGCAACTTCGAATTGTTTGTTTAAATATGTTATCTACTTGCATTTATGCTTGCATATTGTTTGCAAAATTGTTTGATCGTCCTTAAGAAACCTTAATAAGATTTGACTTAAGAAAAATAAGACATTCATGCATAGCATCCATCGAGTGTCATTTTTTTCGGAAGGCTGCTATTCTTATGTGTAAAGTTAGATGGGCTGTTATCTTGTAGGGACATGAGAATGTTCCTTCCTGGAAAATCCAAATCGCTTAGGGAATGCGACTCTAGGTTCAAAGCCGAGCCAACGGAACGCTTTGGCCGGGGGCCTAGGGACTAGTAGTAGAAGGTCGAGGATCTTTATCAACAATTCCCTAACCTTCGATACGGAGGGGTAAATCCGTTCTATATATGGTTTCCGGATAACTATATATATTTGTGTAATCACGTGATTGTTGCATTGTATGCATAGTATAGGCATGAAAATTAAAAAAAACTTGTTTGAAATCATGGTGCGAATAAAAATGAATACCTTAATAAGCTAATTATAAGCTTATAGCTCCATAGATTTTGTTGAAATAGGTATACCTGTGGCTTTAATCGAAGACATAAAAATGAATACCCTAATAAGCTAGTTATAAGCTTATATCTCCATAGATTTTGTTGAAATAGGTATACCTGTGGCTTTAATCGAAGATCATTACATTAAGGAAGTCATGGAAGGATGTTAAACTTTTATGAAGGCAATGGGAACATAGGATGAAGTTAGTTTGTAAGATTCCTTACATGTAATGTATGCTATGTTAGTAATTCAAAAATTTCTAAGAAATGTTTTTATATTGACTTGAAGACAATAGAGGGATATGCCCTTAAGAATTGTAATCTACCATGTTTATGTTTTATGATAAGTATTCTCCTTGCCTTGTTACTTAATCATTATCAATGTAAATTGCGCTGCTCCAATGTGTTCCCTTGGTTGTGATGTACGCCTTGTACATGATATGGAAGCCTTTGCATGACTAAGGTAGTCATTCTTAGGCTTTAGTATTGTATACGGTGGACTGCCACGTTTAGAGTACCCCTCGGGGCGTGAAAGGCTCTCAATACTTGACCGGGTTGCCTTGACGAAGCTAAGGCTCCCAATGCTTGATCGGGATACCTTGATGAATCTAAAGTTCCCAATGCTTGATATTTTACCTTGCTTATTATTATTATCTTGCTTCTTACCATTTTCTTATAGTTTCATCATTTTCATGTTATATGCTCATATACATGTATCCTCATAATGATATTGTCTCAACAATATGTAAAGTGGAATTTTTCTTTAATAGAGGAATTTGAAACTAAAACTCTTTTATTATGTAACTGGTCACTAAATGAAGAAACTTGTCAACAACAACTTAGAAAATGTATTTTTATAACTTCTTCTCAAACTTTTCCCAAAGTCTTCCTAAGTGTCAACAAGGATAATTTTACCTAGGAAACAAAGGAAAAATGAAACCAAACTCAATTTACATACATCAATATTTTGTTATCACCCACCTAGGAAAAATTATTTCTACAACTTCTTTTCAAACCCACCAAGACTTTTCTTAAATAACAACAAAAATGAATTTTCTCAAAGAAGTTAACTAACAAAATAGACATTTTCTTTCATTATGATAAGTCACATAAAAAGTTTATTAAAACTCAATAGTAATAATTATTTGATAAATAAACTTTTCTCAAAAAGCTTACTTATAGGAATTTTTACCAAAAGCAATAACTAAACTAAGTTTTGTAAGTCAAGATAAAATCAACTTATAAATTATGAACTCACTTAGAAAAATAAAGGTTTGTTAAGGTTTCTAAATGATAAACTCATTTTCAAAGAAATAAAAGAATATAAACAGTAGAGGTTTCAAAAACAATAGATATTATCAAAAACTTAAGAAAATAATAAAATATGATTTTCCTTCCAAGTAAAATTGGTCAATTGCACCTATCATAACAAATAGATTGAGTTTTACAAATTATAAATCTATGAGCAAAATTCTAACTAAGTTTACCACAAAAAGGCAATTGCACCTATCATAACAACATCAAATTGAGTATAGATGTTATTTCATGTTAGGGAACTTAGCAAGTACTTTTACTCACTATTTGACTATCATTTAGCCTCAAATTTGAGAGAGTTTTAGCTACTACAACTAACAATTAATTAAACTACCACCAAACTTAAGAATGATTCAAAACATAATTCAAAATAAGATGTTAATCTAAATCACAAAAAACTTAGATTTTGTTTCACCATTAAGCTTTATCATGTAACTCGATAAATTCTCATAAATTTCATATCGATTTCTTGAATTTTTAGATTTCAAAGGTATATCTAATCCCAAGCTCATCAATCGGAATCTCTTCCTAGATCAATAGTAACTTAGAATTGAAGTAAACATCAAAATTCATTAGATTAATTAATCAATAGCAAAAGATATTACTACTTTATATCTAAAGCCATGAACAATCTTCATCAAAAGCCTAAAACTATTCATTAAAATGATTTTTCAATCAATTTTAACGAAATCAGACATTAATCCATATTGTGCACTATACAAAATCAAGATTAATCGAGTTCAAGCTATTGGATTCAAGAAATCAATACAACAGTGTTACATGAATAAGACCTAAGGATCCACAAGATCTAAGCTAGACAATTACTCTTCCATAGATCTAACGATATAACTCAACAATTCAAAGAAGCAGAAGGAAATCATGATAAGAATAAGGCATATTAAACCAAGATCCTTTGTTATTCAAAATTGATGAAGTCCCATGAATGATCTACTTGAATTTTCTCTAAAAAATTCTTGAAAATCAGTTATGAATCCAAGCTAAATTGTATGAAATTTGCTAAAGTCTCTAATTGTCTATGTATATCTATCTAAAGTGTCCTTTCTCTCATAGGGTTTTGTGTGAAAAGGACTATTTATAGTATAAAGCACACTGATGTAGCAAAAATATATAAAAATAATGGAATCCCCTAAGACAAGCATAAAACCCTTAGCTGCATAGCCACATCTCGAAATTTCAAGTACAACTTCTTCTATGTGTGGTCGTGCTAGGGGCAATATTCCTAACTGTAATTGAGCTTCCATTTCATCCAGGCCCATGCACAAGACCTCATACTCAAGCATAGATGTAGGCTTCAACATCACATGCCCACAATGTTGATCGATGTCAAAACTTGGAACAATTTGCATTAAATGAGGGCATGTCCTATTGCATCGCCATGGCTAAGACCATGACATCCTCTATGTCCACAATCTTCTTACAAGCACCCAACCTTAGCTTGCATGATCAATTATAAACAAAATTTTTTCATATTAGCTAAGGCACAACCACATCTATGGTTATATCTCCTTGCTTTGTGAATTCTTGTTGATCCTTCGTGCAATTTCTTCATCAATTTATGATGAAGTGTCTAGATTTGCTTCATTTACCTAAGGTCAACAAATAACAATACTAAGTGCTAATTTTTTTTTAGGATTATTAATGAAAATAGATGCAAATTGAGATAAAATAATCCTCGAATGAATAGAGTAATATGGTCTATCGGTCTCTCTTTGGAAGTTGAGTAGTAGTTTATAAGGTCACTTAGGAGCTTTAGTTCGTCACAAAGTATTATGATACGACTAGGGTACCCTTTGGGCATAATATATCACAACATAAATAACAATATGATCGTTTTGAGACTCATGTCAGGAACATTATTTTCAACATAGTCATATTCAGTACAACTTCTTCAAAACTTGTAAAACTAAAGAGCATGAAACTTGTTTAACTCCTTTCTTTAAGTTTAATTTTACTTTAAAACCATGAAATGGAGGATTACCAATTAGGTACAAATTCTTATTTTAAATTAATATTATATTGTGTTTTTTTGCTTATGGTTGATTAGTATAGGTATCCAATCAAACTATTGAATATAGATCTTAAACTTGACTTGTTAGAATGTAAGATAGTGGACTCTACGAGTTACCCTTTAAGTAGTATTTGTTAGAAGTAAATCGATTGTGTACTATGAATATTGCTTATGGAGTTGTGATCATATTATGTATTGGTGATGAACTGCTTATGTTATTTAATAAGATTTAAGCCTTAATAAGTCTATATTTAATATGGATACGTAATGGTTGTACTCACCCTTATATTTAGGGCATTATGGATTTTTGTAAACAATTGGGTTAACCTTTTTAATAAAATAAACCACTTTTTGAGAAGGATTAAATTATAACGGATCATTTAAATATTCTTTGCCTATCGATTAACTTTTTTTTATTTAGATTAATGGAAGCATTAAGAAACTTATTAGAAAGGACTGGTTAGTCAATCATAAAGCTAATGTCAAATACCACTAAAAATATACTTCACTCTTAAACAATGAAAGTTAAATCACATAAATTGTAGAATTGCTAAAATTCTCATTGACTCAACAAATTTCATTGATTTTTATGAATGATAAAACTTTACAACATCTAAATCTACAAAATCACTTAAATTTGGACCATTTACTTTAGTTTATATTGGTGCCTCTTCATAATACCTTCCTTAAAATGTATTTATAATTTAGAGTAAATTTTTTTCAATGTATTATAAAAATGACGCGATTTTCTTTCAGTCCAAATATGCTACCTTAATTTCTTAAGTTACACTTTCTTGCTAACTACTCAATTTTCTTTATATATTTTGCTTCAAAAGACCTTAATGACATTCATCTTCTATAAGTAGCATTGGTAACATTTGGGTTTGATATGCCATAAGAGTGAAAGGTAGCATCTCATGCCAATCATTGTAGGTAATTGTCATATTTTCAATAATTCTCTTAATGTTCTTGTTAGTAGCCAGTGGTGAAGTTTTTGAGAAATATTAACATTGTAGAATGTATGTACCAACTAGGATGAACACAATTGTGTGTGTGTTTGTGTGTGGTGGGGGGTTAGGGTTCTATTGTGTTTATAAACTAATTTTACACTTTTTTAAGTTTTGATACCTAATTTATGCAATTCAACAAATGAATAATAATAATAATAAATAGCAATAAATAAAAAGATAGGGTTAGAGAAGCTAACATCGCGAATTAACGTAGAGATTGACCTACCTCCGAATCTTCATGACACATATAAATGCCTTCCTCAATTGAGAACTTCACCCACTTTATTCTCTTCAATAAACAATACTCCAAGAGGAGCTACAATACCACACAAACATAACAACACATGTAAGTTGTGCCTTTACAACAAGCTCTCTAACACACTAGGTACAACTTAAGATTTCACAAATAATCACCTAAGAAAGTTAGTGTAGTGCCTTTACAAAAGATAGCAAATATGAGAATAAATGGCACTACATTTTTCTCTCACTCACAAAATGACACAAGAGTAATTTTAAGAGGAGAGTTGATACAAGAGTTTAATGACACTTAATATCTCTAATTACCATTGTTGGATAACCAAAAATGTATTTTTATAAGCTTTCTAAAAAATTTAGTTGTTACCCCAAAAACCACTTAACTCACTAAACATTAAATGTTCCAATGGTTAGTTGAAAGTCATAACATGTCTGGACCTTTTGTAATTGGTTTGGACTACCTGGATATTCTTTTACCCAAACAAGCATTCTATGCTATAAAAGTTCTGTACTTTTTAACAAGTCTGGACCTTTTATAATTGGTTTGGACCTGTTGTACTAGCTTGCACAAAAACAACGTTAAGACACTTTGCATAGTCGGGACCACTTTAAATTGATCCGAATCACTATGCAAATACACCATATCACATTATGCATAAGGTTTTGCTAATTAAGTGTAACTTAAATTTAACATGTGATTGATTGCTCAATGTATTTCTTCGTCAAAATTTACATTGAATGCACTAGCTCAAAATTTATATTACACCTTTAGTTATAGTAATGTATGAGGATACTTCCATTGATTTGGTGAAGTTAATAATCTCTACTAATATAATAGTGTTTGTTTGATGCCTTTGGTGTGATTGATTCGATCATATTTGTCCTTTACTTAGAAGCTTAAGGGTTGACAACACATAAGCTTAAGAGGAAGATCACTATGATATAAGATTAAAAAAAAAAAAAACATAATAAGACTAAGAAGTGCCTGTGGAAATCAAACAATAGTCACAAAAATAAAAAAAACCATTTTTAGATTAAAAAAGGATTATATTGGAACAATATATAATAAATTATATATTAGAACTCCTCCTTTCTAAGCATGACACATTAAAAAGGATCAAACTAAACTCAACTGATTTGATATGAATTACACAAAAACTTCACTTTTTTTCTTTTTAAATTTACCAAAAGACTAAATTATGTTACTTGTCATAATCTCAAGAGAGATCAATAAGTATAGGTTTTGAATGACATGAACTTAGCCAATAGAAAATCTCATCCAATGTTAATAATAATTCTCATAGGGTTATAAAATTATTTATAAGGATGCAAACAAGCTGAACAACACAAGCTTGACCTAGCTTGATCTTGTTTAATGAGTATGTTGTACTCAAGCACAAAATAAAACTCATTTAGTTATGCTAGCTAAACTTGTGCTTTTCTTTTGGTTTGCGATTCAGCTCACAAATAGACTCGATAAGGGTAGGTGAATAGGTTCATGAACAATTTTTATAATATTATATAAATATTTATATTGATATAATATTATAAATATAATTACATATAATAATTTATGCAAACAAACACAAGGTTGAGCTAGTTCAGTTAAATAAGCCCTTTTTGAACTCAAACTCGTTCCAACTCGTGAATCCTTAATGAGTTTGAGCTTGAGCCTATACTTTTTAGATCTATTAAAAGTTCGTTTGGTTTAGCTCGAACTCATTAAATTGTTAAACAAGCCGAGCCTAGGGATTCAAAACCTTGTCTTCGCTTGGTCCATTTGTAGCCCTACTTATTTATGAAAAATATCTAAATATGGATACAAATCAATCTATAAAAATATATGCAATTAAAGAAATAAAATCAATGTCAAAATATCTCTTTTCTTGAATATTGGATTCCATATCTTTATTATATCCTCACCAAAGCTCGCATAGTTTTAAGATAAAACCCTACAACTTAATTATAAGCTTTGGCCAAGCTAGCCTAGTAGATTGTTTGGAAGAATCAAAAGAAAACGTTGCTGGCTGTTAGTTAGTCATTCCCTTACTTAGATTTAAGTTGTACGCAATTATCTATTATGTTTTGCTTGACTTGTGTGTATACTTGCAATGGCTACATAATATATTCCGTCTCATCCACTATGAGAGCATGTATCCATGCATCAATTTTGATTGATGAGCTTGAAAGGTGTCATGACCTTGGATTCCACATATAATATGAAAGCGGGGCTCTCAATAATTATGGTTTTGAGGTTTTTTTTTTTTTTTTTTCCTAATGACTAATTGGAAGATTTGTTTTGATGTATCAAAGTATGTATAACGCTAATAGATTCGTATGACAATTTTGTTATAGATTTAGGCAGACTGTAGTGTGGCTTGTTACTTGTCATTGTATTGATATCTTCCCTTCGAGAGTATTTATAGTATTATTGATATGTTTATGGATGGTAGCAACGGTGGTGTGGCTTGTTATTTGTCATTGTATTATATCTTCCCTTGGAGAGTAGTATTTGTAGCATTATTGATATGTTTATGGATAGTAGCAGTTGTTCCAAATCTAAACTTTTCCATGGTATATGTGCACGGAAAAATTGTCATGATTTAGACATAACATTTACTTTTGAAAATATAAATATAATTTCGAGTCCATTGCTATAACCTTAAATCTATGTGTCAATATGCTTCTTATAACTAAAGTTTTGGGTTTCGACGATTATTTAAGCGTATGTGCACTTCAAAAGCAATAAAAAGGACGACTCATTTATTTGAAATTCTAGAGATTCTACCCCTACATGTCCAATCGTTTTGAAGGGACAAGGGTATGCATATTCAAAGTCCTTGTCACATGTTTTTAGATTAAGAATATTACTTTTTAATGTCGGTCCAATATTGACAGGTTTTTTAATATTTTTTCTGGTTCATTCTTTGTTACCATATTTATAAGCGAGTACATTTTAAAATATTTTATTTTTCTAAATAAAAATAAAGATATCATGTAAAATAAATATAGATTCATAAAAACATAAAAAAATGAACAAAGTACTCATGTGAAAAATTTTATGAATAGAATCATAAAGTTTTTGAGAAGAAAATGTTCTTAAAATATGGACATGATATGTTAAAAATTTTTATAGAATTCCTTATCAATATATCTGGATGCTTTAGAAAAAAAAAAAAAAAAAAAGGCCTATGTGGACATGGACTTTATCATATTTATAAACGCTGTGTCCTGTCCAGATCTCATATTTATGAATGACTGAAGGGTGAGTGACGTGTATTCAAATTCGTGAACTTTCACTTTCTATCGCTTTTAAAATTTTGTTGCTATGGCTCGATCATCTGCCATCATGGGACAAGCTGCACCTCGTGAGACCCCATTCTCTATGTCCTCTTTCTCTCTCTCTTTCCCACGTGGATTTCTTCTAATGGCATTTTTACGAGAATTCATGATGATGTTCCTACACTCCAGCATCCCTAATCTGTACCACAACGTTTAAGCCGCTTTGAGAGATTAATCATTTGATCGATACAGCTCAACATGATTGAAGTGATGATCTGTATACCATTTGGTTTGTTGAAATCACAACATTATTGTAAATGTACAAGTAGGTCCTCATGATTTAAGGATATGATGGTTAATTAAATCATTATTACACTTTATGTTGTCAGACCAATATATTAATATTTTTAACCATCAGTTCAGCAGACATAACTGATCGCCACAGTGGGTGCGACAGGGACATTTTTGGAGAAAGGAACAGATATAGATATAATGGGGGACAGTACAGAACATCGGCTAATATATCTTTCTTGCACCTTCTTACTTCTTCTAGATTAATTTTTTAAATAATAATTTTGGAGCTACTTAAAATCTTCATTTTGTGGAGAACTTTACTATTTATTTATTTATTTATTATATGAGATTCTTTATATCTTTTTAAATTTTATAAATCTTATATATTTTTAGACAAATCATTTAACAAAATAAAAAAAATAAATCCAAAAAATAGATTCCTAACACAAAAATTCATATTATTAAGAATCCAAAATACTGCTCTAAGTATATATATATATATAGTAAAAACAAAATAGTTATTCTCCATTCAATTATTAGGTACGGTGAAAAACACTTATAAAAGATTTAAAAGGAAGATTTTTCTAATTTTGATTTAGATTTCCATTATAACGTAAGAAAAATTATTATACAAAGAACGAGTGTCAAATTGTGAAAATAAAAATACTATATTAATTAGTTTTCAAGGCATCTATTCTATAGTAAAATTTTAATATTTTATTTTATTTAATTATTCTTTATATCAAGTTTTTTTTTTTGGCTGAATATCTTTTATATCAAGCATGATGAGTAAATATTTGAAATCATTCAATAACAACTATACATACACATATAATGCAGAGAGAGAGAGAGAGAGAGAGAGAGACAGAGAGAGAGTCCATCTATTTTGAAGTGAGTGGCCCTGCTCCAAGGGCAAAAAACCTTGCACAAGCACATCAGTTTGTGGTCTCTGAGTCGTCTCCCTTCCCTAGACTATTAATTGCATATTCATTCCTATTTCATATAATTTCATACACAAACGAGTATGTACTGACTCTCGTGATACTATATACAATGAAACATTACAAGCTCGCTTTGTGCTCATTTAAAATAAATTATTAAATCGTGTTGCCTAATTTATTTTGGTTCCATTTTAAGCCACAACTTCCTCAAAAACAAACAATGATCCGATTAATCTATAAGAGCTTCTACGGTTCCGTCCAATAATCATCTAATTATTAAAATAAATATAATAATTAAAATTAAATATTTTAGTATTTTAATCACGATTAGATATGGTGTGAACCATTGAATCCTTCAAAATTAATGACGAAACCATATAATTTTCTTTATTCTATGGTTGCATTACCATTTCAAATCTTAGGCAATTTCCTGAAAACCTTGCGCATGTATTTTTGCATTGAGATAACATGTCCGTGCAATACTTTCAAAAATTCTATAATACTGTCATGATTTTGTATTGAATTAATTTGTCGACTATTTAATAGCTTGAATTTATATTTAACTGTACCCATACTATTAAAATTTTGATATATTTCTTATTCTATTTGTTTTAATAATTAGATTATTATTTGAATGATTCTATTGATAGAACCTAGAAGTTCCAAATACTTGCCTATATGCATGAATTCTGCTGAAAGAAAATGTTAAACAGGTGGATGTTTTAGGGGAATTTTTTTTCACTCATTTATTTACTTATTCATATCATACAATCATATTCTAAAAGAGTGTCTATTCTAAACCTGTGATAAGTATTTTTAGGGAGTTCAATAATCCTAAAAAAAGGATTTAGTGAGATTTAGATTATGAACATAATATAATTTCTCATGAGCTTCTTGTTTTCCTATATTTTTCCCCAAATTCCATGTTAGTTCTTGGACGAACTTCCATATATGTATTCTCGGCCATGCATCTATCTCTTTACAATCTGCTGTCACTCTTGTATTTTGCGATTCTGCCTTGCTCAACGGCTTAAGTGAGATTTGATTTTGCTGCAAAAGAAAAAAAAAATCTATAAATAACTAAATAAAAATAATAATAGAAAGATAGAGAGATTTGATTTTGTAAATTGCATCATGCTGAACCAAAATTTTATATGTTGTATATCTGAGCATACCAAACCTGTTGTTGCCTTTTGAAGAACCTGTACTGTAGAGATGCACGTGAATTAAATCTGTACCGCCAAAATACTCTCAGTGGTACTATACATCACAGTCAAAAACCTAATTCTTTGTCCTCTTTCATTATATTTACTGATGTGACATTAATCTATTGAATTTGTTTATCAGATAATTCTTTAACTTATTATTATGTTTATAGAGTGGTTTAAAGGGTTCAGTTTAAAAATATACACATTTTTAATATTAATTATGCACATTACAAAATCGCAAGTAAATGGAATGATCTTTTTCTAATATCTTAATAAACGCCTTGAACATATATCCTAATTGACATTTTTTGTAATAATATTACGCTTTGATCAGGTATTATTCTTGTGAAAGGTTGAGTACCTGCAAAACACGAAACTCATCTTTAGATGGAGAGCATGAGTCAAGACTCAATGTTGTCGAATGTCTCACTTTTACCTATTGAAATCGTTTGATGTTTCTACCATGTATTTTTACAAGAAGATTGATATCTGGGGGAATTAAAGCTAATGCAGTGTTTGGCTAGCTTTTTCAAGATAGAAATCAACGGAAATAAACGAGTGAAAATGAAAATAAATAGAATGTTTGTTTTATCTTTGGTAAGTATTACAACTCAGATAGGGTCATGAGGATAAGGAGTTGAAGGATTACACAGATACAACAATCACAACAGATTATACAGATTGCAGATTAACAAGAAAGAAAGTAAAGAAAAGGGTATCGATATTATCCTTTTGAGAAATCACAATAGTGTGATTGTAGGAGGGCCTGGCTAGGTTGAAGACTACTATCTTAGTCATCTCTTTGAGCTTCATTTGAAGAGTGATCTAACAAAACACAAATACAAATAAATATGTCAGTCATCAATAGTTCAATAGTGCAATACAAAAAAATAAATCTAGGGTTTGGCATTACCTTAGAGAAAGAGATAGAAAGTTCGTAAAGATTTAGAGAAAGGTGAGTTTTGATAGAGTTAGTAGGGTTGTAGTGCAGGTTGACTTAGGCCAAGTGAAATAGTGGGCTTGGTCCTAACATTTTGGTGTTCTCGTCTCATTTTTGAACTTAATTGCATTCACACTACAGCAACCATGGCATCAGATTCATTAGACATGGAGATGTTAAAGAATGCATTAATGAACATTCAAGAAAATCTTGAAAAGTTGAATGCAAGAGTGGAGAAAATGAGGTTGAACTAGAATCTAGAACATCATAATCATTCAAATCAACCTACACTTGTTTCACCGTGTTCAAGGTACATTAATGAGTAGACAAGATTTTCAATTCCCACAAGTGAATTAGAACATATCAATTCTCTACTAAATGGTATGGAATTTTCTTTACAAATTGTAAATTCAAGACTAGATAGATTGAGATTGATTTACCTCTCTATTGGTCCTTTCAAGAAACTTCTTCAGCGTCATTAGCTCCTACTATCATAAACATCATAAAAGAAGAGATTCCATAATTTCATGGTAGTGATCAATTTCTTGGATATTTCAAGTAGAGTATTTATCAGATTTTTAAAAAATAGAGGAACAATACTATGCAAAATTAGTCAGTTTTGCTATGAAAGAGTCATCCACTATGTGGTATAAGTGGACAGATGAATTAGACAAATTTAAATCATTGGATTATTTTGTTGAGGCTCTCATCATATGACTTGGACCATTTGAGTATGGTTGGAAGAAAGATAGATTTGTTCTTATTGAAATTCTAGAAGGGATAGATTTAGAGGATCATCAAGCAAAGGGTGAAGCGAATGATTTACATATTGAATATCAAGAGAGCAAGATTGACTATGAGGGAGGACAAACTGCTGATATTGAAGGTTCTAATGAACATATGATACATAAGAATTCAGATCTATATCCTTGGGCAAATAAAGCAATGGAACATGACTGAATTTTTGGGGATTTGGCTCAAGAATTTCATTTTAATTTTTCATAGCCTACTACTTACATACTAATTTATATTAGTATGTGCAGCCAACACAATTCAATAAACCCTTTGTCATCATTTCTAAAATTGAAGTATTTTACAAGGGGTGTTCATGATTGGGACAAGGAAAATCATGTTATGATAGATAATAGTATTCATACAAGCTTATTATTAGTTACATTATTCAATGGTGGAGAACAAACTGATATGGTATAGAAAGCTAGAAAAGCATTACATAGAAGGATGGAGAAGTTGCAAGCACAACAACCTTAAGCATTGTCACATCACATTCTAATTTTTTATTGGTTTAGATGGATTTTTTTCATCAAATTTTGACTACACTAGCAATTTTCATAAATTGGGCAACCATCAATTTTTTAACAAAATCCTATCATCATCACACGAGTTCTAAAAGCTTATCTTCATACAAATTAATGGCTAGGATGGTACATGGATATTTAGTCCTGCAATTAGTAACAAAATTTTTATGCATAAGTTCGAAAGAAGAAAACAGTAGACAAGTATATGACTAATTTTATTTTAACCCTGAATATCTAGTGTTTGTAATGCTACAACATTGCAAACTAATATCAGGTTATTAGGGTGAATTTTTCTGTAGTGGCAAACGTTTCATGAACCAAACCCATTGAACATAAGAATTGGGCATACAATTTTTTACTTTTGAGTTGTCAACAAAGGTTCGCATAAATGATAAACTTCATTTATCAGCCCTTAAACTAGCTAATGGATAGTGACTACCATTATTACTCAAATGTAAAACAACAAGGCATCTCAAGTTTTTACTTCGACAAAACATATTCCAATAATCTATTTTAACCTTGAGGATAAGGTTGCTTTCAAGGAGTGAAGAAATTGTTACAACTCAAACAGCAGCATGAGGATAAGGAGCCGAAGGATTACACAGTTACAGCAATCACAATAGATTATATAGATTGCGAAAACACACTAAAGTATACTCAAGAGGGTTGATGAATTGAGTATTTGACCTATAAAGCACCAACAATTGTTTTTTATGCAATGAATCAAAACAAGCTTTGACATCAATGGATATTAACAAAACAAATTATGATATGAAATATAAAAGAGATAGAGATAGAAAAATTTAGCCGAGATTTAATGTAGAGTTCATCCCACTTCTTACTCTCCACGATCCATAAATGCCTCTAAACGTGGACTTCACAACCATTTTATTTATCACTAACAAAAACAAGCTTAAGATGAGAAATATATAAATCACAACACGTCAAGAAATAGAATATTTCTTTCACTCAATAGATACTCTTTTATAGATTTTCAAATATAAGAACAAAGTACTAGAATGATTTTCTCTCTCTTACTTAGGATATATAAATAATGAACTAGGGAACAGAAAATTAAGTAACAAAACTTGATTTATTTGTTTGCAAATGAAAGCTTTCAAGAGTTATCAATAGTTATCTGAATCTCCAAGGCAAAGCATATGGTTAGTTTTCAAAAACTTAAATCTCCGTTGGAGATAACATCTGACAGTCTATACTTGTTTCTCAATCAAGTATGGCCAAGCTAAGCTATGCATCCATTATCATAGTTGGAACATATTAATCGAATTCCCCTTTTGTGTATAGTGGGTCTAAGTGGGAAGGATTAGCAAGATGTGCACCTAGCTCAACGGTTGAGCGGGTCTCTAATAATTGCATTATTGTGCTTGGATTGTGGCGTGAGGGCTCTTAGACGAAAGAGCATTAGCGCTTCACCCTAAGATATATGGATCATCAAAAGGCACATCAATATGGCATACTTTTCCTATTCGAACCAGGTCTAAAACCAAGTATCCTCGTTAGGAGAATATAAAGGTCGAGTCAAATGAAGTCCAATGTAATTTTAACTTTTTATTTATAATTGAGCTCCAAGTGGCATGGGAAGACTAGTATGGCTCCCCTTTCTTAAGATTCCATACATTGTACACCAGTATAAAGATAGGTACCTTCTAAGTATGGATATAGGTTCGGACCTACCGTCCTACTGAGAAAATAAATTAAAGCGCCTAACAATGTACCATGATAGATTGGGAACTACAAGATAAGTCCTTTCATTCTCTATTGCCAAAGATCATACCATATAAGTCCCTTTTCCTTTTCCTTTTCTTTTTTTTTTTACTGCTTTTTCCTGTATCTCTTAATAAAGTGTGAAAGATCTCTTATTTTTGTTTATTTAAAACCTTTGAAAAAGGATCTTAGCAATCCTATTACTTAAGTCAAAACATCTTTGTCAACAATGAGAAGAGTCAACATATGTTATATGCTAATAGTTTATATTATGAAGAAGAATTCTAGAGCTCACTCCTTTCTTTGCTCTAGAGTTTTATAAATTGTTGATAAAATCATGTGGAATAAATTGGCAATTTATATATATATATATATATATATATCTATTTTTCACAAACATCTTTAATTTAGCTTATGATATTTGGGAATTTATTTAGAAATTTTACCAAGGTTTACAATATTGTACTTGTTAGAAGTGTCACAAGTGTTGAATTCGCTCATAGAGTTTTCTTCTTCTTGAGTGGAGGGAGGATGTGGTAGCAACATGAACCTGCAAACACAGAAACTTGATTAGTGGTGTACGAGGACTTGTTCGGTACGACCACTTCAATACTTAAGTTAGCTGTCGATTCTTCAGGTTGCTTAGGAATAATAAACACTAGTAGTCTCAAGTATTGTTGAGAGTTTACTTGTCTTTTTTTTTTTTTTAACCCTAATGGTTCATTAGAGATGGTGGCCATAACATATTCTAGGGAGAACCACGAAGTGTTCTCTTTATACGTGGCTGATTCTCTTTGGGTTGTTAGCTAGCTTGATCGACGAGGCACAACAATGTGAGGTATGGATCGCGGTTGTACCAAGACTATGGCATGCATATGCTGAGGATGGAAGGCGACTGAAAGGGCACAGATTTCTAGGAAGATTCAAGTGTTAAGTTGTTGTGGATCCTAAGGGTGGGCATGGATTGGTTTGGTTTTTCCTCAAACCAAACCAAACCATAATTTACGATTTGCATTTTTTTTTCCATCCCAAGCGAAACCATTAAGTAACAATTTGGTTTGGGTTATAAATTTTCTAAATTATTAAATAACGGTTTGATTCGGTTTGGATTATGGATTAAATCAAAATTCTAACTAAAAATTTTATTTGTTCTAGTTTTTGCACATCTATACAAATATTTAAATATTTATATCACTTTACAAAGTTTATATTGTAAACCATGACAAAATATATAATTTATAAATTGATCATACTTTTACTCTATAGTTCTCTGTAAAATCAATTATCTACCAATAAAATACATTCATTCACTAATCAATACATAGTAAGTCATAATTTATAATTCTTAATAGAATCATCAAGTCAATCATCTACCAATAAATTTAGCCAAAATAAAAATCATCTATCAATGAAATTCTTCAACAAATAGATTGATCCACTGACAAAATATATTAAGCAATTAATACATAATAATAGTTTATAACTGAATAAATAAATTTCATACTTTATAAAGTTAAAAACTATTTAAAAAAAATAGTAACAAGAGCCTAAAAAACAAATTTAAAAATGAACAAGTTGATTTTAATTAATATTCACAAAAATAATAAATATCAAATGAAATCATATGAACATATATGAACTTTAGTTAATCATAAAAAAAATCTACAGTTATAATTTATAAGTAAAATATTATTATATTTTTCTAAAACAATTTTGTTCGGTTTTAGGGATTGATTTGGTTTACCTTTTAAACTAAACCATAAATTTACGGATTGGTTCGGATTGAAAAAATTTTAAACCAAATTATTAAAAAAAAAAAACCATATTTTCTGTTTGGTTTGGTTCGATCATGGATTGATTTAGTTCAGTTGGTTTTTTTGTCCATCCCTAGTAGACCCCCCTTGAAGGTTAAGGGTTGCAACTGATACAACATTGTTGCTACAGACCTTCGTTCTGGGAGTCAGGATGGAGGTTAGAAGCATGAGTTGTTCAGGAGAATTGAGGTCATCTGAGAGCTTCTCATCGAGGTTAAGACATTGTTTTCCCCTAAGGCCTTTACAAAGTGGGCTTTATGTGCACTAATACTGGACTTGGAAGCCCATTGGTTTGGGGCTTTGACCTAGTGAGTCTTAATTGAAAAATATTCTATCAATAAGAATTATAAGGTACACTTAGACCTATGGATCTATTTCTCAATATTATAAATATGCATCTCTTGCTCATTTATATTCTTATATGAAAATCTAGGAGTTTCCTATTATTTGAAAATAATTTGTTACATATCCCACCTTTAGTAGTAATGTTAGAATATTTTTTCATTAAAACTAAATTCCATTTTGCTGATTTTAATATATATCTCTTTCTTTTTTTTTCTTTTGTGGAAGTTTCGTGATTTGGTAAACTTTATTTGAAGATTTACTCCTAGTACCTTTTCTTTTTTGACGAATTTACTATTAGTGCAATCATTAGTTAGATGTGATTCTCTTCATAAATCCTAAAAATTGCTTTCCTTCCCAGTGCATTTAAAATGTGCATTGACCTTTGTTATCATTACAAGCGCAAGTCATGGAAGAAGATCTCTGGATCGCTTTTGTGTCCCCACCATTTGTTTTGTAATATTTGCAATTGGATAACATCAAACAAGTGTTCATGTGAATATACAAAGTCGACCTTTCTGCTTGTACGGAGGATAATAATCCCTTAAATACCTATACTGGAATTAGTGTCTTAAATTCTGATAATATTATGTTTTTGAGGAAAAAGAAAAATATATTATACTTTGTTTTTTTTTTTTTTCCCCTTATGAACATATTTAACGTTTTCAAAAGGAAATTGCATTAGTTAGGCCACTCTCTCTCTCTCTTGCACCGCTCTTAATAAAAGCCCACAAATAAATTTTAGTAAAAAATATGATAAGAATAATAAAGGTATTAAATTATGGGACTTGTTCTAGGGATGAAGGTTTAATTTTATACCTTACAATTTACATTGGTAATACCCTATTTATTAGATAAATTTGGGTTATAATTGTTAGGGATCTGAAGTATGCATTTAATGAAGATAAATCCAATGGGCTTTGTGAAGGATTATGCAAATGGGTTTCTTCATCTCTAAAATCAAACTCAAATTCTTCATCTTGTATCCTCTTTCCACCTTGCCTATATTGTTCTCTAGGTAGGGGATATTGTCGAAGCTGAGGTTGTTACTAACCTCACTCCAATGCAGCCATCCGATTCTCAAGTCTTTGTCATCTCTCATTAGATTCTTCATTTTGTAAAATAATTGCTCAAAAGCTTTTGTCGTGGACTCCATGTGTAGTTTCAAGTCAACCTCCGGTCACTCTTCTGAATTGGATTGGGAACTCATCTTGCTTGAACACCTACAAACAAAGTTAGCAAAAACAAGAATAATATCTCACAGCACTCTCTTACGTGTTTCACTCTATTTAATGACACTCCTCTCATATCTCACTCACTTAGCTTTTCTTGATAATAAACTCACCTCTCATTGCCTTTTACCACTTGATAGTCCCTCTCTCCAAGTCCTATATTAAACTCAGTGATTCTTGAATCAAGACTCCACTTGTGACTTAATGGAACAGAAAAGAACAGCCTTCGAATTAAGAATAGATAATAGATAGAAACACAAGAGTTAAGAAGGAATGTCAAGGCTAATAAGAAGATTAAGAACAATTAAGACACAAACAAATCAAGATCAAATTCAAGAACGAGCAATATCAGAAACAATTTCAAGAACAATTTTTTTCTTCTCTTTTTTTTTTTTTTTTTTTTGCGATTCTTCTTCTTCTTTTTGATGAATTTCTTTTCTTTTTTTTTGACAAATTCCTTTTCTTTTTTTTTTTTTAATACTAAACCCTAGATCTTAAAGATCGTAACTTTTATTTCAACAAAGAAACCCTAAAAGACTTCTCTTTTACCACAGATTCTCAAGAGTTGAGATTTTCAAAATAAACTCTAAACTCAATTCCTCTGATTTAGAGCCAAGGCTTTGGTTTTGTTTTTGCTACAATGGCAACTATTAAGTTTGATATTCCGTTCTTGGATCGCAGCACCAGGTTTTCTTGGAAGAGGTGGAGAATGTTCTGTGTTGATTGAGCCCTTTTATGGGTTTTGTGGAAGAGGTGAAGAATGTTTTATTTTTATATCGAAGCTCCTGAATCCATGTCAATGTGGAGATTGTTAGGGTTTGTAACCCATTTTTAACAGCCGTTTTTTGTAGTCAAACGTATAATGAATGAATATTTGATTATACATTTATTATTCATTCATTATATATTTAAGAGTCATAATTTTGGTATTTGTATAATGAATGAATATTTGACTATACATTTATTATTCATTCATTATATATTTAAGAGACATAATTTTGGTATTTATTGTCGACTAACTGTATACACATATAAATATGTGTTTTATTAGGGTTTGTATGAGGTGTGAGAAAATGAGAGAGTTTTGATTTGTATTCTGTTACCCTTTCTCTTTTGTACTCCATTATCGACATAGAGTGAATTCTCTCTCCTCTGCCTATGGCTTTTCCCGATTTGGGTTTTTCAAGTAAATCTTATGTGTGTTTTATCATTTTTCGTTTTTGTCATTGTTCATCTCATAACAATTGGTATCAGAGCCGACGGTTCGGCTGGGAATCTCCTATGGTTAGTTCACCATGTGGAAAGAAGAGCTTTGTGGTATGACTCGTTTGTGAAACCCATGGTGAGTAGGTGGGACCACTCACAAAGCGGGTTTAGTGGAATCAATTTGACAAGCTCTTGTTGAGGGTGAGTATGGCCTACCCCATTGTAGGGACTCACACTTAAGGTGGAGATTGTTAGGATACAAGTGTGAGAATCTCATAAGGGAAATATGAGACTTGTGTGAAAAGTTTATAAGAGGGAAGACCCATTAACCCATGACCTTAAGGTTTTGGGTTATAGATGGTGTTTGAAGCTCATTTGTACAATCTTTCACAAAGCTTATTAGATTTCTTCCTGTTGAAGACATACCTAGGAATGCAACCGGGACGGGTATACTAAAACCCGAACTCGAACCCAATACCTAACAGAATTCCCAAAACCCGTCCCAAACCCTATAGGGTATTTGTTTATGAATTCAAAACCTGCTAGACAAACCCTATAGGGTACCCAAACCTGAACCCGAAACCCGATATAAAATTAGAATTATTACACAATAGTATATTTAAAAACATCATTATAAATGTTTTTTTAATCTTTTTCTATTTCTGATCCGTTTCCACTTTATAGGCCAAGAAAAAAACTCTTAACATTACTTATACAATCCTCTTTATAAAATCCCAACCATTTTCATGGGAAAAAAATCATTGAATGAAACATTGTGACAACGGAAGAGAGAAGCTTGAATTTGAAGAGAGTGAACCAAGACCAAGAATAAGACTGAAAGTAGAGACCATAGAATATTAATCTACTGTCCTAGGATTTTTTACTTTTTCTAAATGATTTAATAAAAAAGAAAAAAAATAGCTTTACAATTAATAGATCACAGCTGGTTAATTTCAGAGACTGAAGCTAAACATAATATATATATTTATATATTTAAATGGGTTCGAGTTTCCCAATGAGTTTAATGCTTGTCCCAAAACCCATCCTAAAACCCTATAGGGTTTTATTATTGATCATAAACCCTATAGGATAATATCTTATAAGGTATTTATCGGGTTGGACGGATCGGGTACCCTATAAAAACCCACCCGCTTACATCCTTAGACATACCCCAGATCCTTAACATTTACAATATGAGCAAGAGTATGGTGTTTCAATATCTTATATACACCAAAATTCTTGTCCTTTATATTATACAGGATGTAAGTTTTAAAATACCTTATATACTCATCCAGTAAGAAAATATTAACGAATAATAAATGTAAAATATTCTTTCTATCTTCTAGCCCAAACCAAATATATATATATATATATATATATATATTTAAACTATTAGTCAAACCTGTCATCCGTAGGAAAACATTTCCTATTTCATTTCTTCCATCTTTCTCTTACTCATTTGTGTGTAATCTCTTAACTCATTTGTAAACTAATGGAGGGTGTTATGTGGGGATTATTTTATATAAAGTTGATTTTGAATGAAAAGGATGCTATACGAAATAGATTTTCAATGAACAAGTTATGGAAATATCAACATATTTCCATTATTGGCGATTCGACTTAAAAGATTTAAGGTTACAAAAACATAATATTATATGTTTGGATTGTCTGAGTTTTATTTGTATTGTATTTTTATCAGATCTACATCTGTAACTTATTTATATAATATTTATATCATATATATATTATATATATTTGATCTGTTTATAAATAAAACCGTCAGTTTTTTATTGGTATATATTTCTTGATAAATATCTATTTAAAAATAATAAAAATACAGTATCAAATGATTAGGATATGATGAGAGAAATGTATCCTAAAATATAATAGATTTTAAAGGAGATATTCCTAATATGTAACTTGTATGTTTTATAAGATATCTAGTCTACTCTGACCTTAGGATGCTCTGATAAAGGTTTCATATCGGGAACTGATTATATAAAGTACGGTTATATAAAGTAAGGTTCATACTTTTTGTATTTTATATCAGTCAATCCTAACATGACCAATTAGAGCAATTACGTGTTACCATTTGTTAAAAGTGTATGTGTGATACATATATACACACAATTATTTATATTTATCGAAGATCGCATGATTTCAATATCAAAAGGATTGGATATACGCTAAGATCGGAGAAAGAAAATGAGGAGGAGACGTGGGGAACGTTATCGGCGTACATTTGCTGGGCCACGTTTATTGGATCCTTCTAGGATTTGTCCTTTTCAATGGCCTCGGTTGTCGAGAGTAATCCATTTACGTACACGTGGACACATATGTATACACATACATATATATGGAAAAATTGTATAAACAATTCCAAGATTTTTTAAAATCGTACCCATATCATATTTAAATGTTTCTACCTAAATAACCTGAAATCTAAATTTATTGTTTTAATACAGTATATGAACATTTGTTGGGTTTTATTCTATTTTATTGTTTCTTTTTAAGTTAGCATCTAATTAAATCTCTTTGTCCAAGTGATAATTTTGCGCAATTTTAAAACTTTTAAAAGTGTTAATGAAATTTATATAATATATATATATGTGTGTGTGTGTGTAGAAGAACAATTTGGTAATTATGTTCTTAGCCTAATTTAATGTCTTTAACAGGTTTTATTTTTGCTAAATGACAAGGCTTAGAAGACTGGGTCCAAAAAGGATTGTTGGACCAGTTTATTATGATCTCAGCCTTATTTTGATTTCTTGCGCATAAAAAATGGACTCCAAAAATATCTTTATAGGTTAATTTGAGCCCCATTTGACAAGATAGGGTTTATGTGGACTAAAATAAATCTTAAACCTTTTTATATTAAAAATGAGCAATTTTAAAAAGATAATGAGCTTCTTTTATATCATAAAAACCTTCAAGCTCTCTTTAAACTCACTTGCAAGTCCAGCCCAATACTAAAGAAAAGAAGACTTCAATTTCAGTCGTTGGATCCTTAAGAATGATTAAGGATTATCACATGTCAATCCAAGCCAAGAAATGACCCAAGCTGTCAATGGTAGTTCTAAAGTTGAGAAATAGCCCGGGGAAAGCAAGTTTAAAGAGTCTTAGTGGTTCCATGCCCTAAAAATGCTTAACGTGGTAGTTTGGAAGTGGTGGTTCACACCGTTCTACACCACAAAAATAAAGAAAAAGGAAACAAAGATGAAAAAAAAATTAAAAATAATTATAATTAAAAAAACAAATATTTAAATTTTTTCATGTGAATAGTAAATTTTTTATTTCCTATTCACGATATTTAACGTGTTATTATTAACAATATAACTAATAAATATACTTAAAATAATGTGTTGTTGAATTCAAATAAACTTCTAACTTAAGTGGACTTTCTTTCTTAACAACATGAAACTTATTTTTACATTTGTGGAACTTTGTTGTATCTTGAATATTCTATAGTCCCATATTACTAACATGACAGCTAAAAGTGTAAGTGATTATGTATAAATAAATACACAATTGTAAAATTTCTTGAAACCAATAGGTTATAAACAATTAAGCCTAGTGGTATTTTAAGTTAAAAGTTTGTTTTGCATTTTTTCTTATCCAAATTAAGTAAAGTTATTCAATTAATTTTTCTTTACTCTTTTTAATTTCGCGGTTCCTAGTTCCATAGGAACTAGATTCGAACTGTGGGAACCAGACCAGCTACTACAAATCAGGTTCTACCAATTTTGAAATCGGAAACTAGCAGCTTAGGTTTAGTTTAGGACTTGAACTGACCTATGATGACATCTAGGAATGATTTGAAAGTTAGCATTAGATTTCAACATATATAAATAAGAGGTTTTTCTTCTTATTTGGGGTCATTTTGAATATTGCTAAGATTGAAAGTAACGTGAAAAGTCTATTGAAATATCTCCAAGAAAGATCAAAGTATCTATTTTGCGAATAATGACTCAAGAACGATCAAGTCTACTCAATTTAATCTTTTGTCATACTCATGTGCTTGAGAAATCAAGTTTGTTTATTCATCCTCCCATGCCTTTCTCTACAACATCTGTACAGTGTTATTATCACTAGACTTTTTTCAAGTTGATTAACACACTTGTTGCCCATGATTGGCTAGCTACAGTAACCCCATAACTCAATATATATGTAAGAAGAAATTTTTTTTATATATTTTTAAGAAGATATATTCTCCCCGTGTTCTATTACTATCCTAAAATATACTATCTAAAATGAGTAAACCATCTCAATTACCTGCTTTCATCTATGTAGAGCAAAATGTGGAATTGTAAGTAAATTTTAATCATACATGATATATAGATGATTGAAGGAATCTTTATGTATACTAATTATGGATTGAAATGTTTTTACATTTAAAATCTTTTGTAACCTCTATTTGATTCCTAATGATATCACTACTTTTTTATTCGATACAATTATATTAAGACCAAGTATAATATATATCTATATATGTGTGGTTTTTGCACAAATTATAATCTCTCTAACTTTATTTCTTTTATTTGTAGATGTCAATAATAGGAAGTCATTAGTGTCATATTATTTTTTTTAAGAAAAATGTTGAACTTGGTTAACTTACATGAAAATTCAGTTTGATACTTGAACTTTGAAGTGGTTAATTTAATATTTTATTAAACTTATAATTCCTATTTTTAATATACCCTTAGCACCGTTTGTTTTGTCTACTAATGTGGAGAAGCAAGCCAGCCATTGTTAATCATGTTGATACGGATTGGAGAATCCGTATTTATTACGTATCTACCTTTATATTGTAATTTAAGGATTTAATATATGTTTTTGGGTCTTCGATTTATATGAAACAGGGAATTAAATATATGAATGCTCTATCATTGGATATTACGTACCAAAGAAAAAACCGAAGTAATTGTTCTAATCAACCTAAATGACACATGATTGAATAAAACGACAAACAACAATCTTGAGAAATAAACTCAATATTATTCAAGAGAGTAATGTTATGAATAACATTAGACCCAACAAATTAAAGGGTCCACCCATGATATTGAAAGATTATGTTTTTCGGTTATGAGAATATGTTTTTCGGTTACAACAGTCTGTCTTTAAATATTACAGATTACGGACTTTGTAACAAACATATGAGGACAGTACTCAGGACAGCTGTATAACAGCAAATCTTTACACAGCGAAATATTTCATCAACAGAAATCTATAAATAGTAAAGCTGGAATTAAAAAAAAAACATCCCTGGTTATTCTTGACCCTCTTGTTTGAGGTTGGAGTCGGCTGGAGCTCGAAATCCAGTAAGCTTCTTTTCCCTCAAACATTTCATCATTCCCTCATAATACACAGAGAGAAAACAAGTTAGGGTTTGATAAACGTTTCATGTTTTCCCTTACAGATCAAGAACACTATACCAAAAGGAAATAACTGGAATCAACAACATACCGCATCTGGAGCTGGAGTCTCAGCTAAAGTTGAAAACTGTCGCAAGGCCACCTATCAGATAAGAACCAACAACTGTTACAGATTGATGAACGCATCTTAGATACAGATCTAAGACTCAGAACATTTACTGTTTTGATTTTCGGATTGCATGTTGTAAGACTGTGATACACTTTCAATCAAAGTATTTTTTTCTGGAGTCTCTCTCTGAGAAAACAATCGAAAGTGATCTGTGGAACTTTGAAACCCTAGCCTCTGATTCTAACTCTCCTCTGTTCGAGAGGTTTTAATTTTCTCGTCTTTTGATTGCACGCGTGAAGTAACAGACGAGAGGCAGAATCCCTAGCTATCTGAGCGGAATTGAAATTTCATTAAATCCGATTGAGCGAGTTAAAATCTTTTAGACTTGATTCAAAGAACCGATAGGATTTTTCGGTTCGGCTAGGTGAAATCCGGTTCTGGTGAATTTATACCTTAACAATTTGGTGCTCTCGTGTTTTTCTTACTATGGCTGATGGTACTCGTGGTGTAGTTAAGCTGAATGAAGAAGTCACTCTTCATGCTGCTCGTTTAGAAGAATTGACTTCTCAATTTACTTCTCTGAATTCTCGTATGTCTCAGATGGATGATAACATGCAATTTGTTGTACAATATGTCAAGAAACAGATGGATAAAGATATTCATGAGAATCAGTCTTCTTTTTCAAATTCCTCATGTTCTCATGACTTTAAGGAGTCTAATTTTTTCAAGAGTATGAAGCTGGAATTGCCTAAATTTTCTGGCAATGATCCTACTGGTTGGATCTTTAAAGCCACTCAGTTTTTTTATTTTCATCATGTTTCTGTTGTGGATCGCATGAAATTGGTTTCTCTAGCTATGGAAGGTGATGCTTTAGAGTGGTTTCAGTGGCTTTCTAATAATGGTCTGGTTTCTACTTGGCCTGCTTTTTTATCAGCTATAAACATTCGCTTTGGCCCTTCTATATTTGAGGATTTTCAGGGACAACTGGCTAAATTGCAACAGACTGGTTCGGTTTCAGATTATCAGTTAGCTTTTGAGAAGCTTTCTAACAGGGTTACTGGTCTGTCTGAAGGATTTTTGATTAGTTGTTTTATATCTGGGTTGAAACCAATTTTACAACAGGAAGTTTTGTCTTTTAAACCACTTCTTTATTAGAAGCTATGAGTTTGGCAAAATTACAGGAACACAAGTTGCGTTGTTTACTTCAGTGTTCCTCTATTTCTACTTCGGTTAAATCTGTGCCTGATATTAAGCCCTATTCTTTGAAACCTCAGGTGTTTTCCTCTGGTTTTCAGTCTAAACCAACTGCTGCTGTTCCAGGGTCTTCTAGTTCTACTAAAAAAACTTTGGCTATTCGCAACATGTCTCAAACAGATTTAGCCACACGTAGGGAAAAAGGTTTATGCTATACATGTGATGAGAAATATCATAGGGGTCATGTGTGCAAATCCAAATTTCTCTTAATGATTCATCCATCTGATGAAGTAGAAGACACTTTTGAAGACTGTTTTTATCTTTTGACTCAGTAGTTTCAGAGGATAACTCTGCCACTAAGGAGGCTGAGATCAGCTATCATGCCTTATCGGGACATCATGTTCCTAAGACTCTCCGATTTCAGGATCTGTTTATGGTCATTCCTTACATGTTTTGGTTGACTCAGAAGTACTCACAATTTCATTCAAGTGGATGTGGCAACCCGTTTGAAGTTACCTGTTGAGGTTATTCCCAATTCTCGGTTTTGATTGGGAATGGTGATAGTTTAGTTTGTTCTGGTGTGTGTCGCAAAGTTCCTCTTTATTTAGAGGGTGTCAATTTTTCTGTGGATTTCTTTGTTCTTCCTATTCAAGGGGCAGAATTAGTTCTGGGCATTCAGTGGCTCAAATTACTAGGCCCAGTAACTATGGATTATCTTAAACTCACTATGACGTTTGTTTGGAATAACACACCTATTTGTTTGACAGGTTTGACAGACATCAGTTGTAAGGAATTGACCACTAAGCAATTGTTGACATTGGCTCATGATAGTTCTGTGGCCTGTTGTTTTCAAATCATGGCTCAGGAGGATACTTCATCACCTTGTACCACTCACAACAGTGCTTTGGATACACTATTGGGCAGATTCAATGATGTTTTTGAGACTCCTTCATCATTGCCACCTTTGAGAGAGGTACAACATCATATTCATCTTAAGAATGAAACAGAGCCTATTAATGTTCGTCCATACAGATATCCGTATTTTCAGAAATCTGAAATTGAGAAATTGGTAGATGAGATGTTGCAACAGGGAGTCATTCAGCCTAGTACCAGTCCTTTTTCCTCTCCTGTTTTGTTGGTTAAGAAGAAGGATGGTTCCTGGCGTTTTTGTGTGGATTACCGAGCTCTCAATCAGGCCACAGTTCAAGATAAATTTCCAATTCCCACTATTGATGAACTTTTAGATGAGTTGGGAGGAGCTACTGTTTTCTCCAAGATGGATCTAAGGGCTGGTTACCATCAGATACGAATGTATCCTGATGATATTCACAAAACTGCTTTTCGTACTCATGATGGTCATTATGAGTTTCTTGTGATGCCATTTGGCTTGTCTAATGCCCCTGCCACTTTTCAATCTGTTATGAACACTATTTTTCGTCCTTACTTACGAAAATTTATTATAGTGTTCTTCGATGATATTTTGATCTATAGCAGAACCTTGAAGGATCATTTGACTCATGTGGAACAAGCTTTACTTTGTTTACGCAACAACAGTTTCTTTTTGAAACGTTCTAAATGTGTTTTTGGCCAGACTCAAATTGCTTATCTAGGCCATATTGTGTCGGCTGGGCAAGTATTTCCTGATCCAGACAAGATCAAGGCAATTCTAGACTGGCCACAGCCTATTACTATTAAGCAACTGCGAGGATTTCTTGGTATTACTGGCTATTACAGAAAATTTGTCAGGAATTATGCTAAAATTGCTTTCCCTTTGACAAATCTTCTTAAAAAAGACAGTTTTCAGTGGTCTGCTCTTGCTACTGAGGCTTTTCTTTCTTTGAAAAATTCTTTAGTAACTGCTCCTGTTTTAGCTTTGCCTGACTTTACTAAAGAATTTATTGTTGAAACTGATGCATCAGGACAGGGAATGGGTGCTATCTTACATCAGGGCTCTCACCCCATTGCTTATTTCAGTAAGAAGTTCCCTACTAGATTACAAAAGGCCAGTACTTATGTCAGGGAATTACTGGCCATTGTGGCAGCGGTTAAAAAATGGCGACAGTATTTAGTGGGACGCCATTTTATTATTCGTACGGATCAAAGGAGTCTCAAGGAGATTTTGAATCAGGTCATTCAAACTCCAGATCAACAACAGCTTTTAGTTAAGCTGTTGGGATTTGATTATGAAGTCCAGTACAAGCCTGGTAGTGACAATCGAGGAGCTGATGCTTTGTCCCGTGTTCCTCTGGATGAGCCTTCTTTTTTGGCTCTATCACTTCCTTCTTTTGATTTTATCACCCGTTTAAAACAAGATTTCATTTCAGATGTTTCTTTTCAGGAGTGGCACAATAAGGTGACTCAGGGTGAAGTGTTACCATGGCCTTTGGTTTTCAAGGATGGACTTCTTTATTTGGGTACTCGTATATTTGTTCCCCCAGGTTCTTCTTTGATCTCTCAGCTTATTACTGAATTTCATGCCACTCCTTTAGGTGGCCATTTGGGACAATTGAAGACATATAAAAGGATTGCTCAATCTTTTTTTTGGCCTTCTATGAGGAAAGACATTGAAAACTTTGTTCGACAATGTCATGTTTGCCAGCAGATTAAGTATTTAACTACCAAACCAGCTGGATTATTACAACCCTTGCCAATTCCACAGAAAGTCTTTGAAGATGTTTCTATGGATTTTATTGTTGGATTGCCTGTTTCTCAGGGGGTTTCTGTTATTTTGGTAGTCGTTGATCGGCTTACTAAATATTGCCACTTTGGGACTTTACCTGCAACTTTTACTGCATTTCAAGTGGCTAAATTGTTTATTGAAATAGTGGTAAAACATCATGGACTACCTCGATCCATTCTTTCTGATCGAGATAAGATTTTCACTAGTAAGTTTTGGTCCGAATTATTCAAATTGAGTGGTACGACTTTGAGGATGAGTTCAGCTTATCATCCCCAAACAGATGGCCAAACAGAAGTTTTCAATAGATGTTTAGAACATTATCTTCGGGCATTTGTTATGGATGCTCCAAAGAATTGGCCAAAATTCTTAGCTTGGGCAGAGTTTTGTTTTAATACTAGTTTTAACACTAGTACTGGATTTACTCCTTTTCAAGCTTTATATGGCAGAGAACCACCAGCAATTCCTGATTATGTTCGAGGATTTTCTTTGGTGGAAGCGGTGGATGAGGAATTAGCTTCTCGAGATGAGATTTTACGTCATCTCAGAAGTAATTTACAAGCAGCACAAGATAGGATGCGTTTATATGCTAATCAGAAACGATCTGACAAGCAATTTGATATTGGAGACTTTGTTTATGTAAAATTACAACCCTATCGACAAACTTCTTTGTCAGGGCAGCCTACTCACAAACTCTCCAGGAAATATTTTGGGCCTTTTCGAATTTTGGATAAAATTGGATCAGTCGCTTATAAATTGCAATTGCCTGCACATTCTAAGATTCATCCAGTTTTTCACATTTCTGTGCTAAAGAAAGCTTTTGGTACTAATTGGACAACAGTGGATCTACCTCAAGAGTCTCTGGGTAATCATCCCATTATTAAACCCTTAGCCGTTTTGGCTACTCGCCAAATTTTAAGGAATGGAGTCTCGTGGCTCAAGTTTTGGTTCAGTGGGAATCTTATACCCCTGAGGATGCGGTTTGGATGGATTTATCAGACTTTCAGACTGATTATCCTAATTCTGACCTTGTGGACAAGGTCACTTTTTCCAGCCAGGGTGTAAATGTTATGAATAACATTAGACCCAACAGATTAAAGGGTCCACCCATGATATTGAAAGATTATGTTTCAGTATGAGAATACGTTTTTCGGTTACAACAGTCTGTTTTAAATATTACAGATTACGGACTTTGTAACAAACATATGAGGACAGTACTCAGGACAGCTGTATAACAGCAAATCTTTACACAGCGAAATATTTCATCAACAGAAATCTATAAATAGTAAAGCTGGAATTAAAAAAAAAACATCCCTGGTTATTCTTGACCCTCTTGTTTGAGGTTGGAGTCGGCTGGAGCTCGAAATCCAGTAAGCTTCTTTTCCCTCAAACATTTCATCATTCCCTCATAATACACAGAGAGAAAACAAGTTAGGGTTTGATAAACGTTTCATGTTTTCCCTTACAGATCAAGAACACTATACCAAAAGGAAATAACTGGAATCAACAACATACCGCATCTGGAGCTGGAGTCTCAGCTAAAGTTGAAAACTGTCGCAAGGTGCCACCTATCAGATAAGAACCAACAACTGTTACAGATTGATGAACGCATCTTAGATACAGATCTAAGACTCAGAACATTTACTGTTTTGATTTTCGGATTGCATGTTGTAAGACTGTGATACACTTTCAATCAAAGTATTTTTTCTGGAGTCTCTCTCTGAGAAAACAATCGAAAGTGATCTGTGGAACTTTGAAACCCTAGCCTCTGATTCTAACTCTCCTCTGTTCGAGAGGTTTTAATTTTCTCGTCTTTTGATTGCACGCGTGAAGTAACAGACGAGAGGCAGAATCCCTAGCTATCTGAGCGGAATTGAAATTTCATTAAATCCGATTGAGCGAGTTAAAATCTTTTAGACTTGATTCAAAGAACCGATAGGATTTTTCGGTTCGGCTAGGTGAAATCCGGTTCTGGTGAATTTATACCTTAACAAGTAATTTGATCACAGAGGATTCGAAGAGTTAGAAGTTGACTAATTGATGTTGACATAACCTTAATACCCCTTATATACTCCAATAAGTCAAATAAGGGTAAATATGGAATATGAAAGACAAAACTAATAAAATAGAAAACTAAAAATAGACTTGGAAATAAGGCTTGAAGGTACTCTGTAACCCACGATCATGCGCCAGGTTGTGCTATCAACAAACACATAAAAAACTCATAGTCAGACCTTGAAACATCGTGAAGCATAACTATATAGTCTAGGCATTAGCCATGGCACAGTCATGTTACAGGCAGTGTTCTCCTCTTTGACTTCACTCTTCATAAAAAACATTCTCCTAATCTTAGGCACGGCCATATCTTTATCCACCACCTCTAATGCGAGTGTATAACCCTCTATGGCTTCATTGACTTTCTTGAATTCTAATATCGTCTTCATTAAGGCCGTGTTCATCAAAACTAATTAGTTTTCCTTGAAATCTTATCGATCCTTCAAGCTTAAACACACTAAATAAAATCCATTAGCAAAATGTATCTCATAACTATGTAAACACTAATTCACCTTCATTCGATTCATCCATGATAATCTATTGAGCTAAATTCCTCAATTCTTTAGCTTTAGATCAAATTATCAGTCAAAGTGAACCTTGATTTGTATCATCTCCCCTAGGCTCATGAAGATTTGGCCTCAAATCTTGATCAAACTCATTCAGAAAATAAGGTGATAAATTTGTCGCATTGAAAGTAGCTAAAGTCCCTTCAAAATCATTGGGCAACTCAACTTTATAAGCATTCTCATTGACCCGCTCAACTATCTTGAATGGCTTATTGGCTTGAGGTACTAATTTATGCCTTCTTTTCCTAAAAAATCTATCATTTCAAAGGTGAATCCACACTAAATCACCTACCTCAAACTCTATGCTTCATCTTCCTCTCTCTCTTCTTTCTTGCATATTATCATTTTGCTTTTATAAGCAATCATACATCCATTGATGTAGCTGCTGAATTTGTATAGCACATTCCTATCCATTTTGACTATCATTCACAGTAAGAGATTTAGGAAGCAAATCTAATTGTGTATTAGGATTAAACCTATAAGAAAACCTCAAAAGATGACATATCCATCACACCATGTATTGAGCAATTATAGGTGAATTCCACAATAGGAAAACATGAACCCCAATCCTTCAAATTCTTCCTAACCATGGTCCACAATAAAGAACCCAAAGTTCTATTCACTATCGTTTTGCTCATCAGTTTGTAGATGATATGTAGTACTAAACAATAACTTTGTGTGCAATCTACTCCACAAGTAGCTCAAAAAATTGACATATCTATAAGAAATAATAGACTGTGGAATGCAATGGAGTTTGACTACCTCCATAAAGAACAAACCTGTAATATAGGGTCTGTTTGGATTGTCTGTTTTTCATCTGTATCTGTATCTTTTTAAAAATGATATGTGTAAATATATCCGATTTGCATCTAAATTTTATTTATATTTATTCTATTTGATCTTTTGATGAGAACTGTCAACTTTTTTTTATCTATATCTATTTCTTGATAAATAATTTGTTAGAAAAAAGTTTGAAAAAGTGTCTATATCTCCCGGAAAAAAGCCAAAACAAACAGACCCATAAACCACATCGTCGGTTTTATGACAAGGAATTAAGTGTGCCATCTTGTTAAACTGATCTACTACCACCATAACTAAATCATATCCTCCTTGAATTCTAAGAAGGCCTAGGACAGAATCCATGCTCAAATCAACCCTTGGGTTGGTAAGAATAGATAATGACATGTATAAGCCTTGCAATTCATTTTGACTCTTGGCTCTCTTACTAGTAGAACACCCATCAATCACTCTATGAGCATCTTTAGCCATGTTAGGCTAATTGAAAGTGCTTATCCATTGTGTCAAGAGTGTGATGATTGCCAAAATGCCCAAAAAGTCCCCCATTATGTGCCTCTCTAACAACATCTCATGCATATAACCATGCAAAATACATAGCTTTCCATGCTGAAACAAATAGCCATCAGTTATATGAAAATCATCTAGCAATCTTCCTTCATTGCAAGCTATTATAATAGGAGCAAAGACTCTATCTTCCAAATATTGCCCCACCATATGCTAAAAACCAAACAACTTAGCTTGCATAGAATTTAATGACACGTATTTTCTAGATGATGAATCAACTATCACATTAGTATTACCCTTCTTATACTTAATGGTATATGCAAATGTCTCCAAGAATTCCACCTACCCTGCATGTCTTTTGGACAATTTACTCTGACCCCTCAAATACTTCAAAGACTCATAATATTATGAACTCTTTAGGTAAAAGATAGTGTTGCCATATCATAAGAGCTCAAATTGAAGGATACAAAACTTTTTCATAAATGGGATAAAGCCGTTCCATGTAACTTATCACTAAAGTAGGCAATAGGATGCCTCTCTTGCATAAGGACCGCACCAACTCCAACATTGAGGCATTTCACTTAAGCTTAAAAACTTTGTTAAAGTCTGGTAGCACTAACACAAGTGTTGAAAACAACTTTGGGTTGATCAACTTAAAACTTCAATTAGCCACTTGATTCCATTGAAAATGAAATCCCTTATTTGTCAACACCGTCAAAGGAATTGCAATAGTGCTAATATTTTTTATGAATCTTTTTTAAAAAGAAGCAAGTCTGTAAAAACTACGAACCTTGGAAACATTAGTAGGAGTAGGTCATTAAATAATGGCCATAACTTTCTCATCATCAACATGGATGCCTTCTCTAGACATAATATATCTAAAAAATATCACTGCATGTTGTCATAAAATACACTTCTTCAAATCAGCATATGATTTCTCTTTCCTCAACAACATGAAAACTGAAGTCAAGCGCATGGCGTGAGTATTTAAATTTGGGCTATAGATCAAGATATCAACAAAATAAACCACCATAAATTTTCCTAAGAAATCCCTTAACACATATGCATCAATCTCGTGAAAGTACTAGGGGCATTGGACAAGCTTATCCACTTATATAATCTATGCTTGGTTTTGAAAGCCATTTTCCATTCATCTCCAACCTTCATCTTTATATGATGATGCTCACTCCTTAAGTCAATCTTAGAAAACAATTGGGCACCATGTAATGCATCCAATA
The DNA here is from genome assembly GCA_024138025.1 of Combretum micranthum. Lineage (NCBI taxonomy): Eukaryota > Viridiplantae > Streptophyta > Magnoliopsida > Myrtales > Combretaceae > Combretum > Combretum micranthum. Next base: position 111,308 of record JAMXBD010001307.1, read on the forward strand.
TATCATCAAGGCATGGTATAGGATACCTACACTTCATAGTAATATGATTTATTGTGCCACTATCCACACCCATTTGCCAACTTCATCTTTCTTGGGTAACAATAATGTCGACACTAAACATGGACTCATACTCACAAACAAACCCCTTCTCTAGCAATTCATCAACTTATTTCTTCAATTCATTAGCCTCTTTAGGATTCAATATATAGGTTGGCCAATTAAGTAAAGTAGCATCAAGTACCTAATCAATTTGGTACTTAGTCCCCTTCAATGGAGGTAACCCCTTGGGAAGCTCCTTAGGAAAAAAAACATTATAAAATTGCTTCAATAATTATTGAACCTCATCTAGAATAGAAGATTCACTCTCTATCCCTGAAGCCTGCCTCACAAGTAACAAATGCATTGATCATTGGCAAGCTTCTTCTCAATCAATCCTTGTGCCAACAACAAAGATTCTTTCTTAAGGGGATTGAACTCCTTATGTGTTTGTCTCATAGCTTTAGGAATCATAGGAAACAATTTGATCCTCTTTCTATTGAAGAAAATAGAATAAGTATTGTAAACCCTAGTTTTCCTAGTGATCAAGTAAACTTCGAAAACCGGAAAACAAAACCCTAAACCGGATTAGTTCAAGTTTTGTGAGAGAAACCTATAAACCCTAGATCCGACTTTCCTTCGGTTTCATATCAAAAGAACTTTTATAAAATAATTTAATGTGGAATATTGTTTCAAAGTATATTTCAAACCATAGAAATTTTTTATTTCGAAAAATTTTCTATTCCGAGCCTTCTCGAGCTCCATTACGAAAAAGCGAGCCTCGGAACTAAAACTTAGAAAAATATTCTGGAATACTCTTTAGAACCGAAATTTTCTAAGGATTCAAAAAATATAAGTTTTATAATTTTTCGGGTTATAAAAATTACAGTTATAGCCTTTTTCCCGTATTTTCTTTATTACCGGTAAATTAAATGTCTTGTATACTATTTATCACTATTCACAAGTACAACTTACTACACACATAACCCATACCCTAGTCTTACATCCTTACAAACACTCATTACATTTTCTTTTCCAAGAAATTTTTGTCTCTTAAATAAATTATTATATTTAACATTTTTATTACATAAATTACAAATTTAACAAATTCAAATCTCTCCCTCTCTCTTCCTCCTCTCTTGGCCGACGCATGACCGTCCTAAATTGCCTCCAATTTGTTTTATTTATTTCATTTTTATTAATTAAACAAACCCTAAATCACTTAATATAAATAATCTCTTTCTTTTCTCTCTCCTTCATTTTACTCCTTTTATTTAAAAAAACTCACAAATTCTCTCTATTCCCTCTCCATTGCTGTGAGCCTCCAACCCCTCCACACACACACACACAAAACAAGCTTCTTTCTTCTTCATTTCTTTAGTTAATCCAACCTTAGGTGATGATTCTTAAGCTTTCCTACCATTTTATCTTGTAATGGCAAGATTATTCATGTGTATTTTCACCTTAAATCCCCATGAGAATTTGCTAGGGATAAGAAAATGCTAATACATGAATATCAAGCCATCACAAGAGTAGATCTTATGTTTGATGAGTTTTTGGTTGAGATATTATCATGTTCATGCATATAGAAGTAAAGATCTTGCATAAAAATATATGTTCATGTTCTTAAACTCTTTTTCATGCATTATAAGTAGTAGATCTAGCACTTAGACACTCATATTATGCTTGACATTCATGTTCACATAAATATTTTGTATCTTCATGCATTAATGCTCATAAAGACTTTATCTTGTATATGTAAATATTGTAGTTAGTGGATCTTTATGTAGATGAGACAAAGAACTTAAAAAGGAAAAGTTTTTGTTAGAAATGTTAAAAAGAAAATTCGTGTGACTTCAAAGCTATATTTTGAAAACCTTTGTATCAACTTTAAAACTCATGTTTTATGTGAAAAATGAAGGGTATAGGTAATAGATATCATTAAGTAGTGATTTTTATAAGTTGAAATGAGTTTTGATGAGATTAATGTATAAAACAAGAAGTAGAATCAAGATGGAAAATTTTGAGTTAGTAGTCAACTTGTAAAATTCGTAACTTTGAATGATGCCCATGAAAACACCTATTATCCAAGCTCAAAATAAATTTTTTATGTATTAAATGAAGTTCTTAAGTAGTAGGTATAGTAAAGCCTTAAATTTTAATGCATTAAACAAGTTTTTCCAGAAGAAATCATTCAAAAAGTGGATTTCTAAAAATTCGGATTTTTGAGTAAATCCTATTTGAAAACATATTTGCAAAGTGTAACATGAAAATTTTTATGTAAAAATGAAGGTCTTAGATAGTGCATGTTATGAAGACTCAATTTTAACTAAGATAACTAGAAATTCCTAAGAATGAATTCCAAAACACAAGTGTGTTGTCAAAGTTGGAAAACTAGATTTTCATAAGTAGTTGTTATTGTGGTCTTGTAAAATAAAAGTTATAAAATTTTCTTCTAGCAAAAATCATCAAGATCATGCATACATTAAACTCATTACATGTCATCCATGTTAGGAAATCATTCATATTTCATGTATACTTGATTTATCAAATAGATACATTTCAAACAATTACGAAACTATTTTTTGGAAATGGAGATCATTACTGATTAGATCTGATCCCTTTGTTTCGTAACCTAAATATTTTCAAAACTTGAAAATAACATTATAATTAGATATATCTTTCGAAGTATATAGAAATCGATATATAATTTGTGAAATTCCAAGTTAAAATGACCAAGTTATGACCATTTTAAGTCGGGACTTTCATAAATAGCAAGATTTACGATTTTGATTAGTTTTGATATATAGTTTGGATTAGTTAAGTGATGAAATACTTATTAGGGTATTTCTTCCTTGTTAGGTGATCCCAAAACCGACGAATCCTTACCACCCAACTACTACTACTAAAAGACCAGCGAACCATGGCCGAGTGAGTATCACTTCCGATTTCAATTATTGCTTGTGATTGTAATGATAGTTGCACTAGTTATTTGGAAAAGATAAAATGAGTATGCATGATGGGGTTGAACGGGAATTATATATGTTTGATGTTGTTGTGAGAACTTAAATTTAAAGAATATCGAAACCGGGTGATTAATCGTTACTTGTATAGATGAATTAGGATTGAATATCTGTGAATATTGATTGATCATTTAAAAGAATTGGTATAATTGATTATTCGGAATTAAAGATGAAATTGAACTCATTCATATCACAATAGGGATGAAGCATTAGCATTTGTTGGGTTTCCATGATACTAAATGGTGTATGAGTCGATTAATCATGATCCATAAAACGAATTATAAGTTGGTTGACCATGACCCTAAACGGCATCGTACCGTAGGATTTATTAATTTGCTAACCCGGGATGGAGGGCACAAGTCCATCCACATATGATTTCCGATTGGTCATATGTTTGATGAATTCACGTGTTTGATGCATATCATTTGTCTGATTAATCACTTGTCTGATTGATATGTTATAATTGTGATCATGGAAGTTTTCACTCACTAAGCTAGTATAGCTTACACCCCTATAGTTTCTATTTGTTGCAGCACAAGTTTATTTAGCTTAGACCGAGACAGGCTACAGCTCAGGTACAGGAGCCAGGTGTTTCCTATAGAAGTTGTATTCAAATTGTATAGACTTCTACAGGAAACCAAGAGACTCTGGATGACTGTAATGGACCTTTAAATATTCTTTTGCGGGGGAATGCCCCTTAGACTTTGTAACTTATTGCCTATGCGTTTTGATTTATTATCTAATGCTATCGAATGCCAAATTAAACTCTTTAACACCATTGAATAGAGTATTCTGTTGTCGTAAAGGGATGCCTTACATCTATATAAGACTCCCGAAAGACTTAGATAGTAATTCGAGAGTCTTATATGGCATGTGGCAGACTTTTACGTTTAGGATACCCCTATGGAGCTTGACAAGTATTGTCTATACGATTATGAGTTGCATTTTGATCAAATAACCAAGGACATCCTGATGAAGATCAAGCAGCTACTCCTAAAGATTCAACTAAGTCTCGAGAACTACTATAAAGCTTTAGAGGCCCAATGATAAGAGCATGAGCCATGTGAGTGAATGAAGCTTTGCCAGGGTTAATTATAGAGATCCAAGCAAAGGAGGCTTACTAACAAGACTCCAACAAAAGTGACAAGTTCATCAATTTTCTAGAAACGAATTTTGGAGACCAACGTTGTCAATTTACATTGGAGAACAGTCGGCCTTTGTTACATACTTGTACATTGCTAGTTTACACAAGTATACCGTCGACGTATAGCCGGGTTACACTGCGTCTAGAAATAACTAGAATGCATTTCCTTAAGGCCATTGGCTACACTGCTGGCATAAATTGTCAAGGCTGCTGATGTAAAACTATATACATTGCTAGCGTTTAGCCGACATATGTGCCAATGACAAGACTTGCATATTTCTTTTAATTTTTTTTTTATTTCAAGGCTATTTTAAAAGCTATATGAACCCTATGATGTATTCATTTAGTAAAGTACATTGATAATATAATTTGAGAATTGTTGAAAAGGAACTTGAATCTGATTTCTTCATAAAAGCTTGAAGAGATCTCTTAGCTAACTTAGGTTCCAACCGACGAGTTTGATTAGGGTTTGGGTTTCGTTTGTGATAATGTAGGTTCTATTGTATAGGTTTGACTAGGGTCGCGTTCTTGATTACTTGTTCAAGGGATCCTTGGGGATTTGAATCCAATATTTGTTGAAGGGTCTTGGGTCCCTATACCTAGGTTTCTTATCAGTTTGTATGAGAGCTTTGGCTCCTTGAATCGATAAACACAATCCTTGTTTGTTTTTCCTTTCTTCTTTGATTTGTGCTTTGTTATAGTCTCAATATAGATCTTGTTTTCTTAAAGAAAGATTCAATCTTTCTATGAGTTTTTTTGGTTCTTGGTATTAAAAAAACAGCATAAAAAAGGAATAATCAACTTAAAAGAAAAAAAAGAAAGGAAATTTGTAATAAAAAAAAAAAAGAAAGGTGAAAAGTGAATCTTAAGTTTTAAGGTTTTTGAATGTCCATGTGTCCAAAGAGGACTTGTGTTTTCTTGATTAGAGAAGTATTTGTTTCTGATACATAACCTCCCATGAATTTTCTTATTGAATTTTATTGGTTTTAAGCTTGTCTTTGGGAATTTGAGTTGTTTAAAATTTGATTCCCCTTTGGTTTTTATGTTTGAAGCCATTTATCAAAGTTATAATCAAGAACTTGTAAGGAAAATATTGGTGAGTCCAATATCGAGGCTGAATCGAAGTGAAATACGAATGTTTTCGCATCTGTGAGCGTATACATGTGAGGGAGTGTGTGAGGACTAACCGAATTGCTTAGTTTGTTTTTCTTTTGCAGGTACTAAAATCATGAGTAATGGTAGTGAGAACCCTAGGACTGATATGAAAATGTTCGTGAAAGCTATCCAAGATCAGTTCAAGAATCTGAACATGATATTGGACAATCTAGAGTTTCTTAGTAGATCTAGATCTTACAAGAAGAAGTCTCCTGTTGAAGAAGAGAACGAGGATTCGGGGTCTGATGATGATAGTTTCAGGACAGGGAGAGAGAGGACCCAGAATCATGATGGCAACTTGGGTAACATTAAGATGAAGATACCTTCTTTCCCAGGAAAGAATGATTCGGAGTTGTATTTAGAGTGGAAGAGAAAGGTGGAGCATATATTTAACTACCATAATTACTCTGAGGAGAGGAAGGTTAAGTTGGCAGCTGTTGAGTTCATTGACTATGCAAGCATCTGGTGGGATCAGTTGGTGATCAACATGCAAAGATATGGAGAGAGACCTATAAGGTCATGGAGGAGATAAAGGTGGTAATGAGGATATGGACTTATGCAGGAAATTACAGGGCTTGACTCAGGGCACCATAAGTGTAGAGGACTACTACAAAGAATTGGAGATAGCCATAATTAGAGTGAGGGTGGAGGAAGATCAAGAAGCTACTATGGCTAGATTCATAGGCAAGCTCAATAAAGAGATCGTTGATGTGGTAGATCAACAACATTATGTGGAGATGGAGGAGTTATTACAGAAAGCTATGGCTTATCTTCTAAGCCTTCATGGAAGTCAAAGTGGAAGGATCATAAAGTGTCTTCGAAGTCTAACGAGGACAAGAAGGATAAAGATTCCACTTTTACTTCAAAAGGTAAATCTGAAACCAAATCATCTACTAAATCATAAGATATTAAATGTTTCAGGTGCTAAGGGTTTAGGCACATTGCATCGCAATGTCCAAACAAGAAAGCTATGGTTATATGAGATAATGGTGATGTGGAGGGTGCTAGTTCTAGTGACGAGGAGATGCCAACATTAGAAGATTGCAATGATATTGAGTATGAAGGGCCAATGAGTGGAGAATTGCTAGTAAATAGGAGAACCCTTAGTATTCAACCTAAGGATCAAGGTGATGAGGTTAAGCAAGAGTAGATATTTCATACTTGATGCCATGTAAACAACAAGGTATGCAATTTGAATGAGTGTAGGCAAGTAAAGGTGGCTAAGTAGGTTCTAATAGCATTTTCAATTGGCAAGTACCAGGATGAAGTGATGTGTGACGTAGCACCAATGCAGGCGAGTCACATTCTATTAGGACGTCCATGGCAATATGATAGAAAGGTCAACCATGATGAGTATAAAAATCATTACTCTTTTGTTCTGAATAACAAGCTGGTAGTTTTGACACCTCTTAAACCTTAGGAGGCTTGTGAGGATCATATGAGAATTGCTAAGGAATTTGAAATAAAGGAGAAACACACGATTGCTTGAGAGAAAAGTGAGAAAAAGAGTGATAAACACACTTTAGTAAGCAGTAAGAGAAAAGAAATAGAGAGCGAGTTACAAACACGAGCGAGTGATATTACTTAAAAAGTGAGGTTAAGAGAGTTATGATGGTAAGGCAACAACTACTTGTACTTATGTACAAGGGTATTTATCTTTCTACTAACAAACTTATCCATTCTCTTCCTAGTGTGGTTGTTTCTTTATTGTAGGAATTTGAAGACTTATTTCTTGAAGAGATCCCGAGTGGATTGCCTCCTTTAAGAGGCATCGAGCACCAAATTGATTTCTTTCCCGGTGCTTCAATTCCTAACAGGCCAGCATATCGTGCTAATCCTGAGGAAACAAAGGAGATACAACAGCAAGTTGATGAATTAGTGGAGAAGGGATGCGTGAGAGAAAGCTTAAGTCCATGTTCAATTCAAGTCATTATGGTGCCAAAGAAAGATGGAACATGGCGAATGTGTGTGGATTGTCAAGCAGTCAACAAGATCACGGTAAAGTATCGACACCCTATACCTAAACTTGATGATATGTTTGATGAGTTGCACTGTGCATGTTTGTTTTCTAAAGTTGATTTGAAAATAGATATTACCAAATTCGCATGAAAGAGGACGAAGAGTGGAAAATCGCTTTCAAAACTGAGTATAGCTTATATGAGTGGATAGTTATACCATTTGAATTGTTTAATGCACCTAGCACGTTTATGAGGTTAATGAATCATGTTCTACAAGCCGTTATTGGAAAGTTTGTTGTTGTTTACTTTTGTGACATCTTAGTTTACAGCAAGAATTTAGATGAACATGTTCAGCATTTGCATGAGGTTTTCAATGTTTTGAGGAAAATTGGTTGTATGTTAACTTGAAAAAGAGTACTTTCTTCATGCCATCTATTGTTTTCCTTGGATTTGTTGTGATTGCAAATGGAATTTCTGTAGATGAGGATAAGATTAAGGCTAATAGAGAGTGGCCTACACCTAGGAATGCAAGCGAAGTAAGGAGTTTTCATAGCTTAAAAAAGTTTTTATAGGAGATTTGTGAGAGATTATAGCTCTATAGCAACTCCTTTAAATGATATTGTCAAGAAAAATGAGGTTTTTAATTGGACTGAAAAGCATGAAAAAAGCCTTTAATACCTTGAAAGAGAAATTGACTAGTGCACCTTTGCTTGTTTTTCCCAACTTTGAAAAGGTTTTTGAGATTGAATTGATGCATTGAGAAAAGGTATTAGCGGTGTTTTGATGCAGGATTCCAAGTTGATTGCTTATTTTAGCGAAAAGCTTAGTAAAGCAGCATTGAATTACCTGACATATGACGAGGAGTTGTATACCTTGGTGCAGATCTAGCAAACTCGGTAGCATTAGCTATAGCCCGAGGAATTCATCATTCACTTAGACCATGAGAGTTTGCAATACTTAAAGTCTCAAGGGAAGTTGAACAAAAGACATGCAAAATGGCTGGAATTCATTGAAACCTTCCCCTACGTGATCAAGTGCAAGCAAGGAAAGGAAAACGTCATGGCTGATGCGTTGTCTCAAAGGTATGCTCTTTTGACTTCTTTAGATACCAAATTACTTGGATTTGAGCATGTTAAGGAGATGTATGAGACTGATGTTGATTTTAGTCAAATTTGGGGTGCTTGTTCTCAACATGCCTTAGCTGATTTTTATATGCATGATGAGTACTTATTTAAAAAAGATAAACTTTGTGCGCCCAGATGTTCTTTACATGATTTACTTGTTAGGGAAATTCATAGAGGTGGATTAATGGGGCATTTTGGGATTAAAAAGACTTTGGATGTATTACAAGAACATTTTTATTGGCCTAACATGAAGCATGATGTATAAGCTGTTTGTGATAAATGCATTACATGTAAACAGGCTAAATCCAAAGCAATGCCTCATGGACATTATACTCCTTTATCTATACTGGCCAACCATGGACTAATATTTCTATGGATTTCATATTAGGGTTACCTAGGTCTCAGAGTGGTAAGGATAGCATATTTGTTGTTGTTGTTGTTGATAGGTCTAGTAAAATGGCTCATTTTATTGCTTGCTCTAAATCTAGCGATGCAACACATATTGCTAATTTTTTCTTCAAAGAGGTAGTACGTCTGCATGGCATGCCCAGAACCATTGTGAGTGATAGGGATGTCAAGTTCTTAAGCCACTTTCGGTAAACTTTGTGGAGTCATTTAGGAACTAAACTATTATTTTCTACTATTGCACATCCTCAAACAGATAGACACACTAAGGTAGTTAATAGCTCTTTCTACATTGCTGCATGCTATAATTCAAAAGAATTTGAAGTAATGTGAACATTGTTTGCCCCATGTTGAGTTTTCTTATAACAGAGTTGTGCATTTCACTACTTCTCATTCCTCATTTGAGATTGTTTATGTCTTTAATCCTTTAACTTTATAGGATATTTTTCCTTTGCCTACTAATGAGTTTGTTGATCTTGATGGAAAGCGAAAGGCAGTTTTTGTTTGGGATTAACATGCCAAGGTTCGGGTTAACATTGAAAAGAAGAATGAGCATTATGCCAGGCAAGCCAATAAAGGTTGTGTGAAGGTTACTTTTCAACCTAAAGATTGGGTCTGGGTGCATTTAAGAAAGGAAAGGTTTGGTGCTCAAAGAAAGACAAAGTTACATCCCAAAGGAGATAGACCTTTTCAAGTGTTAGAGTACGTTAATGACAATGCTTATAAGCTTGATTTGCTGAGTTATTATGGTAATGGTAGTGCTACTTTTAATGTTATTGATCTCTCTTTATATGATGCAAGAGATTCGAGGATGAATCTTTTTGAGGAAGTGGGGAATGATGGAGATCAAGCAACTACTCCAAAAGATTCATCTAAATCCCAGGACCCACTACAAAACATTGGAGGCCTAACAACAAGTGCATGAGCCAAGCGAGTGAATGAAGCTATACAGGGGTTAATTATAGAGATCCAAGCTAAGGAAGCTTACCAACAAGACTCCAACATAAGTGACAAGTTTGTCACTTCGTTGGAAACGAATTCTAAAGACTAATGCCGCCAGCTTACATTGGAGAACAGTCGGCCTTTATTGCAGACCTATACACTACCTCCAACGCTGTCACTTTACATTAGTACGCCGCCAACGTAAGGTGTGAAGGCCATCGGCGTATAGCCAGCTTACATTGCACCCAGAAATGACCAAAATGCATTTCTTTAAGGCCATCGACTACACTACTGGCGTAAATGGTCAGGGCTGCAGGTGTAAAACTGTATACATTGCCAGCGTTTAGTCGGTGTATGTGCCAACAACGAGACTTTCGGATTTCTTTTAATTTTTTCATTTTTGTTTGTTTCAAGGCTATTTTAAAAGCCTATATGAACCCTACGATGTATTCATTCAGTAAAGAACATTGATAATATAATTTGAGTGTTTCCTTTCTCTTAGTTCTTGAAAAAGAACTTGAATCTAATCTCTTTATAAAAGCTTGAAGAGATCTCTTAGATAGCTTAGGTTCCAATCAACTAGTTTGATTTGGGTTTAGGTTCTGTTCATGATAACGTAGGTTCTATTCAACAGGTTTGACTTGGGTCGTGTTCCTGATTACTTGTTCAAGGGATCCTTAGGGATTTGAATCCAGTATTTGTTAAAGGGTCTTAGGTTCTTATACCTAGGGTTCTCATCACATCCCGATAGAATATGCGATATGTTCAAAGGCCCTAAATCACAAAGAAACCCCATCTATATAATGATTAGGTAAAGAGATAGAAATCAATGCTTGCTTAGTGACATGAATAGAGCTCTTATCACTGAGCCAATTCAGTCAATATGCTTATGAGTGAGCTGTGGTAGGAAGCTGTAACTTTTCTCGTAATGTCATTGTCGCTACATTAGTGTAATTACTGGAATTAATAATAGTCACACAAACAGCCCCATTCACCAAAAATTTGATATGAAATATATTTTCCCTTTTTTCATGAGCGATCATTGGTATCATACTCAAACTCCTTCTCATTACACCATTTAAAGCTACAATAGTCCTAACTATTTACTCAACTGGCATTTCCTCATCATCCTCATTAGAATCAAAATCTCTACTCCTTTCCTCTTCACCATCACTCTCCATGAGTATAAACAACAAGTCGGTTTGTACATTGGAGGGCCATATGTTCATAATCCAAACACTTAAGGCATTTAATATCTTTAGTTCTCTTTACAACACTACTAGACTTAAATGATTTAGAAGTCCACTTTTTCTTTTTCATCATAAGGCTTTTCATGATTTGACTTATGCTTCTCCTCATTTCTATGACTACTGGTACTCTTTTTTTTATCATCATATAATGGGAATCATGAAGAAAAAGTTTTGCATTAGGATATAATGCTCACCATCATGCCCGTGATCCAGGCCATGATGATAGATTACCCCCTCCATGTCGCTTGTGATGAAGATCATGAGCATGTCATCGTTGGAGAATTTACAATACAATAGAGATCATAGGCTCATTTATACCCGTGATGCCAACTGTTTCCATACTAATAATGGTCGCAATTTGCTTGAAGAAGGGAAAGAAAAATTTAGGCTAAAAAGATCATAGCCCGTATCACAGCAGTGATCCACAACATGATTGCATGCCATGTTTATGATATTTTTACTTTCCTATTTTATTTGTTTGACTTTTGTATGTTCCATATTTGTCCTTACTAGACTTGTAGAGTATAGAATGGTTATTAGGGTGATGCTTAAGAAAAAGTTTAGAAGTTTTGGAGTTTTTGCCACCTTCGACAATTTCATATATTTTTAATTGTTGAACTTGGTTTTTGAATGAATTTGAGAGTTTTTATCAACATTTTTTATCTTTATCAATCGTGCATCATATCAATTGATCAATACAACTAGTTTAATCTTTTCTTGGTGTGTAATATCATAGGAAGGAATCATTCATATCCTTTATTTTCTATTTAAAAGAAAAAACAAAAATCAAAATCATAAAAACACTTTATTGTGAAAGGTTATTTGAGATAAATCCATTGCATAATTCTAACACGGATTCTATTCGTACCATCTCGGTATTAGAGCATATACACTTTCAAAGATTTGTGGGTAAATCTTCATGAGCCTGGGGATATGATAGGAATCATGAAGGAAAAGTTTTGCACAGGGATATCAGACCCATGATCCAAGCTGTGCCGATAGATACCCCCTCCATGTTGGCCGTGAGCACATCATCATCAAATAATTTAGAATACAATAGAGATCATAGTCTCCATCACGCTCATGATGCCAGCCGTTACCATGCTAGTAACTGTTGTGATTTGCTTGAAGAAGAGAGAGAAAATTTCAGGCCTAGCATGATTGTATGCCCTAATTTCAATATTTATTTTTACTTTCCTATTTTATTTTCTTGGCTTTTTATGTTCTATATTTTCCCTTACCCAACTTGTGGGAATATATAAGGGTTAGTAAGGTTATGTTCAGGCAAAAGTTTATAAGTAGTGGTGTTTTTGCTTTCTTGATGTGCAATATACTAAGAAAAAATCATTCATATCCTTTATTTTCTGTTTTTATTAAAAAACTACAAAAATCAAAATCATAAAAACATTGTATTATGAAAGTTTATTTGAGAGAAATCCAATGGGTAATTGTAATAGCGATCCTATCCGTATGATCATACCCATAAGATTTCTTACTATTTTCAGATTTAGAAGAGTTACATGAGGATTTGTGGTATTGTGCTACCTTTACGCCTTCTCCACCATCAACGTCGCCTCTTCTAAGGTATCAATCCTTTGAACCTCCACAACATTAGTAATAGCATATTTCAACCCATTAATAAAATGAGCAATAGATTGATTTAGAATCTCCATAATTTGGTTGCAAATGGTAAGAATCTCAAACTCTTGAATATACCGAGCTACACTCTCGTTGCCTTGCTGCAAAGTGTGCAATCTCATCAATAATTCTTGGGTATAATAATTAGACACAAACTTCTGTGCAACAATTCTCGCATCTCAACCCAAGTAGTAACATCATGCTCTATTCCTCCTCTTACTAGACAAGACATTTTTCCACTAATGCATTGCATAGCCTTTAAAACCAGTGGCAGCAAGTTTGACTCACAGCAAATCATCACATTCATGATAATAAAAAGTTTTTCTATTTGATCCTTCCAATCAAAGTACCTATCCAGTCGCACGATATCATCAAAAGATGATACTTTCATTTTTACGATCTTAATATCGTGCGATCCCCTAGCCTATATCCATCATAGTGATCATCAAAATCATCAATATAATCTCAAACTCATCGACCATGCATCGATTAATGCAGATTCCCTTTACCTCCATCACCACCTCTTTTGTGACCATCTACTACTCCATGTCCGCCATGGGCTAATTGGACTCCTGGATTATTCTCTACTTCCCCTACAGTATCATGTTCAAGTGTTTCATGATTATGAGGGTTTCCCCTAATGATTTGCTCAACATTTTTAAAGGTTTCATTTTGTTGTCACATCATTGTTTACATGCCTTGCATCAACTCCATTACAAAATCCATAAAATTTACCCATATTAGTGGTGCTGTCGACATTAGGAGCATTTGTATCTCTGTTTTTATATTAGATTTTTTTAGCATAATTTTCAATAATAAAACTTGCAACACAAGCAACCACATCAAACAACTTACCACACAAGCAATCAATAATAAAGCTCTACATTGCAATTTGCAGCCTCAAGCTTTGATATCAATATGATATGGATTGGAAAATCAGTGTGTATTACAAATCTAGTGCTATATTTCAATTTAAGGATTTAGCATATGTTTTTAGGTTTTTAATTTATATAAAACAATAAATTAAAGATATGAATGATTTATCCTTGAATATTATACACTAAAGAAAGAATCGAGCTAATTGTTATAATCATCCGATATGATGCATGATTGAAGAAAACAACAAAGAGCAATCTTGAGAAGCAAACCCAATATTATTCAAGAGAGTAATTTGATCACAAAAGATTCAAAGTGTTAAAAGTTGACAACATAGACCTTATATCCCTTATATATTTACACAAAGTCATGTAAGGACAAATATGAAACATAAAAGACAAAACTAATAAAATAGGAAACTAAAAATAGACTTAAAAATAGGCCATGAAAGCACTCTATACCCTAAAATCGTGTGTCGAGGCATGCCATCAAGCACACAAAATCTCACAATTAGACTTTAAAATGTCCCGAAATGCGACTGTGTAGTCTAGACACTAGTCATGGTACAACCGTGTCATAGGCAGTATCCTCCTTTATGACTTCAATCTTCGCAATCAATGTTGTCCCAATCTTGGGCGCGGCTATTTGTCCAACCACCACTTCTAGCTTGGGTATATGATCCTCTGCGGCTTCATTTGCTTGCTTAGGTTCTAATACCATCTTTGTCATGGTCGTGTTCATCAAAACTAGAGAGTTTTCCTTCAAATCTTGTCATTCCTTCAAGCTTAATCACACTATATCAAATCCATTAGCAAACTATATCTCATGACCATATAAATACTCTGACTCACCTTCATTTGATTCATCCATGATAATCCATTGAACTAAGTTCATCAATTCTCTAGCTCTAGATCAAGTTATTGATTCAAGTGAACCTTGATTACTATCGCATATATAAAAAACATTGAAAACATTGTTTTGTCATCTCAACAATTCTTAAAGCTTAACAAAATGGTAAAATACATCGAAAAGTATCAATATTTGCAAGTGAGATCATTAGAGATATCAATATTTTGAGTAGTTAAAAAAGAAGAATCAACGTTTGAGGATAAATTAATTTAAGATATCAACTTATTTTCAAGTGATTAAAAAGAGATACCAATATTTTATAAAGTGAGACAGATAAGGTATTAATAATTGACTATTGACAAAAAATTAAGAAAATTTAATTGAATTCTAATCAAAATGTTGATACTTTAAATAAAATTTACAAAATATTGATACATTATTTAATTCATTTACGGAACATTAATTTATCTTTTTAATGACTCGAAATATTAATTCCTTAAATGAACTTATTTCCAAACCTTGATACATTAAATAAATATTAATAAACATTGATAGTGTAATTTACCCTAAAAAAATAAAAATAAACAAAAAAGTAAATTTCTATATTATAGAAACTTTTATGGTCCATTAATGGGACTATGTAGTCAATCATGTGATCATTAAATAAATATTAATAAATGATATATTATGTATTTGAATGGTGCAATTACAATTAGGTATGAATATCATGGGATCAAAGAATTTTTCCTATCTTGTCATCTTCAACCGCTTGACCTTTCTACTTCTTGCATATGTTGTGACTTGGATTAAGCAAGGTCACCTGTATGTCTCTTTTACTTCTTTTTTTTTTTTTTTTTTTTTTGTGTTCTCTCTCTTTTAAGTTGTAATAGTTGTTAAGATAACAATTTCTTTTGCTTTTTTTTTGTAAAATTCAGGTACTCAATTTGATTTTTTTTGCCAATGGCTACAACTTAATGGCATTAGCCTTGATCTTTAAAATCAGAGGTACCAAGTTTGAATTTTTTCTATCCCATTGCAATCATCCAAAAGAATTTTTTTTTTTACTTTTTTTTTATTAAACAGCATTTTCTCCAATCGGTTTGTACAAGATAAAGATATGTATTACATATAAATTGTAATAATTAAACAAACATTATTTTTATATTTTATTTTTGATATTACATTGTTTGACCAATTACTATGAAAACAAAACCAAACCCATTCCACCGCTGAAAGCATATACTCGAGCCGCTCTAAGGGTTGCCATCAAATGTTTTTTAATTATCCCTTCCCATCGCTTTAGCGCTGTTCCTTATAAGCTCCCTCTCGTATACTGTTCACTAATTCCACTCCTATCCTTCATCTATATATACCCATCCCAATCACTTCTTTCAAAGATACAACAGGAAAGAAGAAAAGAAAACAATCGTCAATAATCATGTTCTCACTCTCATGCTTGGCCTTGCGTGTGGGTGTAGAAAGTGTCTTGCAGCCAAGGATGACTTGCCGACTTCTCTTGTTCTTCATTCGTGATTGTTACTCACGGTGTTCAAATGGGGGCGAGAGAGACTAGAGTTTGATGAATGAGATTGTCTTCAAGTTGGCAAGTTGTTCTTGGCTACACGCTTCTTTCTTCTCCACATGCCAGGCTACTCTGTGATTTCAATCCATTAATTCCTCCAATTTTGCCAAGACTCCCACACGCATCAAGATCAAAGAGGTATATATTACGTTGTTTTGTAGTTAATCTTTATATATACACACTTTATCTATTAATAACGGTATAAGTTCTAAAGTTCATGTACTTGCTTGATGTTCTTGTCTCGTTTTCTCTTCTATTATCCTTTCGCCCTTTTTTTTTTTCCTTTTGCTTTTTCAATTTTTTGAATCTCATGTGGAAAAGGGATGTTATCGTATTCCCATTTGTATTATTTGCTAGGTTTCCAATTTCATTTCTTTGAATAATCATAGATATTTTAAACTAAATCATTAGTCTCCCGTACAAAAATTCTATGAACAAGGATGCTGCTAATTTTCTTTACTCGAAAACGTTCAATTGATAGATTTTTTTTTTTGGGATTAGTGGTCTTGGCTAGCAAATTAGTGAGAATTCATGCCATATCTTGAGAAAATGATGTTGTTAGTTCTCTTTGTTTCGAATTAAGACAAGGCTCTAAACCAAAATAAGAGCAAAAGCAAGACAAATGGATAGGAATTGAACTTAGCAAGCGCAGATTGTTAATGTGCATAAGATATTTTTATAATGAAAGAATCAGATAATATGACGAAACCTAGCTAGATATAGATTTTATGAATGTCATATAAGAACTTTGGAAAAATTAGGAAATCATTCCTTTTGAAAGTCTGACACAATTCGATACCCAGTAGGTAGTTTTGCATTAATACCAACTATTTCAACTGAATCTCCATTAATTAATGAAAGTTCCAACAAAAACTTTATATGTATTTTGATCTCAACAAATAAGTTTGGGAATGTGGTGGGTTCAAGACCATCCATAGACCATATTACATCTTGATAACTATCTTAAATCCCAAGGACGGATGCAAATGATTGAAATGGAATGGCCGCATTACATTTATAATTTATTCCTTCTTTCTATTATTGCGCAGTATGTTTGAATGAGTTAAAAATAATATTATAAAAAATTTAGATTTTTTTTCCTAAGAAGATACGCCAAATGATTTTGTTAACGGTGCCATGACAGATTGACAGTAGTTAATGAAAAAGTATGAAGAAACTTGGCATTTCAATATATCCATGTATTCATAATGAAACGTATGATCAATGTTTTAAGAATTTCTACATTATATATAAATTTTGAAATTTCCAAAAAGGTTGGGTTTGACTAATAGTCTTGTAGCCTAGTGATATTCGGTTCAAATCCTCATTCTTAAAGTACCGAGTTTGATTCCTTACATTAGCATTGTAATGGTCCTATATAGTCATATTGTAATAACCGTTGTGGCAAAAAAAAAAAAAAAAAAAGAAAAAGTTGAACCTGACCTCATTTAGTCCCCTATTAGATCCATCCATCCATGTTAAACCCACCTCAAGAATGAATACATATATATATATATATATATATTTGTATATTTAGATTTGTCAAGATTGATTTATAGTCAACTTTAGAACGGTAGATTTACTAAGAGTTTAATTTCATTTCACCTAATGGGTAGTCGAAAGAAGAAGGTAACAAAAAATAAATAAATAAAAGGAGAAAAAATCTTAAAGAACTATTCACCACATTTACCCACGCATCGAGTGTAAATATTGGTAAAATTCTTATGTGTGATGATAGATAAAATATTTTCTAAAAAAATTATCAATAGCATATCATACTTTTTATATATATATATATATATATGAAATTTTATTAGTATTTATACATTATAAATAAAATATGTGTCGTGTAATACTAAGGAGAGAATCGTTTCTCAAGTTGCAGAATACAATTTGACACGACCTGAATTGCATTGATAAATTTTCTCAGTCCAGCTTACTTAACTCTATCATATGTGTATACACCTATGTGGATAGAAACTTATATCCCTTTATCATTATTTTTTTTTCTTTTCTTTTCTTTTATATTGAGGTGAAAAAAAAGATTGATATTTGTCAGCTACATGATGTCATCACACTTCACATTCTTGCTATATATAGTTTGATGTAATTTACTTTATCTCTATCTAATTTAGGACAAGTGTTTTCTTCCATCCCAAACAACTAATTTTGGAAGCATTATGAGTATGAAAGGTGAGTCTACCTAATTGTTGACACTTTGACAGTCATTGTATCATGAACACATAGGTTGAAATGAAATCCTACAATTTTCATAGCTTTGTCATTCCACAATTTCAGCAAAGTTTTGATCCCAACATCAGATGATGCAAATAGAACAAAGTCGCCGGTTACTCATTTTTTGAGAACACATAGAACCGGTGATTTTATGTGGTAGTTATTATTATTATTATCTTTTTTTTTTTTGCCGGTTGATCATATAAGCGGTGAAAATTCCCTTTAACCGGTTAATTTTTTCGTCAATTATGTGATTTATTTTTGTTGTGGTAGATGATAAGAGGAGATATAACTAGTATATTTATATATCGTTGATAAAAAAACTGTCATGTGTGTCAAGTTCTAACGTTTGTGCTTATCATTCAAGGAGCTTTAACAGTTTCATCGATGGGACCGTTTAGTCAATCATCTGACCATTAAAATAAATATAATAATTGAAATATTAATTATTTTAATTATTCGATCATAATTGAGTATAATATGAGCCGTTAGATAATGATTAAACTAGTTTTATCAAAATTAGTGATAAGACAGTAGAATTTCACTATCACTCCACAATAAAGGCTTTTTCCTTGGAACTAACAAGACTCCTGGACTAGAAGAGAAGGGATATCTTTCCTTTCCTCATAATGTAACTTAAAATGCCTTGTTCATGAGGGAAAAGAATATATAGTATGGTCTCATTAAAAAAATTATTAAATTTTCTTCCAGCGTGTCAAAATGACCCCTCACCAACTATCTTGACCCATAAATATTAAACTCGGATATTATATTTGAGAAATACTGCCAAATCTTGATTTATGATAAGAGATTTTCAAGAATGGATTACAGATTTATCACTATTTTATACCTTCCCATTTTTCCTAATGAGGGAAAAAGATAACCGATGAAGTTGCATTTGTTTTGCCATCCACGGAATAGGGAGGATTCAACTTTCATTTTCATCTTCCATAATAATTGAATTGATTTCACTATTGCTTGTCAAGAAAAGGGGCACACAAAACAGTAGTAAGTGAAATAAGCCTTAAAGTGTCTTAGAGGTATGACGGAGTCACTATGATTAAAAAGAATTACGTCCAACACACTAAGTTTGATAAAAGAATTTATTGAATATATTCCTCTAATGAAGCCCTAGAGGACTTCAAATAGCAATCCAAAACCTCAAACCACAGGTAAGAGGACATAAAAAAAAAAAGTTTGTAGGATATCTATGATTTAGTAGAATCTCTTATAAATAAGAAGTAAGTCATCAACAATTTAATGATCCTAATAAGGAGTTTAGTAGGATTGTGTTAAAGTCGTCATATCACGTGTGCATCCATAATATGAGGACCATCTTACTAGCTAGAGTTTGTAAGACTCTAATTAATTATTATCTCACCATGTTATATATATATATATATATATATATATTTATTGAGAATGTAGTTTATCAATGTTCCACAAATCAAAACCATAGAGAATCAGATACCTCACCTCAATAAAAGAAGATAAGATAAGCTTAGGTCTATCGATCAACTATCATTGAGGGGATTTACTAAAGGGAAAAAGAAAGTTTAAGGAAAAGAAAATCAAGTTTTGAATCTTTTTTCTCAACTAGGTTTAGTCCTTCAACTTCTTAGTCCTTTAACTAACTTGGCTTGATTTTTGGTACGTTCTACACTCGAATCCTATCCTAATCTCGTCTTTCAATTTTCCTACAAAAGCAAACTACTGGGGGGTAAGTTGCATCCAGTTTGGCAAGATATTCGCTTCAAATGTACTACAACAAATGATTAGATAAACAAGTTTGTTATTAACAATCATATGCAATGTGAACGAGCAAATGAGCACATAAGTATATACAATCATCCAGAAGCCATACATAGAACGGATTTATATCATTCGTGATAAGGGTTAGGGAATTTTATCTAAGGGTCTCTATGATCCTCTACTGCTAGTCCCTAGGTACCCATCCATAGCAATCGATCTAAAATGACTCCTCCTTGAGGCCACATACTTAATTCTCCAAGCTGAAGCAAAGCCTGTACACTTAGCACGGTATGCAGCCCCTCTAGTGCCTTGCTGGGAGTAGCAGCCTTTAACATGTGACACGACATGTAATGCATGACCATTTCATTTCTTAAGCCAAATAATTAAAGTTCATTGTTGGGCCTTCAACTAACTGCAATACACATACAAGAAATAACCATATATTCATCATTCACTTAGAAATCATGGAATTGCTATGATACATAAAGGTGTTTTTGCTTATACCATTTATGCACATATGAATCCCATAACCCCAAACAATATTTCATTTTATCTGTCTTGAAAAATCTATTGTAACTAGTTATAAGCACAAACAAGATAATCATATCATAAGGTAAAACTTACTCGTCCGTAGCTATATCCTCAATAAAAGTAATCCTTGGGGGAAACATGACATCAAATCCCTTGTCCCCTAAAGAAGGAAAAGCCTATAATGAGTATTTTGTATGAACTTCTCCAAAATGTATACTATTAAAGATTCTAATCCAGCTATATTTCTTAGTTACCTAGTTTGAACCTTAAAATGACCATATCTAAGTTGTTTTAAGTCCAAGTTTTCCGTATAACTAGTTAATTTCTGTCATTTTTGAATGCTCAATCTATTTTTGATGTTATTTACATCATTTGGGGTCAGGACAATCTCGGATCATGAGGGGTTAGATTTGGTTCTTTTGGGTTTCCTTCTTGTTTTGATGTTTTTCTTTGGTTTTGCCACTTTTAATGTTATCTACTAAGTATATTCAAGTATCCTAATGGTTTAGAATGGTTATGAAAGTAGTTCAAACAAACTTTGGTTATCAATTAACACTTGCACCTCAATAGACAATATATTGCCTCTATGACTCTATTTTACTACTTTTACAAGGTTAGTATCAACACTACGGTTTTATTTCTTTGTAAAATGTCTTCAAAAGAAGATTAAAAGTTATGGAATGCTCCTAAGGCCTCGGCTTGCTTCAAAAAAGGAGGATAAGGTTTCTTTTTATCATTTTTTTTTCTTTAGTATACTTAAATTCTTACTCCTAAACTTTAAAAAAAAAAATCTTTATCATAAAAGAAAATTTAAAATCATACCTTAATTTGGTCCTTAGGGTTTCAACATGCATGTTAGTTAGGAAAAGGAATGTTTTCTCCATGTCTTTTATTCACCATCACATCTACCCTCTACATAAGATTGTTAAGATGATCATTTAAGCAGAGGAACAAATTGGAAGTTGAAACTCACTGTTGTGAGTCATATAGTCTATTACCATGAAGGAAAAAGAAGAGAAAGATTTTCCTATTTGTCTCATTGAGCCTTATGAAATCTAGCTAGCCTTAGGTTAAGGAACACACTATTATTTCCTTACGTTTGCTTGTTTCATCACCTTAGATTATGAACTCCATCATTTTGTTGCAAGGATGGCTCAACAATATTAAGCATAAAGGAGTTTATGAATAAAACTTGTGATGTCATGGATAATGATGGAAACTCACTTATCTAGGTCCTATGTTTCATCATCCTTGTCCTAAACATGAGAATCCCAACATGATGCGTTGAGTTCATGCCTAGGGTTTCAACATACTTGAAAAAAAAGGACAATAAATAAAACACAAACTTTTAATACTCATCGTTCCTTACCCCAACATAATGCATCATAGGGTTAAGTATGAGGATGAAAGTGTTTATGTGGATTTCTACTTAATACCTACTAAGTATCAAGCTTATGGTATCTAGGTCTATCTTAGAAGTTTTTTTGTGATGGAAATGTGTGTGTGTGTGATGAGGTAAATAGAGATCTGAGAGGTTAGAGGGCAGAGAGAGGGACGGGGTGGCACAAGTTGAGGAGAGAGAAGAAGGAAAGGGAAAATGAAGTGAACATAGAGAGAGAGTTTGAGTGTAAAGTGTAGGGGTGACTTTTTACAATGAGAAAGGGTTTATGTAGAGAGTTTTCAAAGTTTAAAATAAAGAGAAAGAGGGTAAAGAGGGTGGCGGCATCCTTCTTGAGAAAGGAAGACGGGGCAGAGAAGAAGAGAGAAGATTAGAAGTGATAAGTGTATGCTATTGTCATAATGGACTTCGGTTCATTCCTTTCTTTTTTAGGTGTTGATGACTTTGATAATGATACTTATAACTACTTAGGGTATGGCATAGATTTCAAGGAGTTATGAGATAAATGGAGTGACTAGGATCACAAGATTATTATCTTTTTTCTGAATTATCAATTTTTTTTTCAAACGTATATTTTAATGAGAGCTTTTATGTGAACCCATGGTTTGTACGTTAAGATATTCGATAATCTTTATTTTGAAATACCTGATGGTATGGAACTTATTATTATATATTGGTCTACTCTCTAAAGTAACATATCTGGAAAATATTTTGTGAAATTTATTTTTCCATTGTAAATTCTAGTTGTTTCCAGAATCTAATTTAACGATTTCATAATTTAAAATTTATTTAGTAACGATCATGATAACCTGTAGTTTAGGTTATTCTTAGCATATAATGTCTAAGCATTATGCATGGTAGTTGGACACACCTTGATCCAATTCGAGGCATGACAAGTGAAACTACCAGTCCTAGGTATAATACATTCCATAATAATCTAATGCAAAATCCGAATTTCTAGTTCATATTTGGTTACAAAAACATCATTTTCTACCACAACCTCTACACCATCGTTCGTCATTGTAAAAGCATCCTTTCTTGACACATTCATCAATCAAGCACATTATTTAGCAAACCAAAACAATCTATCAAATCCTACCTAATAGCCACAAATTTTCTACTTCTTTAGTACCCAAATTTCTAAAAAATTCACTTACCAATTTTCCATAAACTACTTCTTTCAACCTACATAACTTTGTAAAACCAATCTTTTCCAGCCATTTTTCCATAAAAATCTCATTTTTCCTAAAGTACTCGAAGTCAAAATATGAACTTGGTGGGATACTTACCTTATCAATACCCTTATTTTCTTGGATTCCTATAGCCCCTAAAGGTATGGCTCTTTTTCTTTTCCTTGATGGCTTTTCAAGATTTTGGAACCTTTTTTTTTTTGAGTTTCTAGGCACACACTCTTCCTTCTTTATGTGTTTTTCTTCTATGGGGGTCAAAGGAGCATTATTAGAACCATCATTATCTTCCGATGGGTCTTGTTCAATTGAAGTTTCTTTTTTTAACACCTCCTGGAAGTTTCCTCAAAACTTGAGTCCAGCATGACTTCATCAGATATGTCAATGGACCTTTGATTCTGTGAATCACTTTCAAAATGACATGATTGAAGAAAGTTGAAAGTTTTTAGATGAAGAGAGGGTTTCGGTTAAGAGGAAGAAGATGAGCATTAAGGGAGTTTTTGAGCTTTTGAGGGAGAGAAGGCTTTTGGCATGAAAGTAGGTAGTTGATTGTTTTTAATTAAGTAACTATTCCTCTTTTGACAAGTGTATCATGTAAGTGCCAAATAATTTTCAAGTTTTATTCAAAAGCATTTGTTTCCTATTTTATTTTATGTCTTTTCCTTTCCTTTATTTAACATCAATATATCTTCTTATGAATTTTCAAAAAATATAAGATATTTAAATATTCTTTTTCACTTTTCAATAAACCTTACTTCTTTTATTCTTATTCACATGATAAGTCTAAATTATCTTATTCATTTAAGGATTATTTGAGTTTGATTCGTGAATATCTTGTTAATAATCTTTTAAATTTAGCACTTATTATCTTCATTTGCTGATCTTAAATCCACAATGTATCAAATGAAAAGAGAGTAAAAAGATCAACAAATTGATGAAAAATGGCCGATCACGGATGAGAAGAATGCAGGACAGTTGAAAATGCAATGAAAACTGCAGCCGTGCTTGGTTGGGAAATTTAATCTTATGTGAAGAGCTCTAGGGCTGAATACATAGCTAGAGATTCAACCAAGTTTAAAGAGGAGAAGTTCACAATCAATAACACATCTAAGTATGCACCCACTATGGGATTTGAGATTTAAATGAGAGATCCATCACAATTAGGAACGCATTAAGAAACATGCCCGCAATTGAAGAGACCTTATGTGTGCTAATGTAAAGGCAGCTCGTGACGCGACTGTAGTTCATGATGGGTTTTAGACATATGACATATTTTACATAATTTTTATATCTTTTGCCATGTTAGCATCCTTTTTACTTACTCACTTTGCTCAAAATCCTAGGCACTAGATACTAACCATATATTGAATATACTCAGGGAATAGGACTAAATTTGTCAGATTACACACAAGAGAGAATTTCAAGAGTACTTTTAGGGGGTTTCACAACTGCTATTGGACCTCAATGCCTTCAATTCATTAAGGATTGTAGTTTTATTATATTATCTCATTATGTTCTTCAATTACTTCTCTAAATTATTGATTTGATCTGTTACATCTATAGAGGAGTAGTTGAATTAGCTTAGGTCTTATGGATCCTTAGGTTGAATTCATGTAATTTCATTCATGCTTAAGGTGAATTAGTGTTGATTTCTTGAATCCAATGGCTTGAGCTTAATAGATCTTCAATTTGCACAGTACATGATATGGATTCATGTTTGATTTCATTAAAATAAATCGAGAGGTCATTTTAATGAATAGATCTAGGTTATTGATAAGGATTGTTCATAACATCTGGAGATAAGTAGTAAAATCCTTCTACAACTTAATTAATTAATCATTGAATTATGATTCTTAATGCAGTTCTAAGTTGCTAATGGTTAAGAAGAGATTCCAATTATTAAACTTAGGATTATACATTAATGGTCTCAAGAGAGCTTTAACATATATTTGAGAATTTGCTTTTGAAGAAGTCACTGTAAACCCTCAAAGTTTTACGATCGGTTAAGCTTAAACCATAATCGAAATGTCAACCAGAAAGTCTAAAGTCAACAAAATCCTAGTTAGACGTAACAGTTTAAGTTCGACAATCCCATGCTTGTAATCCTAAGAGAGTAAGTAAGATATTAGTGTGTAGAATAGTTCGTAATGACATAATAAAGCTTAAAAATATCATATTAGAAAAATCGCAATTCATTTTGAACCGAAAATGATACAATTTTCAAAAAACATGTCTCGAGGCTCGGAATAGTATAAAGTTCCAGGTATACCATTAGACTCGTAAAAATATAAGGTTTTCAAAAAATCAATTTTATAATTTTTCGGTAAGTAAAAATATCAGATATCACATTTATACATGTATTTTCTTACTACTGATACTTTATTAGTCACATCTACTTTACATTACACTATTTATTTATATCTACTTTTTCTAACACCTACTCTTACACTCTATAAACCTATTATATTTACTTTTTACCTTTATCATAACTTTATATCGCATTTATCTTACACATTATTACATTTAATTAACAAAAATACAAAAAAATCACATTTCTCCCTCTCTCACTCCTCATGGCTGGCACCCCCTCTCCTAATTTCCCTCATATATTTTTCTTTTTCAATTATTTTTTAATCACACAAATTCACTCCTCATTTTCCTATAAATACCTCATTCTCTTTCATTTCTTTCATACTTCATCTACCCATAAATTTACTATTAAAACTCTCCAAAATTTTCCTCTCAAAACTCTCCCAAAATACTCTCCAACCCCCTTCTATATTCACAAAACCCATTCACACATACTACTCCAAAATCCTCTTTAGGTAAAATCTTATTTCCATATTTATTTCTACCATGTCATGTAACTTTATATGATCATGATGTGAGTTTCCTAAACTTGTTGTTATGGAAGCTATACTATGTTTATGTATTGTTCTTGTTCATGAAAATCTATTTCTTTATTTTTATGTTGTTATTATGTTTTTGCACATATTATTGTTGATAACTTCTTATATATTTAACTAAATATAATTATGTACTTATATATAATCTTTAGAGCATATAAGCTCATTTGTGATTTATTTACTTTCAAGTTATACAATTTATTTGTTTATTTCATATTATTTTAAGACTAGCCTCTAGTCTTACACTTGTCCTCATTAAATCAAAACAATTTTTATTTTCTTTTCGAGACTAGTCCATTCTTAGTCCGAGAGCCTTGATTCAAAGCTAAGACTCTCAATACTTTATTTATATTATTTTGTTGTTATAATTTTGCATGTTATTATTCTCTTATTCATGCAATTTAAATATTATTATCTAAACCACCAAGTTTAAACTATACTTTTTATAAAAAGAGATTTTTGCCACCAAAAAAAAGTCCTAAGAGAAATTTAGAATTAATAAGAAGAATTTATTTTCTCAAAACCTTAGAAAAAACTCATTATGATTTTGGAAATATCATCATTTTGAAAGACATATTCCAAACCATAACTTTAGAAGTAATAGAATTGTTTTCCAAAGATGAAGAAGATGAATCCTTGTATGAAAATGTTCTTTTGAAAATATAAAAAGGGAATATAAATTTTTCAAACTAAGATTTACAATGTACAAATGATACATAGAAAGTTAATAAGAAAAATGATACTAGCATTGAAAGCTTCAAAAGGAAAAATAGAAATTCATTTTCTTATATAGAAAAAGTCATCAAAGAAAATAATAAGATAAACATAAAATGCTTTTTGAAAACAAAATAATCAAAATATCCATTTTAAAGGATTTACCAAAAAGGATTTCTTGAAAATTTTGATTTTTCCAAACTTATAACTTACATTGTTTTACTAAAAGATTATTGGCTGGACAATAAATACTTGAGCATGCATAAAAAAAAAGAGCTATGTAGGTATAAAAAAGAATTTTTCAACTATATAGATAACTAAGTATTTATCAAAGCAATTTTTGGATGATTTGATGTTTGAAACAAATGCTTTTGGGATGCGAAAATTTGTAGTGAATTTGATCGCTACTGTTTCAGAGCTCAAATGATCTAGTTTGATGAAAATAGTTTTATAAATGGATAGATCTTTTTGAATAGATAAAAATCGGTAAATTATATGTGCAATTCCGAGTTAAAATGACCAAGTTATGGCTATTTTAAGTTGGAATTATCTTCCACATGAATTTTGACGATCTTATGACATAGTTTTGTCAAATTTCAAGAAAGTTATAAAAAAATACTCATTTCGGGTATTTTTCTTGACTAGGTGATCCCAAAGAAGAATACCTTTATCTCGAGGATTATTTCGACTAAGTGGATTATTTGACCGACTCATCCATTTAGAAGAAGTATCGCCATGGCAACATGAGTTTATTTTCTTAATTACTTTACTTGATTGTGCATGTAGTTTAGTTGAACTAGAATTAAGAAAAGAAAAATTGATATGTATGTAAAATTGTTGAAAAAATTCTAAGAATATCGAGGTGAGAATTGATTGCAAGTAATTGTTTGTTTTAGTATAAAACTTAATATGTCTGAGATTCTATGATCACCTCAAAAATTGATAATAATGATGTTGTAATATCTTAAATAAATTAATTCATGTATACCGCGAAGTGAGTCACATTGCATGGGGTTATCATCCTTGGGTGAAAAGGATAGTAGCATAGTCGAAAACAATAATTGGCGGCTATGATCAAAAGCGATTGCTTGGCGACATGGAATTAAACCAATGCTTGGCGATAATCTGAAATCATGTGGCTCAACCCGAGTAGATTTAATATGCTTAGCAGCAATGATCAAAAGTATAACTTAACTAAAACTACTTGTTTTGAGATTACTTATCACCAAAACCCGAATGGATGATGTAAATCCATTCCACATATAGTTCCTGGAAAACTATATGCCTTGCTTGCTCACGTGTATGTTGCATTTCACTTGAATGCTTAAATAAACTTTTTGAATTTTGCTATACAAGAATTTGCTTATGGAAATAATTCTCACTAAGCCTATTAACTTATACTCTTATAGATTTCTTTTGCAGTTTAACTATTTGTGGTTGAGGCTACGTGGATCTTGCAACCAGTTTTTTTTTTTCCTTTTTTTTTTTTTTGGTTAAGGAATTTTTTGATGAATTTTAGCATTAGTTTAGATGTAGACTTTATAGAAAATTTCTTGTAATAGACTACAGTTATTTTCACGGGGGAATGCCCCTAAGACTTGTAAGACAATTATTATGAATGAATGAATATTATGATTTCCCTTTCTTAATTTGTTATTGTATCTTCTTAAGCTTCATATTTCAAAGTATGGTCCTCTAAATTGGTGAGAGCACGCTTTACACTTAATATCAAAGCTTTTGAGAATGACTAAAGTTGTCATGCTTAAGCTTTAATATTGAGTGTGGTGGACTATTTCATTTAGACTACCCTTTAGGGCGTGACAGCCACTACACAACTTATTGAGATTTTTTTGAGTTACATGAATAGATCTAAGGTGAAGCATAACCTAAGTGCCTTGCGAATTGATATATCTTAATATTGTTATGTGCTTTATTTAACTTGTTAGTTTTAAACTTAGTTTAGATTATTAGTTAGGTAAAATTCCTCTATTTTGGTAGGCTAGACAATTGGAAAAGAGTGTGTAGAACTAATTGTCAACTTTTGCTAGAGTATGATTTAAATGTTTCTATGCTACTTTGATAGGTATGCTTGCCTAAAATTGTGACCAGTGTTATAGAACCTTTATCATTTATAAATTTTAAAACTCGATTGATTGAACGAACATCACACCAAAAGTACATTCATATAAGATATGAATATTTTATATTTATACATGTCAAAAACATATTTTAAGTACAAATTAACATCCAAGAAAGATATTTAGCAAAATGGATAGCATACACTTATTTCATTCCTTATATATTCGAATTTTGATTTTTCTAAAGGTTTGGTAAAGATATCAACAAGTTGTTTTTCAATTGAGACATATTTAATTTTTATATCACTACTATTAGCATGATTAAGAATAAAATGATGTCTTATTTCAATATATTTTGCTCTTGAATGTTGAACTAGATTTATAGTAAAATTAATTGTACTAGTATTATCACATATAATAGGTATATTTGCAACATTAATGCATTAATCAGATAACTATTGTTTTAACCAAAGAATTTGAGCATGACAATTCCCAAATTACACATACTTTGCTTCAATAGTTGAAAGAGCAACAAAAATTTGTTTCTTGCCTAACCAAGAAACTAATTTATCACTAAGATTTGATAGGTACCAGAAGTGTTTTTTCGATCAACTTTACATCCAACATAATCTATATTTGAATATCCATTGAGATCAAAGTTTTGATTCTTTGGATACCGAATACCCAATTTTGTTGTACCACATATGTACTTCAAAATTCCTTTTATTGTTATAAGTGTGTTTGATTTGGCTAAATTTAAAAATGAGCACATATACATATACTATAAAGAATATCTAGTTTATAAGCAATAAGATATAACAAAGATCTAATCATGCTTCTATATAGTTTGTCACTTACATGTTTTGTCCGTACTTAAATGAGTAGAAGTACACATAGATGTTGCTGCACTTTCGCTATTTTCAAATCAAAACTTTTCCATGATTGGATGAGTATATTTCTCTTGATGTATAAATATACCATCTTTACATTGTTTTATTTGTAAGCCAAGAAAGAAATTCAATTCTCCCATCATAGACATTTCAAACTCATTCTGCATTAGACTAGCAAACTCTTTGCAATATAATTAATTAGTAAAACCAAATATTATATCATCAACATATATTTAAACAGTCAAAATATTGTTTTCATAGAATTTCAAAAACAAGTAGTATCTATGTTACATCTACGAAATTTATTGGATATTAGAAATTCACTTAAATATTTATACCATACTTTTGGTGCTTGTTTTAAACCATACAAAACTTTATTTAATTTGTAAACATATTCACTTTTACAAGGATCTTCAAAACCAGGTGGTTGATCTTTATAAACTTCTTCTTTAATATATCCATTCAAAAAAGCACTTTTTTCATCCATTTGATAAAGTTTCGAATTTTTATAAGATGCAAAAGCTATCAAAAGTCTAATTGCTTTTAATCTAGCTATAGGTGCATATGTTTCTTCATAATCTATTCTTTTCTCTTGTGAATATCCTTTAACTACTAATCTAGCTTTATTTCTAACTATTTTTCCATTTTCATCCATTGTGTTTTTGAAAACCCATTTAATGCCTATTACACTTTTTTTTAAGGTCTAGGAAATAAGTTTCATACATTATTCCTTTGAAATTGTCCAAGTTCTTCTTGCATTGCAATTATCCAAATATTATCTTTTAATGTTTCATCCATATTATTCGATTCATATCAAAAAACTAAACCATATTGATATTCAAGATTTTGTAAACTTCTTCTCGTTCTAACATCATAACTCATACCTCCAATTACACATTCAATTGGATGAGAAGATGAGTATTTCTAGACTTGATCACCTTCTAAGTTAGCATCTGAAGTACCTATTGGTTGTTTAATGTTTTGATTTCAACTTCTAGAGAACAGTTCTCTTCTAATCTTTGTTGATTTCTTCCATTTTATGTTTACCCTCAATTCCTGGCATAACAATAAGATCATTGTCATCCACATAGTTTTTTATGAACTTAATATTAATTAATTCTTCAACTATTTGTGTTTCTTTGTTGTACATATGAAAAGCCTTACTTTTTAAAGCATATCCAAGAAAAAATTACTTTATAGGCTCTTTCTTCAAAATTTCAAAGGTCTTTTCCCATTTTCTTAGCAAAGCATTTACTACCAAACTCTTGAAAGTATGAAACATTTGGTTTTATTCCTTTAAGCAACTCATACGAAGTTTTAGTTGTAAAAGTTCTAGTATAAACATGATTTATTATCTAACAAAAAGTAGAGAGACTACAAGAAAATCGGTCTTGAAAGATAGAAATTTCATGATGGAAAACTAGTCAAATAAGTTATCTTTCTACAAATAAAATCAGCGACGATGATTTTTATGACAAAAATTTACATTCAAAGATAGAAATAATGTCTCTAAATCCCACTTTTCTAACAGTGAGATAGCTTTAGCCCAAAAGTATTTATATGTATTATTTGTATTTAGAAGAGTTCTTGTCACGCCCCAGAAGGTACCCTAAACGTGGCAGTCCGCCGCACATAATATTAAAGCTAATGAGTGACAACCTTAGTCACGCAGGAGCTTCGATACCATATGCAAGCCGTGCTTCCAAGATAATAGGAGACTTACAGGGGTATTATGTTTAAGAAGATAATAAAAGCATGCAAAAACTTATATAGATAAACATGTAATATTCATTGGAATAATAGTCTTGTACAACTTCTTAGGGGCATTCTCCCATTCTAATATTCTAGTTTAACTAAGCCATCATCAAAATATACATAAATATAACATAAGTCTACTATAGAGATTTTTCTTAGAAGTCTATGTCCAAAACTAGATACATATAAACTTCTCTCAAAAACCCCTAATAGCTTTGGCTCATACCTGACAAACGGGGCTCCTTGATGCCAACCACAAGTAATCATACTGTAACAAAAAGCTATAGGGGTATAAGAAAAACTAGCTTAGTGAGATAACTCTCATCTACAAAACATTTCAATAAATCACACAAATATTTAAACAATCATATAAGAATGCACCAATCACATGAGTAAGCAAAATACATACGATTAATCGGAAACCATGTGTAGCATGGATTTTACGCCCTCCATGTCAGGGGTTGGGTGGTTACAGGCCCATACAACTATCAATTTCTGCAGACTTTCCAGCTCCTACTTGCCCTGTAGACTTTCTGGCTCCTACTAGTCACCACTACAACTCTTCGTTTCCCCACATGAATAATAGTAGTAAAAATAAATGTGACTCACAAATATGATATGCATGAATTATTTTCAATATAGGTTTATTCAATTAATGTTGAGTTTAAGTTAAAGGCGATTAAAACAATATTCATCATATCATTACAAGAAAACATAAATTATTCATCAATTCCTCTTTCGATATTCTTAAATTTTATTCAATCAATCATGGATCTAAATCACACAACATTTGTTCATTTATCTTTTCCTTATTATCTAGTGCTAATACTTATAAGCACAAACAAGGAAATGTAACTAGTAAGGGATTAACTCACTCCATGACGATCGCTCCTAGTCGAAGTAATCTTCCGGGAATGCGATATCGGTTCCTTTTTCACCTAAACAAGATGAAATACCCAAAATGAGTCTTTCATAGAATTTCTTTTAGTGAAGATTCTAAATCTATCTTGAATTCGCAGTAAAATCGGATTGAAGGAAATTCCAACTTAAAATGGCCATAACTTGCTCATTTTAACTCGGAATTTTACATATTATATACCGTTTTATACCTACTCAAAAAGATCTATCTATTTCTAAAACTATTTTCATCAAACTAAGTTTTTTGAGCTCCGAAATAGTGGTGATCAGATTCACCACGAATTTCACAAAACTTGCATTCCTTCTTTTTACAAAAGCTCATATCAAGGAGATACATATTATAATAGTTTGTAAAACCTTTGAAATGTATTTATATATGTATCCATTGACTCATATCAAATGCATGAAATTAATGAAGTTGTCTCAACCATGTATTTTTGGTAAAAGCAAAGTCTTCTAAAGATTTTGGAAAAGTGAAACTTTTTGAAAATTTCCTCTTAGCTTGCTAAAAAATATCCCAAGTTATTTTAAATGAGTATTTTTCTTTTCCTTAATTTCATTTCCTTAGTCTTTTTAAATTTCTAAAGAATGATTTTTATTTTCTAAGCTTATTTTCTAATACTTTTTTAAAGTAGTAATAATTCTATATTTATAGAAATAATTTCCTTATTTCTTAAGATCATCCTACTTTTATGAAAGGAATTTCTTGGTGTTTGTCAAACTAGTATTGATGAAAAATAGAGTTTAGTAAAACTTTTGTTTAACCAAGAATTTCTTTCCATTTTATGACTTTGTAAAGTGTATATAGGTTTTGTTTAAAAAATTCCTATGTTCTTAAAATTTATAATGAACTCCTCTAAATTTCTAGAAAAAGTTTGTTAAGATAAATTCCTAAGTTTTATGAAAAAAATTACTTCCTTCATAACAAATTTTATTTTTAGAGAAGAACTTCTATTTTAAGAAAACTTGTCCTCCTTTATCTTGTTGAGACAAAATCAATATGTTCATGCATGATCATGAATATGAAATATAAAATTATGAAAACATAAAAAAGACATAATAATTAAAGAAATAAGCTAGTAAAGAAATATGTCAAGTATTGAACCTCAACTTCATCAAGGTATCCCAAGACTAAGAATAGACTAGTCCAAAAATAAAAATTATTTTGATTTGATGAGGACAAGTCTAAGACTAGAAAGACTAGTTTTAAAATAACTTGAAAGTAAATAAATTGCAAGGTAAATAAATAGATTGCAAGGAAAGTAAATAAATTGCAAAACAAGGGAGCTTATATGCTCTAAAAGATATATATAGCTACATAGATATATTTAGTTAAATATATATGAAAGCAACATAAAGGAAATAGATTCATAAACAAAAACAAAGTATGAACATATTCTTGCTTTCTTAACCTTCATGGTTTAGAAAACACATACTAAGCTCATACTAAGTAAATGAACAAATAGAAAGCTAAAACTATTACCTATAGAAGAAGTAGAAACTAGAGAAGTTTTGAAAGAGTTTATGGAGAGATTTTGAGAGAGTAATTTTTAGTGAATGGAAGGTGTGAAGGAAATGGAAGGAGGAGGGGGTAAATTTATAGGAAAATGTGGAGGAAATTTGTGTTAATTAAATAAATAGAAAATAAAACAATATGAGGGAAAGAAGAGGGAGGGCCGGTACAATTGTGAGTGTAAGAGAGGGAGAGAATTTATTATTTTTTTTTTGTATTTTTGTTAATGAAAAAATAAGATATCAAATATGTGAAGTTGTATTGGAAATGAAAATTGTAAGAAAATAGTAGTATGGTTGTAAGAGTAGGTTGTAAGAAAAAGTAGGGATAGATAAATAATGTAGAATAGTAATAAATAGTATAATGTAAAGTGGACATGATAATTTAAGTACCAGTAGTAAGAAAATACGCGTACAATTACGATATCCGATATTTTTAGTTACAGAAAAATTTTGAAACTGATATTTTTGAAAACCTTATATTTTTACGAGTCTAACGGTATATTCGGAATATTTTAACCTGAGCCCCAATGCACGCTTTTCGAAAACTGTATCCGATCATGCTTAAAACGAAATGTGGTTTAACTAATCTGATATTTTTAAGCTTTCTCATGTTATTACGAACTATTCTACATACTAATCTCTTACTTACTTTCTTAGGGTTGCTTAAACGGGATTGTCGGATTTTGAACGGTTACATTTGATAGGGTTTTATTGACTTTAGGATTTACGGTTGACCTTCTAATTAGGGTTTAAGCTTAATTGATCACAAAACTTTAGGGGTTTAAAGTCCTTGTCATCTCTTGAATTGTTCTATTTGTTCTTCTTCGTTTTCTTTAAGAGTGTAGGGAGTTGAAAAATTATGGGTAATGCCATCATTTTTACAAAAGTTTATAAAATCAGTGGTTTCAAATTCCTTTCCATGATCAGTCTTAAGACTTGAACCTTTTTTGCAAACTTTTCAAAGTTAGAAAAAGCATCACTCTTGTTTTGTAAAAATAGAACCTAAGAATATCGCAAGAAATCATCTACTATAACCATGCCATATCTACTATCGCCAAGATTTTTTACTGTAGTTGGACCTGT
This sequence comes from Combretum micranthum, assembly GCA_024138025.1. NCBI lineage: Eukaryota > Viridiplantae > Streptophyta > Magnoliopsida > Myrtales > Combretaceae > Combretum > Combretum micranthum. Next base: position 146,253 of record JAMXBD010001307.1, read on the forward strand.
TAAGTCTATATGCAATAGTTCTAAAGGATTAGAGGGTGATATAACATTCCTACATTTATGTGTAGTTGAAACCAGTTTATTTTTCAAACATACATCACATTTCACATCTCATTTTATGAAAATTTTCGGCAAACTATTGATTAGATTCTTTTTTGCTATTTTTTTAAAGTTGATGAAACTTAACATGTTTATGTATTCTATGCTATGTGAAAATATCATCATTAATAGCAAGAAAATTTTTTTTGAAAAACTACTTCAAATGGTCGTATTAAGTATACATTTCTTTTTTGAAACCTTCAAACATTCTATCTCCATCTTTATTTTAAGCTATGCATTTATCTTGATCAAAAGTTATTTTATATCTTTTATCACAAAGTTGACTTATGCTTATTAGATTATCTAATAAACCTTTAACTAAGCAAACATTATCAATAGAGAATGGAGGATAACCAATTGTACCAATGAAAATTATTTTTGCCTTATTATTGTAACCAATTCTTATGTAGTCTTGATCTTTCCAATCTAGGCTTGTGAATAGTAAGTGTCTCTAGTCATATGTCTTAAGCATCCACTATCAAGATAAAAAGTGCCTAATATTTTAGCTGTGTTCCTACATCTAAAAGATCACATTACTTACTCTTAGGAGCCTAAACAAGCTTAGATCCTTTGAAATTCAAGCTCACGTAGTTTGTGCTATTATCTTGATTGTGGCTGAGCTTGTTTTTCTTATAATAGCAAAACTTTTCAATATGTCCTACTACTGCTGCTACTAGTACTACTACTACTACTACTCACGTTCCTTTTTATACCTTTGATTATAACTATAACATGGTTTAAAAGGTTTACTATATTTTGTTGTATATCTTTTAGGTTGTTGATAGTAGCTTTTTTTGAAGTAACATCTATAAGGTTGTTTAATCGGTTTATTCCTTGCAACGTTTCTATGTTCTACTTTTTCTTACTTTACCAGCTCTTCAACAAAAAATTTTTTGTTATTCATTTTAGAACCTTCACCATGTTCATAACCTAGTCTAGTTTTAGATTTACCCATTCTTTGAGATAATAAGAGCATATTATGTTTCTGGTCACTTTCATTAAAATTATTGAAAGTATTATTTAGTGTTTATGATAATCCATCTATTCTAGTTTTAAGTTCATTAATCTATCCTTTAGTGTTATGTTTTCCTTTTCAGTATTTTCCTTAGATTACGTCATTTTATAAAGTTCATCTTAAAGAGACTCATTATCATTTTTCACAACATTTAATTCTTCCTTTATATTCTTGTTGTGATTATTAAGCTTAGAGATTTTATTTTTTGCCTTAGCTAATACTTTAAGTAACTTATATGTTTCTTCATCTTCATCACTAGATTCATATTTAGTTTCAGAATCACTCACATCAAATTATGTCATAAAAGCATAGGTTTGCTTCCTCCTCATCTGATGCTTCTACTTCATCATCTAATTCATCTAGGTCACTCCGGGTTGCAACAAATGATTTATTTTAGTTCTTTATCTTCTTAAGAATTATTAGACACTCATGCTTGATATGTCCAAACGTCTCCTATTCGAAGCATATTATATCTTATTTGTCATTTTTTCTTCTTATCTTTCCTATCTTCTTTTCCAACATTTGAACTCTTGTTAAATTTCTTAAATTTAAAGTTGTTAGACTTCTTACCTTGGCTTGTTAATATTTTGCTAATTTTCTTGCCAAGAATATTAACATCATCATTATCTTCTTATGAGTCCTTGTCTAGTTAGGCTCTAACTGCTTTGAATGCTACTATTTTTTTGTTTTCTAGTTTTGCTTCTAACTGAGCATTTATTTCATTGATCATCCTCATGTGTGACTCATGAATAAGAAATTTTCACATAGTTGACTTAAGGATAGTTTCTTGAAATCTTTTACTTCCTTTAGGGTTGTTCTTTTGGCATCCCAATCTTTTGAAAGCATTCTCAACATCTTTCTTATTAAATATACATTATCAAGTCTTTTTCCTAAAAAAGCTAATTCATTAGTAATAAGAGTAAATCAATTGAATACTTTTCTGATGTTTTCATAACTTTTAAATTTTAAAAGCTCGTATCATTGTAGTAAAGAATTTATTTTAGTATCTTTAATTGTGCTAAATCCTTCATGTTTTTCACAAAGTCTATTCTAGATGTTTTTTGCTTTTGACATGAAGATATTACGAAAAAATCATAAGGAGCAATAGCAGCTGAGAGCAAACTCTTAGCCTTGTTGTTTCTATCCACTTTCTTCATATCATCATCCTACTTTCTAATTCTACCTTTACATCTCCAGTTTCGATCACTTTCCATGACTCCATGTGTTTCTTTCAAAAAGAAAAGTTAGTACCATCAAAATAAGGAGCTCTATTACTAGCAATTTAACCATTAAACTTGGCCATATCTAAGATCAAATACTTGTTAAAGAACAAGAATTTACTCTGATACCGATTGTTGGTTCGGTAAGTTAGTAACCAAGAGAGGACTGAATTGGATACATTGAAAATTTTTTGCAAAAACTAATTTAAAACTTCCTTCCAAAACAGGTTTTAAAACTTTGTTCAAAAGTGATTATTCAAAAGCTCTTTGTAATGTAAAGATAAATAAATTATAAAGAAGGGTAAGTTTGTCATTTGATATAAAATAAGAGGGTTTTATGGTCAACCCTAAAGTATATAAAAGGATTATTAAGAAGGGTCAAAGAGTCAAAGGATATTAAATAAGAAGGTTTTATGATCAAAGTTGAAATACAATAGTATTATGTTCACATGGTAAAGACTTGACTAAGAATGGATTATGGCAGAAGGCTGCTTAAATTGGATATGAACCTAGTATTTTTCCTAAGCTAAGTTAGCCTATATATAAATTCCTTAGCCTAGTTTCTATTCCTTTGTCTAAGCTTTCGGAAACCTTAAGCGGAGCAAGAGAAAAATGTCTTGGTAAGTGTTTTCCCTCTCAATCTTTTCACAATCTAAAACCGATTAAACCTCTAAGATCTATCTATTTATTTGTAAGGAAAATGTTGTGGAGAATTCTTTGGAGAAACCCTGCAATTCTTTTGAAGATTTGGTTTTGGGAAATCAAGAGGTTTTGATTATCAAACCTGGGACATTCAAGATCTATAAGCGTTTGGAGAAACCTTAAGGTTGGATTTGAAGATTTGTATGGTTTCAATTCGAAGAAAAAGGTAAGATCTTTCTTAGTGTTTTTCATTTTTAGGATTTGATGATTATAAGAATATGATAATTTGGAAGTTATAGTAATTGGGAATAAATTTATTGTGATCAGGAGATTGATTGATTTAGGGTTTTTGTTTCAAATCAAGATCTGCAAGTTCTAGATAAGTAAGGACCCATCCAATCTTGTTGTTAAATGAAATTTTATTTGTTGTTGTAAATTGAATTGTTAATTGGAGATTTTATATATGTATTGAAGGAATTGTGGAGAAATTAAAAATTGAGGAGAAAGCTGAGTTTAAAGGTTTCATTGAATTATAAACAAAGGAGACAGGTTTGTTAACCTCTTTTCGTAGATCTATGATTAAGGTTATAGATCATTTGAGTAAGGTTATGAAATTAAGGATTAGCGTTTAATTATGTGTTACAATTGGAATTGATTAAGATATGTTGTTGATCAGGAATATTTATAAGATTAGGGTTCTTTTCTTTTAAGAAGATCTATTGGTGGATTAGAGTTTGGAAGCGAATCTAGGTACGACCATATCTTGTTTGTTGTTTGTGCTTGCAGGTTTGGAAATGCATATAAACTGAACTAACCCTTGCAAGCTTTTAAAAATTGTATGCTGCTTATGTTTAGCTGCGGTTAGTAAAGACCACGACAGAAGTGTGATACTATCGCTGGCAACCTGATGATCTTTGTGTGGCGGTGTCCCGAGTGGAGTTGCACCTGGAAATGATTCTGGTAGATTATGAGTCGTTACCAGCTTAATTGTGGAACACAACTATATATATATACTATTTTATACTATAGTTTTCATCGGGGTCATTAGTTACTCCGAGTTTAGGATTAGTCATGAATAGTCCTAAACTGTGTTGCTTGTTGGTTAATCAAAAGATAATAAACCTGTAGATATTGCATAAGCATATGATGCATGTGAATTTGCTTGATGTGTGCTCACACGCATGTGTGTGTGGTATGGTGTACTGGGCGTTTTCGCTCAATCCTTTATTTTTCAGGTGCAAGTGAAGATGATGTTGATTGAGAATTGTTTGGATATAACTTTAATGTTGACCATGGGGAACGACGTTAGTAGATTCGACTTTCCTACTGAAGACTAACAGATTCTGGATAAAGAAGAATAGGAGAAAAGATCTTTGAAGACCATACAAAGTATATTGAGTTTGTTTATATTATGTTTATAAGATAAGTTGTTATGTTTTGGATTTTATATAAGTACTTTTGGATAATATCAGTTTATGTTTCTAAGAGACGAATTGTGGTAATGATAAATTCAAGTAACCTTTTATGTGAAATTTAGAGATAATTATATTTGTGGTTTAGTATTTTATAGCCTTGGCATGTCCTTTTTAAGAGAAGGACACGTGGCGAATTTTAATGCCGTTAAGTTAGGGCGTTACACGCTTTATAAGAAACCTCTTGATACCTTAACTTATGATATAATCAAATTTAATTAACTTAGATCCACTTTTATTAGCAAATTATTAATCTAAATTTTTTTAGTTATTTATTTCAAATTCAATATTAGAGTTAAATGCAAAAATAACAAAGTAAATAAAAAAAGAGAGAGAAAAGATTGCTCGGCTATAAATAATAGTTCCACCTTTGCATCAGTCCACTTTTTTAGCTCCATACTGTGGTCCTAATTGTTTTAATAGTTTGTTCCGCTAGGTCTAATCACATCAATGAAGAAATACAAAGTAGTCTTGTGTCCACCACAATGTTAACAACTCACATCGCCTATCTTAGCATCTACTTAAGGTAACTCACAGTCCTCTAGGTGTTCTTTATCACTTCTCTCACTAATTCAACAAATACAAAAGAGGGTATCTCAAATCTAGAGTACAAAAATAAAAATGGTCGCTTTTAGTACAAAGAATAAAATAGTGAAATTTAGTAGCTTTTGAAAGAAAATATGAGTGCATCTGACTGCTTCCTTTGAGCGTTTGATAAACTCAATTCAGTGCTTGACAAATCCCATGAAGTTTGCAAACTTTTAGAGTTTTTTTCTCAATAATAATTCCCATATCTTCTTCTCTAGAACAAGTTGTCAACTTATAGAGCATCAAGATGACGTCTTTCTTCAAGTGTTTTTAGTAGGAAATGATCCTTTTCCCATTGCTTCAATATTCCTATGATTATCTAGCATATATCAACTTGAATTTCTTCTGTGAAAGCCGCAAGATATTGTTGAAGATATGATAGAAAATATTATAGGTTGTGTCTTGAAGATATTAGCTTAAACTTGTAAAAATGAGTAAGATAGAGCAAGATATTATTCTAAATTCCTTTCAAACTTCAAAGATATCTTTCTATACTTATAAGATTCCTTGAGTTCTTGGTATATTCCTTGTTCTTTCATCAAAATCCAACCATAATTCATAATAATAACTTGTGCACAACTTCTCTTTAAAGAAAGCCATGTTACTGATCTAAAATATCTTCTAAAAACTTTCCACATACAAGTTAAATAAATCATTTCCATCAAGATAACTTTATATTAGCTTGTGATATTCATTATATATATCCCCATTGGATCATAAAATAGCTTATTAGTGGAACAATTGAGTATAATTCCTTATTATATTCAATCCATGGCACTAGGTCTTCAATTAATTTCGTTGGTTTAAAAAAGGAAAGTTTAGCTTTAGATTTACCTTTTGAAATTTACCTATGCTTCTAAAATCTTCATAGGCTTTCACCCATTTGTTAATGTTAAAGTATAAGCATGTATGAGTATATGACTTTTGTCATCATCAAAACATTATAAGTGTTTAGAGAGATTCTATTACTAACATCCTTGACAACATCACTTGAATGAGCTTGGGAATTTTCATCCTATAGTGACTACCAAGTTGCTGCTGCTACTGCTGCTGCTCATGTTGTCAAAGAACAACCTTGGAGCACCCATCATCATCTAATTCATCCAAGCATAGTAGCTCTAACAAATCACAGCCCCTTTGCATAATAGCTCTAGTACACAAATTTCAGCATTACATGGAGCCCCTACAATACAACCAGTAGCACATGTTCCATATGGCAGCAAAGTGCCAAATGTAACAACTACAATTGATAGAATTAAGCTTCAATAGACTTTAACACCTGAAGCACCTAAGCACTCGTGAAGAAGCACACATGGTGGATTAGGGAGCATCCATAACTACTAATAAAGAAGAAATGATTTGAAATTTTTTTAGAGGTTGAGTTAAAGACTTCAATCCAATAAATTCAAGTGCCTATCAGCTATTGCTAGTGAACTTCGAGTGCCCACTAGTGGTTGAGAACTACAAACCAAGTTTTAAAAATATATTTTCTTTTCTAAATCTTAATCTAGTCACAGTTTCAAAAAGGCAAGCGCACCTATCAAAGTAGCATAGTAGAAAGATCCTATAGGAAAGTTGGCGACTACTTTTACTCACTCCCTCCCTATTATCTAGCCTACCAAAACAAGGGGATTTTACCTATTAAGAATCTAAGCTAAGCCTAAACTAACAAGTTTCACAGCAAGCATAGAAAAATTAAGATATATCAATTCACGAGGTACTACGATTATGCTTCACCTTAGGTCTATTCATGTAACTCAAGAAGATTTTAGTAATTGTTGTGTTGAATTCTTGAACTATCGAATCCACAAATTTATATCAATTCCTCTCTCGAGTATTATTAACATCTAAACCAAGGTTAAATCACCAGAATCTCTTCTTAAGCTATCAGTAACATAGATCCGCATTAAGGTTAAGAATCCTTTTATTAAAAACCCATTTAAATGAATTTAGAACTAAGTGATAGAAGGACTTTACTACTTCTATCTCTAGGCAGTTACAGGTAATCATCTTCAATAGCCTAGATCTATCTATTAAAATGACCTCTCAATATATTTTAACAAAATCAGACATGAACCCTATCATGCACTATAAAAATTAAAGATCTATTAAGCTCAAGCTGTTGAATTCAAGAGATCAACACTAGTTTAATTTAAGTATAGTAGACTTACATGAAATTTACCTAAGGATCTATAACCCCAAGCTTAATTAACTACTCCTCCATGGATGTAATAGAACAAATCATGTAATCACCTTAATTCTACATAACCCGATTATAATAATTATTATAAACAAAATATAGAATCATAAAAAGAACTATAATAAGTATAAAAAATCACTCCCAATTTTTTGCGAATTTAAATTATTAAAGTATAAATAAATAATTATCGATGATAAACCAATCGATACTATAAAATTTAAAATCAATTTCCTTAAGTTCAATGCTTAGAAAAATAAGATTCTAATAGAGATACAATGATTAGTAAATTATATTTAATATTTTAAAACTATAAAATCTTAATTTAACCTTGTAACCCTAAGTATTTTTATAACTAATAAAATAAACAAAGTAGCAAATATAAAATAGATATTAAACTTAGGATCAAATAAAAACTCTAGAATAAACTTATGAGTAATAATAAACACATTTATAATTTAAAAACCCGAATAATTTTTTTTTTACCCTAATAGATACCAAAGACAAGATTTCGTATCTTGAGCAAATAACTCAAGATATAATCAGAAGTAATCCTAAATTTCAAAACCAATAAAATACAACTCCTTTATAGAAACTATTGATTATAAAATAATAATTGAAAGATAAAATCACTAGAATTATAATTATGTGACAAAAATGAAAAAAAAAAAATCCTTAACTAATAATCTAGACTTCAAAAAAATATTTGGATTGCACCATTGAACTAGCTAGAAAATTTGAGGCCAATTTGACCTATTAGAAATTTAGTTATTTAAAATATTTGGATTGCACCATTGAACTAATAATCTAGACTTCAAAAAAATATTTGGATTTCACCTTAAAAGACTAATACAGGTAATAGAAATTAAATCAAATATCAATATAGGACACTTAGGCACTCATAGGAATTTAGTTATATAATTTATGTTTTATTGATGAATTTTCTATTCATCTCAATAGGTGATTTTGATACTATTGAGGGCTTTCTAGTTGATTACTACGATTAGACAAAATGAGCAGGTGAGTAACTTTGACCTCACCACATTGTTTGTACTTGTACAATAGCTGCGTTTATAATAATATATTCAATAGATATGCATGCGGGTTGGGTATTGTCACGCCCCAAAGGGTACCTTAAACGTGACAGTCCACTACACTCAATATTAAAGCTTAAGTATAACAACCTTAGCCATCCCCAAAAGCTTTTATATTAAGTGTAAGGCGTACTTTCACAACTTTAGAGGACCATATATGGAATTATGAAGCTTAAGGAGATATAAAAACATATTAAGAAAAGAGGATTCATAATAAACATTTATTCATAGCAATGGTTTTACAAACTTAGGGACATTTCCCTTTGATCACTAATCTATTATAAGACATTTGTACATTTTCTCTAATACTAAACTTTATCCAAAATTTCTTTATCTAAAAGAAACTACCTACCCGTAGGGTCCTCGTGGCCTTAACCATAAGTAGGGAAACTGCAAAAGATATCTATGAGGGTATAAGCTAATAGGCTTAGTGAGAACTATTTCCATAAATAACTTCTTGTAACAAGATTTCAAACAAGTTGATTAATCAATCAAATGTAATGCAACATACACGTGAGCAAACAAGCATATAGTTTTCCGGGAACTATATGTTGAATGGATTTGCGCCCTCCATTCGGGGTTTGGTGATACTTAACCTCAAAACAAGTAGTTTTAATTAAAAAGTTTTAAGCTTGTGAGCACTCATCGCCAAGCATTCCAAATCTACTTGATTTGACCTTGCTTTTGGATCTTCCGCCAAGCATTTCCCTTAAGCCGCCAAGCAATCGCTTTCGGATCTCCCGCCAAGTGTTGCTTTCGACATGAGCTTACTATCCTTCTCACCCAAGGATAATAACCCAAATGCAATGTGACTCACTTCATCGTATGCATGAATTCATTTATTTATAAAGTCATAACATAATTATTTTTGAATTAAAGGCGATCAAGGAATTTCATACAAATCAAATGTTATACTAAAACTAACATTTATAACAATTCCGGCTCCGATATTCTTAAAATTCTTTCAACGAATTATTTTACGTACACATCGTTTTATCTTTTCCTAATTCTAATGCAACTAATTTACAAGCACAACAAGTATAGCATTTAATGGAAATAAACTCATGATGCCATGTCGACTATTCCTCTAGGTGGATGAGTCGTTCACACACTCCACTTAGTCGTAATAATCCTCGGGGTAAAGGAATCCTTCCTCGGGGTCACCTAGCCAAAGAAAATACCCACAATGAGTATTCCTTGATGATTTTCTTGAAATTTGACAAAACAATGTCAAAAGAACGTTAAAGTTCGTATAACGGAATGTTCCAACTTAAAATGGCCATAACTTGGTCATTTTAACTTGGAATCGCGCATATAATATACCAATTTCTACCTACTCGAAAAGATCTATCCAATTCCCAAATTACTTTTAACAAACAAGGTCATATAAGCCCCGAAACAGTGGCGACAAAGTTCACCACGAATTTTCCAACACAAAATAACTTTGGTCAAAGAAATCGAAATTTGTTTGATAAATACTTAGTTATCTATATAGTTGAAAAATTCTCTTTTTATAACTATAGAACTCATATTCAAGCATGCTCAGGTGTTTTGCTGCCCAATTATTTTTCTTGAGTAAAACAATATCGGGTTGAAGTTTTTGGAAAAAGATAGTTTCAAAATTGTTTTCAAAAATTGTTTTTATAAATTTCTTGAAATGAATACTTTGTTTCCTTTTGTTTTCTAAAAACGCTTTATGTTGGTTTTATTATTTTTCCTAAGTAACTTTTGAAAATAAAATTTTCCATTTTCTAAGTTTTCTACACTTATGCTATTTTAGAGATTTTAGAAAATACGCTATTATCCCTATTTACTTTTCTTGTACAAATTCCTTTGTCTATTTGTTTGTAAAAATCTTTATTTGAAAATTTCTCATTCTTTTCTCATGCCTTATGTTTTTCATAGAAATCACCCATTCATAAGAGTTTATTTTCTTGATAAAACAAAGTGGAGCAATATGTGACTTGAGAACTTTTTATAGTAAAATAGTTTCTAAAATCTTAATAGTTGTTTCTTGTAATTTGAAAAGAGATAACTTTATTTTTGTTTTTCAAACCATAGATTTCCTACTTTACATAAACTTGTTCCTAAATGTAAAAATCTCCTTTTCGTCAATTATTTTTAGAACTTGAAATTTTGGACAACAATTTAAATGAACATGACTTATGAGAAAATAATAGCAAGCAAAATAACATAGGTAATAAAATCAAGTATTGGAGTCTTAGCTTCTTTCAAGGCTTCCGGGGCTAAGAAGTAGACTAGTCCCAAAATAAAATAAAATGAAAGAAAGAAAGAAAGAAAAACTTGTTTTGACTTGATGAGAACAAGTTTAAGAGTAGAGACTAGTCTTAAAATAACAAGAAATAAGTAAATAAATTGCATTGCATGAAAGTAAATAAATTGCAAGTGAGCTTATATGCTCTAAAGGATATGTATATACATATATAGATAATAATATTTAGATATAGTTGCAATAATATGAACAAAAATAATAACATAAATATAAATAGATTTTTTATGAACAAGAATAATACATGAACATAATGTAGCTTCCATAACTTGTAGTCTTTGGAAACTCACAATATGGTAATGTAAAGTTATATGACATGATGAAGAAGAAAATAGTAGAAGGTGGTTACCTAAAGAAGACTTTTGTATGGTTATGTGGTTATGGGTTTTAGTTGTTGGTAAAAGTTGTTGTGGAAATATTTTAAGAGAGTTTTGGGATGGTATTTTGAGAGAGTTTTGAGAGGAGAAATTGAGAGAGTTTTGGTAAGAATTTATGGGTAGTGAATGTGTTAAAGAAGTGAAAGAGGAGGAGGGTATTTATAGGAAAATGTGGAGGGATTTTTGTGTGATTAAAATAAAAGAAAATTGAAACAAATTGATGAGGAAGAGAGGGGAGGGGGCGCTGGCCACATTGATGGGGAGAGAGAGGAGATTTTATTTTTTTGATTTTTGTTAAATAAAAGATGTAATATATAAGGTAGATGTGAAATAAAGTTATGGGAAATGTAAAAAGTAAGAATTATAGGTTATGTAGTGTGTAACAATAGGTGTAAGAAAAAATAGAGATAAAAGAATAGTGTAGAATAGTAATGAATAGTGTAATGTAAGATAGATATGACTAATAAAGTACCGGTAGTAAGAAAATACGCGTATAAATGCGATATCTGTTATTTTTACTTACCGAAAAATCACGAAACTGATATTTTTGGAAAACGTATATTTTTACAAATCTAACGGTGTATTCGGAATATTTTTACTATTCCGGGCTCCCGGACACGTTTTTCGAGAACTGTATTCGATCAGGTTCGATGGACACCCGAAATTCGCAAAACTGATATTTTTATATAACCTATGGTTATTGCAAAGTATTCTAGCTAATTATCCCAACTTCGTTTTTCAAGGCCAAAGAAAACAGCAATACCGGACTTAATCGATTACGGTAAACCAGGATTTTGTTGACCTTTAGGGTTCCGTTTGACTTCCGGTTTAGGGTTTTTATGCTAAACCGATTCTAAAAATTTGGGGGTTTACAGGTATAATGCATGATGTTTGGTGTATGCTTGATTGCCAAATTATCCTATTATAAGTGATAATTCTATTGGATGATAATTACTATGTGAAGCACACTTATATTGTTTGTTAATTGTATGATCACCTTAAACCTGAGTAAAAACTACTAGTACCATAAATAAAAATGGACATGCATTGCATCAAATGCATATACTGCATTGAAAAGGAGTGATGACCCCACATGCATTAACATTTCGATTCTCTAGTAACGCACCTAGTTTTTTTAGATGTAAATTTCCTATTTTTTCCAGGAGCACCTTTATTATGCTCTATTCCACCGGAACTAACTAATATCGAAGGAGCGCCGCTCGTGGTATCGACATGATATGGTTAATACTTAATGGTGTTTCTTTGTTCCAAGGATAGGAGTGTAATGCTTTAAAATAATTTATGAGAGTTTAAGATACACGTTCTTCATTGGTTCTCTGGTTCTCTTGGACATGGTATATCACTCTTCATTGCTTCCTTCCAATCCTGATGAGAGGGCGTAAATCTACATCCTGTTTAGATTATGGTTATCTAACTTGTACTTGTACATATGATTGATTGTTGCATGGCATACACTTGTTAATTAAACTTGTTTATTATTGTTTGATGTGTGGTCTGGTCAGGTTATTTCACTGAGCATGTGGTTTGCTCACCCCCTAATAGATTTTGTGCAGGCATAATGCTAATTGGGATTGAGCTAGGAATGTATGAAGAGAGCTCCTCCATAAGACTCATTTGAAGTTAGAAAGATAGGTAGTAGTGAACTTAGAATACAAATTAGATAACTTGTATAAATAAGTAAGATCTTGCATTTTGTTAGTTGTTACCCAATTTTCATTATTTGGTAGGGGATACCGATTCTCTACAGTCCTGACAGACTATGGAAAATCGGATTTATAATGAGTTTAAATAAAGATATTATATCTATGTCATTAAATTATATTAAGTAAATAAATAAGATAAAATCTTGTAATCTCTAGCTCGCAAGATGACTCTCGTATTACAAGTACACACATGGTATGATAATTTTAGGATAATCCTACTAGACCCCCTTTTGAGGCATGACAAATCAAAAGTTTAGAGGAGTAATTGAGGAACATAATGATATAGGATAATAAAACCATAATCCTTAGTGAATTGAAGCAATGAAGGCTGAAAGCTATTGTGAAACCCACAAAGTGTGCAATCTACAAAACCCTCTCTAAATTCCCTCTCTACACAAAAGCAATGTTTTTTTTTTTTACATCTTTTAACCTATTTTGTGCGCATTCCATGCCCTAGGGTTCTATGAAAGTGAGCATTTATATTACAAAAGATGTTAAGATGGCAATTTGTTAAAATAAACTTTGTCAAAAATCATCGTGCGTGATAGAAGCTAATCTACATTAAATTGCGGTCTCGATTAATGGCCACGGTTGAGTATAAATTTAATTTAAGCTTTATTGAACTTTAGCACAATCTTGACCTCGGTTAAAGGTATGACTCTAGCTAAGATCTCATGATTTTGTTGTTTTTGCTCCAATTCTTGATCAAATCAAGTCAACTCCTTTTACACACAAAAGAGCTGAAAACAACAAATTAAACACTAAAAGTACAATTTATGGGAATTTATCAAGTATTTAAGTGAAATAAGAACAAATTCTCATTATTTAAATAGAGTAAATATAACTTGTCACCCACTTTAAGCCTTCAATAGCAAACATAATGCCTCCACAGCAAGAGCTCATGAGGCACTTGGAGCACCAACACACAACACCATTAAAGCACCCCTGGATTTATAATTCAAAGTACCATATCTATATTTAGAGCACTTAATCAAGCCTCTTTGACCTTGAAACAATAGACCAACGATGGTAATGACACATCATAACAAGTTGAAGGAGTACACATCACCAAAGCCTGAGCAAGCACAACAACTATTATTGAGTGCTTAAGCTACAAGCACCTATTGTCACAAAATGAAGTGTTTGCTTACACATACACCGGTAGCCACACTTGAGCCCCTAATGTCATGCCCCAAAATAGGGCCTAGTAGTATCATCCTGTAGTCATCATACCACGTGTGCATCCGTAATATGAGAACCGTCTTGCAATTCAGATATTACAAGACTCTATCTCATAATTGTTACATGTAATGTAGTCATACCAATATATTATATAAATATTAAGGATTCTGATTTTCCTTAGTTTGCCAGAACCGCAAAGAATCGGTATCCCCTACCAAATAATGAAATTGAGATTAAACCTATAAAATACAAGATCTTAATCAATTATACCATTTATCTAATTTGTCCTTTGAGACCAATATAATTTATGAAACTATCTTCAGCAAGGTCTTTTGATGTAGTACTCTTCACTCATGCTTAACCCAATCCCAGCTAACGTTATACCTGCACAAAGACTGTTGGGGGGTGAGCGAACCACGGCTCAGTGAGATAACCTGACCAAACCACACATCAAACAATGACAAACAAGTATAATTACCAATTATATGCAATGTAACAATCAATCATATGTACATTACAAGCTTGGATGATCTAGAATCCAAAGCAGGATGGAGATTTACGCCCTCTCATCAGGGTTGAAAGATCACAATGCTATGGCCCACCTACCCAGGAGAGACTAAGCATAAAGGAATACAGCAATACTCACTTTAATTATCTCTTTAATTTAACCATATCTTAAATATCTCATTTCCTGTTTTCTGCCTTAGAAACTCCACTAAGTGTTAATCCTTTCAAAGCGATACTATAAGCGGCGTTTTTCGTTTACCATTTAGTTCCTATAGTACCGACAGCTCAAAGGTAACCTTGCGTTGATCTAATAGCCTTTAGCCTAGGTCAACCAAGCATTATCAAAGGGCCGAAATACTAACACGTAGTAGGCTACCACTTGCTCAAATGCTATTTATGCAAATCGTGTAATGCATGATCTCTTTCTTTTATGGTGTCAAAGGTTTTTAGTCAGGTTTAAGGTGATCATACAATTACAGACAAACATCAACATGCTCCATACAATTGTTATCATACAATGAAATTGTTAATTATAATAAGGTGTTTTGGCAATCCCACATACACCAAGCAGCATGCAATTTACCCAGACCCACATGCAATTTAGTTTGATATGTTATTATCAATGCAACTAACTACAAGCACAAACAATATGATAAGGTCAAAGTCCCTCACCTGTGGTCCTCGCTATATCGCTGTAATAAGCTACTGGTAGTCCGAGAACCGATTTATATTCCTATGGAATGAAATAATGTAAACCCCCAAATTTTCGGAATCGGTTAGCATAAAACCCTAAACCGGAAGTCAAACGGAACTCTAAAGGTCAACAAAACCCTAGTTTACCGTATCCAACTAAATCCGACATTGCCGTTTTCCTTGGCCCTGAAAAACGAAGTTGGATTTATTAGCTAGAATAGTTCGTAATAACCATAGGTTTTATAAAAATTTCAGTTTCGCAAAATTCCGGTGTCCTTCGAACCCGATCGAACACAGTTCTCGAAAAACGTGTCCGGAAGCCCGGAACAGTAAAAATATTCCGAATACACCGTTAGACTCGTAAAAATATAAGTTTTCCAAAAATATCAGTTTCGTATTTTTTCGGTAAGTAAAAATAACATATATAGCTATTATACGTGTATTTTCTTACTACCGGTACTTTAATTGTCATATCTACTTTACATTACACTATTCATTACTATTCTACACTATTCTTTTATCTCTACTTTTTCTTACACCTATTCTTACACTCTACATAACCTATAATCTTAACTTTTTACCTTTCCATAACTTTATATCACATCTACTTACATATTACATCTTTATTTTTAAAAAGTCAAAAAAATAAATCAATTCCCCCCATACATGGCCGGCGCCCCCCCCTCTCCCCTCTTTTGTTTAATTTTATTTATTTTAATCACACAAAAATCACTCCAATTTTCCTATAAATACCCCCTCCTCTTTCACTTCTTTCACACCACTTCTACACTAAAATTACTCTCTCAAAATCTCTCAAGAATTTCTCTCCAAGAAGTTCTTTCAAGAAGTTCTCTTTAGCTCATCTCCTTTAGGTAAAAATTCTTCAAGAAGTTTCCATGTTCATCTACTTAGTATGAACTTAATGTGTGTTTTCTAAAACCATGAAGGTTAAGAAAGCAACAATAGGTTCATACTTTGTTTTTGTCCATAATCATAATTCCTTTATGTTCATGTTTCTTTTATATTCATTTATGTTTCTCTTATGATCATTTATGTCTTTTTATGTTCATAACTATCTACTATATCTATATAGCTATATATACTATTTAGAGCATATAAGCTCATGATCTTGCAATTTATTTACCTTTCATGCAATTTATTTACTTCAATGCATTTTATTTATTCCAAGTTGTTTTTAAGACTAGTCTCTAGTCTTAGACTTGTCCTCATCAAGTCAAAACAAGTTTTTCTTCTTTCATTTTATTTCATTATGGGACTAGTTTACTTCTTAGTCCCGGGAGCCTTGAAAAAGCTAAGACTCCAATACTTGACTTTATTATTATGCTTTATGTTATTTTGGTTATTATTATCCTCATAATCATGTTCATTTAGATTGTTGTCCAAAAATTTTATTTTCTAAAGATAATTAAACAAAAGAAGGATTTTTGTCACTTGAAAATAAGTTTATGAAGCATAAAAATATAGATAACAAAAATAAACTCATTCCTTTTCATGTTACAAAAAGAACTCACTATAATTTTATAAACTACTTTTACTTTAAAAAGCCACTTAGATCCTTATTATCCACCTTGTTTTTCAAAAGAAAATATTTTGTTGACAAAAATGGTTCTTTTCATAAGAAAGAAAATAAGATGGATGACTAAGGAAATTTTTAAGTAAAGACCTTTGCAAACAAATAGGCAAAGAAAATTTATGGTTTGAAAATAATAAAGTTATTTCTTTTCAAGTTACAAGAAGAAGTTAATAAGATTATAGAAATTAGTTTTTCTACAAAAAGTCCTTAATTGTTCCACATTGTTTTTATGAAGAAAACAAATTTTCATGCATGGATGATTATTTTTGAAAAATATGAGACATGGAAAAAGAATGAGAAATATCAAGTAAGGATTTTTGCAAAACAAGTAAACAAAGGAATTTACACAAGAAAAATGAAGAATAGCATATTTCCTAGAAAACTTCAAATATAGTATTAATGTAACTTAGAAAGTAGAAAATTTTATTTTCAAAGGTCACTTAGAAAAAGATAAATAAAACCAACATAAAACGTTTTTAGAAAATAAAGAAAACAAGGTATTCATTTCAAAGAAATTTACAAAAACAATTTCCGAAAAGCTTCAACCCGACATTGTTTTACCTAAGAAAAATAATTGGACAACAAGACACTTGAGCATGCTTAAATATGAGTTATATAGTTATAAAAAGAGAATTTTTCAACTATATAGATAACTAAGTATTTATCAAACAAATTTTGATTTCTTGAACCAAAGTTGTTTTTACTTGGAAATCCGTGGTGAATTTTGTCACTACTTTTTCAGAGCCTATATGGCCTTGTTTGTTGGATATAATTTTGGAAATGGGTAGATCTTTTCGAGTAGGTAGAAATCGGTATATTATATGCGCGATTCCGAGTTAAAATGACCAAGTTATGGCCATTTTAAGTTGGAACGTTTTTCATACGAACTTTGACGTTCTTTGACATTGTTTTGTCAAAATTCAAGAAAATCATCAAGAAAAACTCATTGTGGGTATTTTCTTTGGCTAGGTGACCCCGAGAAAGGATTCCTTTACCCCGAGGATTATTACGATTAAGTGGAGTGTGTGAACGACTCATCCGCTTAGAGGAATAGACGACAATGGCATCGTGAGTTTATTTCCATTAAATGCTACTTGTTGTGCTTGTAAATTAGTTGCACTAGAGTTAGGAAAAGATAAACCGATATGCATGTAAAATAATTCCTTGAAAGAATCCTAAGAATATCGAAGCCAGAATTGTTCTAAGTGATTGTTTTAGTTTAATATTGATTTGTGTGAAATTCCTTGATCGCCATAAAGTTGAAAATAATTATGTTATGACTTTATAAATTAATGAACTCATGCATACCACGAAGTGAGTCACATTGCATGGTTGGGTTATTATCCTTGGGTGAGAAGGATAGTAAGCTCATGTCGAAAGCAACACTTGGCGGGAGATCCGAAAGCGATTGCTTGGCGGCTTAATGGAATATGCTTGGCGGTAGATCCGAAAGCAAGGTCAATCAAGTAGATTCGGAATGCTCGACGATGTGTGCTCGTGAGCAAGAAAACTTTTTAATTAAAATCTACTTGAATTGAGGTTACGTATCACCAAACCCCAAATTCAACATATAGTTCCGGAAAACTATATGCTTGTTTGCCCACGTGCTTGTGCATTACATTTGTTTGATTAAATCAACTTGTTTGAATCTTGTTACAAGAAGTTATTTATGGAAATAGTTCTCACTAAGCCTATTAGCTTATACCCCAATAGATATCTTTTGCAGTTCCGTACTTATGGTTAAGGCCACGTGGACCATGCGGGCAGGTAATCTCTCTTGAACATTAGAAACTTGGGTATAGTGTAGCATAGTATTAGCATGCAAATATTTATATAATAGATTAGTAATTTAGGGAGTTGTCCCTAAGTTTTTAAGTCTTTGCCATGAATGAATAATTATTGTGAATCCTCTTTTCTTAATATGTTTCTATATCTCCTTAAGCTGCATAATTCCATATATGGTCCTCTAAAGTTGTGAAAGTACGCCTTACACTTAATATAAAAGCTTTTGGGAATGGCTAAGGTTGTCATACTTAAGCTTTAATATTGAGTGTGGCGGACTGTCACATTTAGGGTACCCATTGGGGCGTGACAAATAACATATATTTATTATTATACGATTATTCCTGTAAGAGAAGTCTTCCTAAAATTAAGGGTGCTAACTTTAATCATCTAATTTTAAATTAAACTTAATTATTACGGTATCTATTAATTTAATCGAATTCCTATGAATATCTAAATATTCTATATTTGATAAAGTTTCTATTATTTCTAAGGACTTTTTAAGGTTCTAACCTTTATAGTAAGAAATAATTATTTGTTATTTATTTTCATTTTGCTTCTCTTGATCTTTAATTGTTGTTTATATTTATTTGATATTATCATTGCTTTTATATTGTTTTTAGTTAATGGATTATAGTAACTATTATTTATCTTCTATTGTTTAATGTTCATAGAGTTCTTCTTAGTGTATATTATATGCTTATCTTGTAATTTTTTTTAGAGATCATATTGCTCGTAACTTAAGCCTTTAAAATTGTCCATTGTTGTATATTTTCTTTATATATAAAGATTATTTTATTAATTTTGAAAATCTTATTTTTATTAGTTACCAAAAATCATATCTTTTATTTATATAATATACTAATCTTAGTATTAGTGATACTCATAAAAATAGTAGTAATACTAGTATCAAAGATAACGGTGATTATATTAGTTTTAATATTACTACTAATAGTAAAAATAATTTTAATTACAAAAACAAATTAATAGTTTTAGTAACAAAATCAATAATACTAATATTGGTAATATCAATAGGCTTAATAATAATTTTTTAATATTACTACTAACAATATTAGTGATATTAGTAATAGATCAATAATATTCGTAATACAAGTAATAATATTGCTTAAGAAAATAAACTTTAATGATAAAATCAATATCAAAATATTTATTCATTTATTTATTTATTCATTTTTATATATTATTTCATTAATAACATAAGTAGTTCAAGTTATATTTCTATTATTTTTAGCTAAAACATAAATTACGGAATATTTATTATCATATTCATTTATTTAGATTAATTAAATTAATTTATCAATTTTATTATTATTATTATTATATTATTATTATTATTATTATTATTATTATTTTCATTTGCAAAGGTACAGGGACGTTTTGTCCCAGGTTCTTTCCTTTTTTTTTTTATTTCATTATTATATTATTATTATATATATATATATATAGTTCTCGGAGGAGAACTTCATCCAGGGGACGTTGATGTCCCCTTAATTTTGGGTATTCATTTATTTTTTTTTTAAATAAAATTTAATTATTAATTTTATAATAAAAATTCGTAATAAATAAAATATTAATTTTTTAACACTTTTTACATTACTAAAACATACACTTATAATCTATATCTTACATAGCTCATACTAATAAAACTAATGTTAAAAATTAATTAATTAATTAAAAATCATAATAATTCAGAATTAATAAATAAAATATTATTAATTATTTTATCTAACCAAAAAATATATAAAATTATATTTTTCTACATTTTTAATAATACTAAAGTATTTACATATACATATACTTAAATAACTATATATTACTAAAAATAATTCCAAAAATTATAAAAAAATTATTTTCACTTTAGAATAACATAAATATATATTTTTAATAATTAACCAACCTATCAGAATTAATAAAATTAATTTAATTGATCTTTTTTTTTTTTTAAATTCTGCACATATTGGTTACTATTCACGTGAACACTACCAGGGCACTATTCATCATCTTCAACCTTGGTTTTGATCCGATTTTCCATTGTTTTACATGCCCAAATTCATTCTAATTCATTCCTAAGCATTTATACATGATATTTCTACACATATAACAACTCAAATCATCAAAACTCATCCTTAAATTACAATTTTCGGATTAAATAAGCATAACTCAAGTTTAAGAGTTCTTACCTTCTTGAAGCTATTTGGACAAGATTTGAAGCTTGCTTTGGGTTGTTTTATGATCCTAAGAGGAGTTAGTTTAGATCGAAGTTTTTAACTAAAAACAAATTAAAGTGTGTTAACTTACCTTTGAACTTGTATCCAAGAGTTCTTCGTATTATCTTTCTTTGGATTCGAACTTAGGCGTTTTGCTTGGTTCGATTTCTGTTTTCAGCTTGTTTCGGTTGCTATGGGGGAGTAGCTTTGTTCTAGAGGTTTAGAAATTGAAGAGAATTGTTTGTTTCTCCATAAAGTTCATTAAGTATATATATATATAGAGAGAGGAAGGAGAAGAGAACTTAGTCTGCATTATTCCTCCGTGTTTTCCTTCGAATTTCCATTGATTTTTGCTCCCATTTGGTCTGTTGTTTTCATCCTAATTAATGTTAGGATAAGTTGGCAATTGATGATTGGTGTGGAGGTTAATTTGTTTGACAAATTGGATGAATTATGGTTGATTTTCGGCTCCTCTTTTCCTCCCGTATCTATCCACCGAATGCAGCCACAAATATGATATATATATATATATATATATTAGTTAGTTGATAATTATTTTAGGTTTAGGATATATATAATAAAATATAAAGAGAAGATGATGAATTTATAATGGTATAAGGAGGGGGTAAAAATATAAATTTGTGAAAAAAATCAATTTTGTGGGTTTAAGTGATACGTATATTAAATACTGATTTAGTAATATTTTGAGATGAGAAGTTCCATATTCGCGTTATTAAATATTCTAAACACTATAGTATACATAGAATTTCTATTAAAGATTTGTATATATATGTTTGAATTTTTGCTTTTTGTTGGAACTTAACCGCGTCGTCCAGGGGAGAATTCCAATTTGAAAGCAAATTGATACGTAAAACAAAACCAAAACAAAGGAAAAAAATGCAAGTTAGTTAGGATGTATGGAAATATAAAAATAAAAAGAAGATGATAAATTTATAACCAATAAATATGTAAGGAGTAGGGGAAAATATAAATCGGTGAAAAAAATTAATTTTGTGGATCCAAATAACACGTATAATAAATACTGATTTGATAATATTTTTGGATAAAAAATTACATATTAATGATATTAAATATTCTGAATACGATAGTATACATAGAATCTTTGGTTTAATACTTTTAGTTCTCTGTTTTTATACCTGCTATCGTAAATTATATTTTATTTGTTTAAAAGATTCGATTCGTGGTATTTTGATAAATTAATAATTATATTGCCCTCAATTTGAGTTTATTATAAATTTTTTTTAAGATTTGAAATTACATATGAAATTATTTCTATTTATAAATTTATTCTAGACTTTTTATTAGATTAGAAATTTAATTTTAATTTTATATTTGGTACTCAGTTTTTTTTACTAATTATAAATTACTGGATTAGATCAGACTTTTAGTTTTTATAGACTCAGAATTATTTAACTTGAATGTTTTAATATATATATATATATATATATTACATTAAAACTTAAGTTCGTAAATATTAAATAGTTTTCTTTATTCTTCATTATGAACTTTTATAGTCTTAGTGATAAAGATTCTTTATTCTATTTTGTTCATACTTAAAAATTTAAATCGCGAAAAATTTGGAGTGATTTATAATATTTTTGTTATAGTTCTTTTATGATTCTACATTTTATTTTTATATATTTAGTATAACCGGGTTATGTAAAATCAAGGGGATTACACCTAATGACCTTGATTGAGCTCTTTAACTATAGAAGAAACACTAAAACAACAAGTTAAGCAGCAACACTCCACTAACAAAGCAAGCAACAAAGCTTCATGCCATACCATGAGTGTTCTAGAACATACAACCGACTCCACAACACACGCAACACCAACAACAAAACTTAAGCACCATAAGAGAAAGATGGAGCATCTATACCGTCCATATGATAAAATCAAACTACTATTGCTAATGTGCATCAGCATGCTTCAACATTCTCAGTTGGTGCCAACCTCATATAGAAATAGAAATAAATAGAGCTAGCTTACGTGGGGGAGGATAAAGCATTTGATAAATATAAAGAGTAAAATGGACCTGAAAGAAAGGAACATAATATATTAATAGAGACAGAACAGAGTAACTAGTGTTGATTTCTCATTATTGGGGTATAAGTAATTAATCAAAGAAGCTTATATGGTTAAAAAGAAGCTCACATGTTAATGTCTTAAAAGACTGAGTAGCAGTTCAGATGTGGGGACAACTTTCTATGTTTGGGCTAACTTTATCTTATTTAGGTAGAAAGCCTATATTCATGCAAAAAATTGGAGACACACATGTCAAATTCTTTCTTTAACAATATTTTAGTGTGGCACATGTCCTTGGGAGACATTGGGTTGTCGTGTATTTTAGAGGAAAGCCCATTTCCTTTTCAATAGACATAAACATATCAAAAGAATTTTGAGGAGAAAAGATATAGATAATAACATAAGGGTGGCGGTAGCTTAGATGGCCTTTCTTTCATATTATGAATTTTTTCATCAATTTGAGTATTGAAATTTTAAGTAAAAGGTACTAAAACCCTTTGTCTAAGCACATTGTTGAGGTGATTTCTAGGTTTAATGCAATCAAGTAATGCCTAATTTTATTGAGATTATGGGTTTTGAAGACTTTCATGAGAAAAATTCAATTGAGGTGTTTTCTAACCTGTATTCTATTATGTTAATTTCTTGATTATGTTATAATGATGTTATGATTAATAATTTCATGGGTATTGCAATGATGGATTTGATGAAATTGATAATTAATGACCTGTTTCAATATTGATTTATGATTAATTGAACATTTTATCTATTGTTGCTTGTAATTTAATTTATTTTAGCATAGCCAATACTAATTTGATAGATAGGATTAGAGATACTCAGGAGGGATTCCATAATCCGTGCAAGGGCATCTTGTGTTTTTAGAAGAAATTTGTTTTAGGGATTTGCGGATTTTGACAAAACTCACGAACTCATGCAGTTATTGCTGATGGAAATATGGGTTTAGATCACTTGGTGGCACTCAGTCCATAGTTCCAACTAGAGTAATAATTTGATGTAAGCATATTACTATTTACCTAATAATTATAGATAAATCATCTTGATGGGATGATTTATGTTATAATTAGAGTTTTGCTACTTTAGGAGGTGAGGAAGCATGGTTAAATCTCAATTAATCAACTTCAAATATTGATCCAAGGCATTGTGTTAAATCAAATGAGAATAAAATTGCAATCCCTAATCTAGGTTTAGCATCTTCTAACCTCAAAACCGTCAATAGTGTTGCTAGTACATTTGGTTAAAGTGTTCAAATTAGTTCTTAGTTTAGTTTAAATCAGTAATTGATAGCTTAGCTCAAGGAAAAACTCGAATATCCAGTACTTAGCACAATAGCTCCCTAAGGAATACAACCTTGACTCGCCACTATATTGCTAGCACAATCTAATGCACTTATCAATTTTCACTCACTTGAAATGATTTTTACAAAACTGTGCAACTAAAGTTAAGATTTTTATAAGTGTTATATAAAGCAAGTTAGTGCTCCAAAAAAGTAGCTATATACCTATTCAACCGCTCTCCTTGGATGATCATCGCCTTAGGTCCAAGTTAGCTACTAATAAGGAATCCTTACTCTTCTTATTTCCCTTTCTTAGGAATGGACTACGTGGATAAAGAATATCCTATGCCCCTTATTCTAATAAGTCCCTCGATTATAAATAGAACTTGAAGCTACAAAGCATGGGGTATGTGATGTCACTCACACTCTCTACTTATACAATTACTTGGCTCTCTCTCGATCTATTACCGACTTATTCTAGTGATTTTCTACCTACAATAATATGCAAAAACTTATTTATGATCAAAATTGTTATTATATAAAAATCGTTTTCTTGTTATTTCTAAAATAATATCAGTTAAACCTCTACAATGAATTCTCAATGAATTAATATAAAACTTTCAATTAAATTTTAAAATAATATATCAATTCAAAAATGTAAATTATTTATTTTCAATGAGTTAATTAGTGAATATACACTATGATGCATCAAAATTAAAGTGTAGTTATTAGAATAGAATCAAAGCTAAAGTACACACATGCTTGAATGTTTATTTTGCTCTTGCTACTTTTAAGTTTGCCAGACAACTATAAATGCACGTTTTTAATAAAAACCAAAGCGAAAACCACTAGTAAGTGTATTGATCATGCAAGTATAGGCTAGTGGGAATATTTAAAGTTATGATCTATAGGGAGCTTGTGACTAAGTACTAGATTATGGCGATTTACTCTAAGTTAGGTAATTGAAATGGAGTTCTTGAGATTTTTAAATTACTCAAGCTACTTCTAAAGATTATCACTACAAATTATAACTAATCAAACACTAAAAGTTACACTATACAAAAATTACTCTTTGAAGCTCCTTCAATAAACAAGTGTGGGATTATGTAATGGTTTCAGTAGGATTTCCATTCATTGTGTTGTAGTTATTATCGGCTTTGTTATTTGGATTTTGATTAAACTCGCAAGAATTTGCTTTTCTCTTGAGTTTCAAAATTCTAATTGTAACATGGATATCCCTCTTGAGTAACCCTATGTATAATCATCAGTTAAATAACACATTCCTCTTACAAGCCATGTTATTCTAATTGAACTTATGGATTAGGCACATGTCCATGTCTTAAACTACAATTTCAATCACATTAAAAATGTGAGTACTACGATTTGAGCCAAAACTGCATGTATCCATGTCAATTTTAAAATCGTATTTTTTAATTTAGTCGGGTTCTTAAATCCCTTTTAAGTACTTAAGCCCTACTTCACAAGAAATTCATAGACAAATTTTTATCTTATGAACATTGAAATATAAATAATTAAAATTCTAAATTAACAAGGCCATTTATAAAAACTAATCAACTACTCAGAAAACCCATATACTCGTCACATAATCCCACTAGACAAGTTTAACTCATATTGAGAAATGGAATTTCAATTAATGATAAAAGCATGTGCACAATCCATTTCAAAAGATAAGGAAGGAATATACCTAAAATACTAAGAATATCTTCTTAGTAATTTGCAATCCAACTCTATCGTGAAGAATGGTAATGGAAGGTGTTGTGTATAATGGTAGGAAAGTGAAGTCTATAGGTCGGAATGCTAAAATGGATGTAAAATGGAAGTGTGTAGAGGAAGATCAAGTGAAGTGTAGATGAAGATGGGAGATGGAAGATGGAAAGATTCATATGATGGATGATGATGATGATGAGCGAAGTGTCCCAGTATATGTGAGGTTATGATGTGCAAAAATATAGGAGTGGTCAATCGGTACATAAGGCATGGTGATATAAAGGTTAATAGAATTTAGTGAAGCGATTTAACTTGTATGACAGGTGGTTATTGTAAGAGTGAGTAGCTTCTGAAGTGGATCCCTAAATTCTATAGAAAGTACAACATAAGTATTCTAAGTACAAAAGTGAGCATTAGTAATTGAGACCTAAAATAGTAAAGTAAAATAAAGCATAAGTTGTTGGTGAGAATGGTCAGTCATTATGTCATAAGTTAGGTCATACTTCAAGATTGCTTGGATTTTCTTCATGAGATTTTACCTCGATTTGATATTGTGATCTCAACTCGGCTACGGGTCAGTTTATCTTAGGTCAATAGCTTTAGGTAGTGACTATTTGGAAGTGACTCCAATATGTTCGATTCAGTCATGTGGCAGCTATGTGCTCTAAAATTCAGTTGCTTGCTACGTGCTTGGTGTCATGCTACTCAATTAGTCAAACTAGAGGATGTTGCTTCTACGTGCGTATGCTGCTCGTGTCTTGTGTTGCTAGCTGTTCAAGTCTACGATTACTTTGTTGCTCCATGCTATGTGACTGGTTAGTAGTGTGCTCTCTAATTTATGCTTGGTTAAAGCTAGTCAAAGCTACTTATCATGATATTGTCTAGTATGGAGATAGCTCGGCATGTGTCTAATTAAGTCAAACTTTCACCAGTAGATGCTCCAAGTAAATTGTAGTAGGTCAGGATATTTTCTTAGTTCAGTTTGTGACCTATTTGAATTTAAGTTGAATCAAGGAGTTTAGGATGTTGTAGGTCAGTAAGCAAGGATGGACAACTAGTCAGTGTTTCTCAAAATTAGAGGTCTCTCATCAATAGCTCGACATTTACAGTTGTTGATGGGGTTATGGTGCTATATAGTTACTGATCTTGATATGATGCAACTTAGCTGCTATGTTGTGCTCGCAATCTACTCCAGTTTGCTCAAGATTCAATGTGTTTGGTTTAATTTCTCATATGCCTCAGATTACTTTTGATTAACAACATGCTTAGCAAGGACAAAGAGGAGATCAAGTTGATGTGTGTATTAGTTGATCGGTCGGTTATCGTGTTGCTTAGCTTTGAATGGAGTCAAGGAGATTGGTCAGTGGTTGCTACTATGCTTTACCTTCTTAACTAGCTTGGTATTTCACCTCTATAGTCTGCTACATGTGCGCTTATGCCTGCTTTGACCAGTACTTTCTATCAAATGTTCAATGCTGTGAGTAAACAGCAACTAAGCATATGGAATGGAATGGAGCTTATCAGTGCTTGATGTATAACGTATGAGTTAAGGGAGCTCAATTGGAATAGCATGTTGGACTTAATTTGCTCTTGTTGGTCTAAAAAACAGAAACTTGGACATGAAGGAAATTGCATTGTGCAAAATAGCTTGGGTCATAGAACTTGGCACGCTTGACATTTAGATTTCTGCATATTGCTTCACTATTGTCAAAAGCATAAACAAACACAAATAGGACATAATCTTTACTTTAAGAGTTAATCTCATACTTGTAAACTCCTTTCATACTATAGCACAACATGTCCTACTATTATACACATGAGTAATAATTCCTATATTATCTTTTTGTTAAAACACATGAACTCGCACAATTTACTCTCTTTTTGTCCTTTTTCTAATGTTTTACATAAATGAATTAAGTTCATATAGTATCATCAGTTTACACTAAATTTCCTCCACAAAAGTGCTAAAACATGTATGAGAATGTGCTATAAACATGAGATAAATCTGTAAAAATACACATTTATCAATGCACTAAAATGTTAAAAAAATATAGTGGTTATTAATGTTTCTGTCAATAAAGACACTAAATTTAAACTAAGTTAAAAAAATAGATACTAAATTGCTAAAATTGAAAGTTCAAACATTAATTTGTCAAAATAGAAGTACAGGTACTTTTTACTCCTTTATCCCCATAATTTGTTGACAACGTCATAATAACATTCAATAAATAAAGAGTATACAAATTATCATAGTAGGAGTAATGTTCTTAGATTCCAAAAAGACCAAGGATAGTAAACTATCATAGTTGCATGTGAAATTTAATCTTGACACAAGAAACACTTAGGAAGACAATAGTATAATTCATTTAATTTGATTTAACTATTTCTTTTTAGTTCTAAACTTCCATTGCTACTGACTTTTATTTACATGTTTTGATTCTTGTGGTCATAATTGGTTCCCTCAGAAGCGCAACAACTAGAAATACTGTAAGCCTCGGAAAATTTCAGTAAATAATTCCAAAATGAACTTCGAAAATAAACCCTAAAAATGACTCCAAATTAAAACCGAACTTCTACTAGTCCTAAATCACCAATGAATCTAGAAATTTTTTAATCTTGAGAAAACGAGATTCCTTAAAAAATAAAATAAGAACTCAACAGTCTTCAAATTCAAAACCACTACGTACTACAAATTCTATACGTAACTTTGACTTATAAAATCGAATAATACAGAGCCCAAAAACAAATTATTAAAAAGTAAATAATGATTAACCTTCGGAAATAAAACCCAATTCAATAATTTCGAAAACGTTAAGAGATATTAAATACTTACAAAAATAAAATTTAAAATAAAATTCTCAAACTAAATGTGTTGTATAAACATAAAACATCAGTTTCCAAATTGGCAAAGATCTAAACCGGAAAATCACCAGGAAACCCTAAGTGGAATACAGTAGTTTAAGTCCAGCAATCTCGCGCTCTTAACTCTAGAGGCCAAGGTGTAGTTTAAGTGTGTAGAATAACTCGTAGTAATATAAGGTCATTTAAAAATATCAGATTGGTAAATTTTTGACCT
Source organism: Combretum micranthum (assembly GCA_024138025.1). Taxonomy (NCBI): domain Eukaryota; kingdom Viridiplantae; phylum Streptophyta; class Magnoliopsida; order Myrtales; family Combretaceae; genus Combretum; species Combretum micranthum. The sequence continues at coordinate 175,095 of JAMXBD010001307.1, forward strand.
ATTTCGAACCCATTCGGATATAGACTTTGAAAAGCGTGTCCTAAGGCTCGTGATATCAAAAATATACCATTGATACTGTTAGACTCGTATTTTTATAAGGATTTCTAAAATATTAGTTTTATAATTTTTTTGATAACTAAAAATATCTGATTTTGCAATTATGTTCGTATTTCATTACTACCGATATTTAACTAGTCTTTTATACTATTCACTACTATTCATTATACAATTTTATCATAAATCCTTATATTTTTAGATAAATATTTTATATATCATAAAAATTCTGTTTTTCTAAAATTTAATTAGTTTCGGGTTTTTACGGGATCAATTTCTGTTTAAGACCCGATACTAAAAATAAAATAAATTAATTTAATAATTTGAAATATTTGAAAAATATTTTTATTTTGCATAAATTATTTTTTTAGAATTTTTCGGGTTATGAAAATATCATTTATAGCCCATATTCACGTATTTTGATCATACCGGTAACTTATTTGATAATTAACTAAAATAAATAAATTAATTATCTTAGTATAATTATGAAAAATCTGCTATAAATATTTGGAATACATTTCTATATTTTTCTTATTTTTATTTTATTTTACTAAGAAAGTACTCTTACAACCCATACCTTCAAGTACATCTTTCACACATCACTTCTTTTTCACTTCAATCTTTCTACACTTCATTATATCACTTCATGGAAGATTTTGACTTCTTGTTGCTGCCTTTTGTCCCTTGAAATGCCCCCAGTTTAATTAAATAAACCTATTTTAAATCCTTATTCAAGAAGTTACACTTATACATTAATTACACATTTCAATTTTAACTCAAAAACCAACCAACTTCCCTTCCCTCTCTCTATCACTTTCACGCCAGCTATCGGACATCTTTGGCTGCCCATTTCTTTTTTTTTTTCTTACTTCATTTAGTGAGTCTTTAACTCATTCTATCTCTCTCTTTCATTTACACCTTCATCTCTTTACCATTCCTTACACTTTTCCTTTCTTTTTCCTCTCTTTCTTTCTTCATTTTCTCTTGTTCTCATAAGAAAGCCTTGCTGCCCCCATTCCTTCTTTGAGCTCCCACACATATTTCTTCAAGATCCTTTGATGAAAATCTTGTCTAAAGCTTCCATATATGATATAGGTAAAGTATAGTGAGAGTTTTCATGCATCAAATGACTTTCCATGAGCTTGAAAGCTAAGGATGATGATGCCAAAATGAAACACTCCTCTTATCCATGAGTATTCTCTTGTAATATTATTATTTTCTTGCTAAAAGTAGTTATATTTTGTGGATCTAGCTTTTTATGTAGCTTTGATTATGTTTATGTTTAGATCTATGAGTTTATAAGTTCACTGCCATGCATTTCTTTTATATTCATGTTCATATTATGTGTAGATCTTAGATTTGAACTTGAATAAAAATAGTAAAATTCGTATCTTGACAAAACCTATATTTAAAAACCCTCTTCCAAGTCTCAAAATAGGAGTTTTAGTTGAGAAAATGAAGGTTTAGTGGATGTATATCATCAAGACTTATTTTTATTAAATCAAAGGTGATTTTCAAAAGTTATTTTCAAAATAAAAATCTCATTTCGGATTTTGGCCAAGGCACAGTTTAAAAACATATTTTACAACTCAAAAATGAAGATTTTATTTAAGAAATGGAAGGCTCTTAAGATAGGATATGTAAAGGATGATTTTTCCTAAGTTTAGATGGATTTTATCAAAAGATATGTCCAAAAATAAATTTGGTAAATTCGGATCTCAATCAAGACCAATTTTGAAAACCCATTTATCAACTCCAAAACTCATGTTTTATGTGAAAAATGAAGGGTATCGGTAATAGGTATCATTAAGTAGTGATTTTTACAAGTTGAAATGAGTTTTGATGAGATTAATGTGTAAAATAAGAAGTAGAATCAAGATGGAAAATTTTGAATTAGTAGTCAACTTGTAAAATCCGTAACTTTGGATGATGCCCATGAAAATACCTATTATCCAAGTTCAAAATAAAAGTTTTATGTATTGAATGAAGTCCTTAAGTAGTAGGTATAGTAAAGTCTTAAATTTTAATGCATTAAACAAGTTTTTCCCAAAGGAATCATTCAAAAAGTGGATTTCTAAAAATTCGGATTTTTGAGTAAATCCTATTTGAAAACATATTTGCAAAGTGTAACATGCAAATTTTTATGTGAAAATGAAGGCCTTAGGTAGTATATGTTATGAAGACTCAATTTTAACAGAGATAACTAGAAATTCCTAAGAATGAATTCCAAAACACTAGTGTGATGTCAAAGTTATAGATTTTTCATAAGTAGTTGTTATTGTGGTCTTGCAAAATAAAAAGTTATAAAATTTTCTTATAACAAAAATCATCAAGATCATGCATACATTAAACTCATCACATGTCATTCATGATAGGAAATTATTCTTATTTCATGTATACTTGAATTATCAAATAGAAACATTTCAAACAATTACAAAACTATTTTTTGGAAATGGGGATCCTTATTGATCAGATCTGATCCTTCTGTTTTGTGACACAAATGTTTTCAAAACTTGAAAATAATATTAGAATTAGATAGATCTTTCAAAGTAGATAGAAATCGATATATAATTTGCTAAATTCCGAGCTAAAACGACCAAGTTATGGCCGTTTTAAGTTGGAATTCTCCCTTAGGACGAGCATTACGAATTTGATAGTTTGTATAAGATAGTTTGGATTAGTTAAGTGATGAAATACTTATTATGATATTTCCTCCTTTTTAGGTGACCTCGAAATCGACGATTCCCTACCACCATATTACTTTTACTAAGAGACCGGTGATCCAATGGTCGAGTGATTCTTCTTCTTATTTTGTTACCTTGTTTGTGCTTATAGCTAGTTGCATTAGAATTATAAGAACAAGATAAAAACCGATATGAATGGGGATAGGATAGATGATGAGACTCTGATGTATATGCCAAAGAATACTAAAGCATATCGAAACCATGATTTGATTGGATAAATGCACTGTTCATATTAATGTGTATGATATTGGTTGATCACTCTAAAAAATGTATGAATATTTTGACCTAAGCAAAAATATAAATTGGTCATGCTTCACATCAGACATGTTGCATTTGGTAGTGTGCTACTCCTACGCAGGTCGATCGGTATGGTCCGAGGACTCGTTTGGATAATGTAAAGACCCGCTTTCACCCCTATATTTGAAATAGGAGATAACGGATCCCCAACCACATACAACCCCTAAGATTATATGTAAGGTTGCCTAAAGGGATTGTTTGAGTAATTGTTTATCTAATTCTATAAGATATTATACAACAAAAGACATAGATATTAGCAGTGGAAATAACTCTACTTCTAAATAACTACATACATACAAATATACATATTACATCCAAAGGCTTTTTATAAGCCTTAACCAAAATTCTCAAAACACAACTCTACTAACACAATAATTACACCATCAACCAAAAAGAATTTCATCTAATCTATTACATTCATAGGGTCCATTGAGTCCATGGTCATCCCTAATCCTCCAACCCATCAAGAAAATCTTCAAAGTCGGTTCCGTACCCCATACTCGTATAGAACTCATCGGAATCATCACCTGAAATAGATAAAATATGAGCCAAAGGCCCAGTACACAAGTAACGAATACAAATGCGAAGTGAATCACACATCCTTAGGCTAAATGCATTATGCAACAATCACTTATTCATTATTAAGTCTTTAATTAATAAGACATCACGGGAGTATTCAAACTCCGGACAACAAGGTTCTAGTATTACGTCCGCCTCCCTGAGTGGTCCCTATTGTTCACACAGACTAGGCAGCCCCACCTTCCGGCGTAGCCCGTAATACCAGGGGTTCCTGAGTAACGCTTCACGACGCTCAGGGGGTTGATATGAGCAGCTCGGATACTCATATCTCCTAAACCATTCTAACCGTTAACGAGAAAGTACCCTGCCCCCAATCTGAGCAGGGTGCCGCTCTCCGAACCAGATTCAACGGCAAACAACGATAATCAACACATAAATAACAATAGTATTCTCTTATTTTTAGGTAATTTAATCTTGATGCCTACCCTAGCAAAGAGTCAAGCAAGTCACTGTGTACCTGATATAGCTCGGGAATTAACGGAGTCGACTGGGCGAGGATCTATCACTGTTTAAATCTATAATAAATTCACACTTAGCTTAAGTACTAGTTAACTAATATAAAAGATAAACATATCAAAGAAATCTAAATAAATTAACAAAGGTCACAAGAAAACATTTAAACATCCTAATATACCCTAGATCGCTTAACCAAAACTTAATTGCTCAAGTAACAAACTTCGAAAAATTTTAGAAAAAGTTTTTAAAATTCAAAAGCACAGGGGATAGGCCGGCAATCAAAGCCGGCGGAATGCAAAATTTCAATTAATTACTAATTTATGCCTATAACATGAGCTAGAGCAGTTTTAAAAATAATAAGCATATAATTAATGGAGCTATTGATCATGAACTTGTATGGGGCATGTACACTTGCAAAATAAAATCAAAGCTGGCAGCTTACGCTTGCTAGCTTAGAATTGAACGTTGGAATTTTCAAATTTTCAAACTGATATTTTGTTCAAAAAAATTTTTCTTTAAAGTTCCAAAACATTTTTATACAGATTGTGTATCAAAATTGAGTACAAATTCAATTCCAAGTTCAATTCTAACAAATTTTAACACAATGCAAGTATTGGAGCTACTAATCTAACAATAAAACAATCTAATTCAGCAGCTATAACTTCAATTGCAACAATCCCCAATTTCAAAATTTCGAACATCCTCCATCTCAAGAACCCTAATTTTACAATCTAACACATTTCATGGATCGACATAGCACAAATTGGAATAACCGAAATCCACTTTCAAAACATTAGCAATATCATCTCAGCAATCATTTTCATTATCAACCGAAAGCTATATCCATGATAAAAATTTCAAACCCATTTTGACAAATTAATCTCAACAATGCATACAGACGGATTTGAAATAAAACAACAAGTGTAAAGGATGATTACTTACTTGATATAGGGATTAAACACCGCGAGATGATGACCAAGAGATAGAAATTGTTGATTGAGAGTGATTGAGAGAATGTGAGAATGAGTGAATGAAAGAAAGAGAGAGATTCGTACCTGTTTTTAAGCCTCTGCACAATGTACGCCGGCATTTCTGCAATGTACGCCGGCGGCTTTAAGCCAGTGTAAGTGAAAAAATTACATACCGAGAGGTCAAAGCTGGCCGCTTATCGATTTACGCTGCCGGCCTAAACGGATACGCCGGCATAAAGCTGGCAGCTTTGAATCCCAGATGCCGGCCTTCATCGGGAAATTTCAGAATTCAAGAAATCTGCAATATACGCCGGCCTTAAGCCGGCGGCCTTCACCTTCCCTTGCCAGCGTAAATCTTGTACTCCAACGCCAGCATATAAGCCGGCGGCCTAGACCTTCCACTAGCCGGCCTAAATCTTGTGTTCCATACGCTGGCAGAAAGCCGGCGGCCTTCAACTCTCCACTGCCGGCCTCTTTTGCGGTGCTCACCTACTCCTTTACGCCAGCAATAAGCCGGCGGCTTTGGGCCGGCCTTCCTTGTTTTCTCAGAGCTTGCTCAAGGCTGGCAGCTCTGAGCCGGCCTTCAACCTTTTGAATAATAATTTTTTTTTATACTACAATCAAATAGATATCCTGCCACACTAATAGCTAAGTTAGTAAAAACAAACAAATAAAAATTACTCTAAAATTAGACATGGGTTGCCTCCCAAGAAGCGCTTAGTTTAAAGTCGCTTAGCCCGACTTTCCTGACCTGATCATGGTTCTTTAAGATTGATGACAGTAGTAGTACTGTCAAGATTTTCCCCCTCAAAATAATGCTTGAGCAGTTGTCCATTCACTTTAAAAGTTCGATCATCCACAGTTTTTAATTCAACCGCTCCATATGGAAAAACTTTTGCTATCTTAAACGGTCCCGACCATCTTAACCGTAATTTTCCAGGAAACAACTTCAAACGAGAATTGTAAAGTATAACTTTTTGTCCAGGAAAGAATTCTCGTTTGATGATGTTCCTATCATGCCATTTCTTTGCTCGTTCCTTATAGATACGAGCGCTTTCAAATGCCTCATTTCTCCATTCTTCCAGTTGATTCAATTGGAGCAATCTCTGTTTACCTGCAGCTTTTTCATCAAAGTTAAGGAATTTTATAGCCCAAAATGCCTTGTGCTCAAGTTCTACAGGAAGATGACATGATTTACCAAAAACAAGCATGTATGGGGACATTCCAATAGGGGTTTTAAAAGCAGTTCTGTAAGCCCATAATGCATCATCTAATTTTGAAGACCAATCTTTTCTTGATGCATTAACTGTTTTTTCCAAAATTCTTTTTATCTCCCTATTAGAAACTTCAACTTGCCCACTTGTTTGTGGATGATAGGGGGTAGTCACTTTATGTGTAACACCGTATTTTGCCAAAAGTTTTTCAAATTGCCTGTTACAAAAATGAGACCCCCCATCACTAATTATAGCTCTGGGCACACCAAATCTGGTAAAAATATTCTTTTTCAAAAATTTCAAAACTACTCGGGCATCATTTGTTTGTAAAGCAACAGCCTCCACCCATTTTGAAACATAATCAACTGCCACAAGTATGTATTTATTTGAAAAAGATGAGGGAAAAGGACCCATAAAGTCAATCCCCCAAACATCGAAAAGCTCAATTACCAGAATATTGTTTTGTGGTAATTCATGTCGTTTAGAAATGTTACCTGTCCTTTGACATTGAGCACATGACATAATGAAATTCCTGCAGTCACGAAACAAGTTAGGCCAATAAAATCCAGATGACAATACTTTTGCTGCAGTCCTTTGAACACCAAAGTGTCCTCCTGCTTCCCTTGAATGACAGTGTTCTAAAATGCTAAGCTGATCAGATTCAGGCACACATCTTCTAATTATTTGGTCAGCACATTTTTTAAACAGATATGGTTCATCCCAAAAATAGTATTTTACATCATGCAAAAACTTTTTCTTTTGAGGATATGATAAACCATATGGGATAATCTTACTAACCAAATAATTCACAATATCAGCATACCATGGCAAATCAAGAATCTCTACTGCATGCAACTGTTCATCAGGGAACTTCTCATTGATAGGAATGTCGAGACTATCAGATTCAAGTCTAGACAAATGGTCAGCAATAACATTTTCAGTTCCCTTTTTATCTTTAATTTCAAGATCAAATTCTTGCAGTAGTAAAACCCATCTAATCAACCTAGGTTTTGCATCAGCTTTAGCAAACAAATACTTGAGAGCTGCATGGTCAGTGTATACTACAACTTTAGAACCTATCAGATAAGGCCTAAATTTATCACATGCAAAGATAACAGCTAAAAGTTCTTTCTCAGTAGTAGCATAATTTCTCTGGGCCTCATTCAGTGTTCTACTTGCATAGTATATAACATGAAAGATCTTACCTCGTCTCTGACCAAGTACCGCTCCAACTGCAAAGTCGCTGGCATCACACATGAGTTCGAAAGGAAGCTCCCAGTCTGGCGCAATGATCACTGGTGTGGAAATGAGCTTTTCCTTTAATAAATTGAATGCCTGCATACATTTCTCATCAAAATTGAACACCGCATCTTTTTCCAGAAGATTGCAAAGAGGTCTCGAAATTTTGGAGAAGTCCTTGATGAATCGTCTGTAGAAGCCAGCATGTCCAAGAAAACTTCTGACTCCTTTAACAGTCGTGGGTGGTGGTAACTTCTCAATAATCTCCACTTTGGCTTTATCCACTTCAATTCCTCTCGCAGAAATTTTGTGACCCAACACTATCCCTTCTCTAACCATGAAGTGGCATTTTTCCCAATTCAGGATCAGATTGGTATCTTTGCATCTTTGTAGAACCGAGGCTAAATTCTCAAGACATAGATCGAATGACTTTCCAAAGACTGAAAAATCATCCATGAAGATCTCGATAAAATTCTCAAGCATATCTGAGAATATAGCCATCATACACCTCTGAAATGTAGCAGGTGCATTGCAAAGTCCAAAAGGCATTCTCCTAAAGGCAAATGTGCCATAAGGACAAGTGAATGTTGTTTTCTCTTGATCATCGGGTGCAATAGAGATCTGATTGTATCCAGAATATCCATCAAGAAAACAGTAATAATCATGCCCTGCAAGTTTCTCCAACATCTGATCAATGAAGGGAAGTGGAAAGTGATCCTTTCGAGTGGCATCGTTCAACTTCTGTAATCAATACAAACTCTCCACCCAGTCACAGTACGAGTAGGAATCAATTCATTTTGCTCATTCTTCACTACAGTCATACCACCTTTCTTTGGCACTACTTGAACCGGACTAACCCATTTACTATCAGAGATAGGATAGATGATACCTGCGTCAAGCAGCTTCAAAACTTCTTTCTTGACAACTTCTTTAAGTGTCGGGTTGAGTCTCCTTTGTGGTTGAACTGTAGGTTTACACTCGGCTTCCATAAGAATTTTGTGAGTGCAAATAGTAGGGCTAATACCCTTGATATCAGCAATGGTCCATCCGATTGCTTCCTTGTGCTTTTTCAACACATCAATCAACTGTTGTTCTTGTGTATCTGTCAATGCAGATGAAATGATAATTGGCAAAGTATCGCCAATTCCAAGAAAAGCATACTTCAGATGGTCAGGAAGTGGTTTCAGTTCCAAGGTTGGTGGCTGCATCAAAGATGGAACTTGCTTGCTCATTTGTACCCAAAGATTCATAATATCTGGTTTTGATCATTGGTACTTTTCCATTGTCTCATTTCCTCTTCATCATCACTCCAATTGTCCACGTCTCTTAAGACAGACTCCATAGTCTCCACACCAGTTTGTTCCTCAAGTGACTCAGAAACCAGCTCATCTATGGTATTGATAGTGTAACAGGCATTGGCATCATCAAATTTCTTCATTGCCTCATAGACATTGAAAGTAACCTGTTCATCCATCACCGTAATGTAAGTTGCCCTTGTTCCACATCAATCAGTGCTTTTCCTGTTGCAAGGAACGGTCTGCCCAAGATCATGGGAACTTCCCTATCTTCATCCATGTCAAGCACTACAAAATCCACAGGAAAAAAGAATTTGTCAACTTTACTAGGACATTCTCTACAATACCCCTAGGGTATTTTACACTTCTATCAGCAAGTTGTAAAGTTACATGTGTATCTTTGCAATCTCCTAATCCTAGTTTTTGAAATATAGATGAAGGCATAAGTTAATACTTGCACCAGAATCAATTAAAACTTTATCAAAATAGCAATCACCAATGGTGCAAGGAACAGTAAAACTTCCCTGATCTCGGAGCTTAGTGGGCAGACTGGTTGTTTGTTTCTGATCATGGAACATTCCCAGTGAGTATCACATTTCCATCAATCTTCCTCTTGTTAGACAGCAATTCCTTGATGAATTTGGCATAGGAAGGCATTCCTTGAATTACTTCTAAGAATGGAATGTTGATGTGCAGCTTTTTGAAAACATCCAGGAATTTTGAAAATTGCTCATCAAGCTTTTGTTGCTTTAATCTTCCTGGAAAAGGAACGGGAGGAACATATGATTTCACCTCAGGTGGTTTTTGAATAGTTTCCTCCATCTTTCGTTTCCCTTTGTTGTTTTGTGGGGAATTTCCTCTTCATCTTTAGTAGTTTCCTCAACTGGAGCAATCTCCTTTCCACTTCTCAATGTGATTGCATTTACAGTCTTGGGATTCTCCTCCGTGTTGCTTGGTAAAGACCCGGATGGTCTATTACTCACTTGCTGTGCAAGTTGATGGAGTTTCCCTTGCAAATCTTGAATGATTGCATTCTGATTGTTGAGTGAATTTGTTGTGGTAACAATGAAATCCCTCAGTAATGCATCAGTGGATGTTTGAATTTGCTGTTGAGGTGGAGCATTTCTCACATATCCTTGTCCTTGAAAACCAGGTGGTGGCTTTAGAACATTGGCATCATTCCGATATGAAAGATTTGGATGATTTCGCATATTCGGATGATATGTGTTTCCAAAATTGCCTTTTTGGAAATTTCCCACATAATTGAGCTGCTCGTCATTTGAAGATGATCCATGTGGACACTCAAAAGAGGAGTGTGGTCCTGAGCAAATCTCACAACAAAACACTTGTTGTTTTTGATTGGAAGTATTTGTAGTTGTGAGTTTACTTACTTGAGTGATGAGAGTAGCCATTTGAGCTTTGAGTTGTGAGATATCTTCTTTATCTTCCAATGATGCTACTTTAGACCTTGTTCTTTCACAACTCCAATTATGAGCAGCAGAAGCTAATTCTTCAATAATCTCACTAGCTTCCTCATATGTCTTCCCCATCAGTGATCCGCCCGATGTAGCATCTACTAATGACCTTAAAGCTTCATCAAGACTGAGGTAGAAATTCTCAATTAGTAGATTATCGGGTAAACCATGGTGTGGACACTTTCTGACCGCCTCTTTGAATCTTTCCCAAGCATCATATAATGATTCTCCAGGGAATTTGGTGAAGTTGGAAATTTCATTTCTTAATCTGGCGGTTCTTGCTGGAGGGAAAAATCTCTTTAAAACTTCTTTGTCAGATCAGCCCATGTGGTGATTGAATCTGGAGGTTGGGAGTTGTACCATGCCAAAGCTTTATCCCTAAGAGAGAAAGGGAAAAGCTGAAGTCGGATGACTTCGTTTCTTACACCATTGAGTTTGACAGTGTTGGTGTATTGAAGAAATTTAGCAATGTGTTCATCTGGCGTCTCATTTGGATATCCTCCAAATTGATGTGATTCAACCATTTGAATTAGGGACGGTTTAAGCTCAAAATTGTTTGCCTCCACAGTGGGCATTCGTATGGCGGGATCTTGAATTGTAGGCACCGTATAGTCTCGAATTGCCCTTGGAGCAGCTGGTTGCAATTGGTTGTTGTTATCTTGATTTTCGGCCATTGCTCCTCTTCTTTGGTTCCTTCTTCTCTGTTGTCGCAGGTTCTTTCGATTTCTGGATCTAAAGGTAGAATTTCAGCACTTCTACTTCTTCGCATATAACCTGCAAAGAGAAAAGGAAAAATTTCAAACTAAATTTAAACCTAAACTACTAGCAAAGCTGAAGTTAGTCTAATATTAATAAATCCCCGGCAACGGCGCCAGAAAACTTGATGTGCTGTGATAAGTATTGAATTTTAAAGCATATTTCTAGCAAGCGCACTAGGTCTTCTATTGTAATATAGCATGAATAAAGTGTCGATCCCACAAGGATTTACTAACTACTAGACAATTATCAACTAATACTAATATCTAGGCAATTGATCTTTTAAATGATTAAGTTAAACTAACTTATCTAACTAATTATCTATATGAAATGCAATGAGCTTTTAAAGAGAGGGATATATGAAAAGTGTGGGAAGGATAGAATCCACTTTAAACTATTGCTAATCAACTTGAACTCATGTTATAATGATAATTAGATTCATGAACATTCATAAGAAATTATCAAGATTTAAAAACAAAGTTTGAAAACCTTTTAAACCACAAAACAATTCAATAACTTCCGTTAAATAAATCATTAGTGGAATCAAAATTACAATTATAAATCTCCCGATTCTATAATTGACTAATACTTTATATTAAAATCTCCTAATTCCTTAGTGAGAAATCAACATAAAACATTGCATTAATATTCATGGATAATTTCTAAACTAGATTAAACTACGCCGCTTCCGCAATTGCAATTTAATCTAATTTATGAATTCATGTGAACACTAATTTCCCTTCCGAGTTATTAGAATTCTTATACACCAAAACATGATGAATAATCAGAATTCAATATGAATATTTCATGATTCTAAATATCTCATAACATAGATTCAAAAATCATCTTAGCATGTTTAAAGCTTCATCAACTTCCCACAAAAAGAATTTAGCTACTCATGGATGATGATTCAACAATCAAATAAGAAATTGCAAATGATTTCATTATGATCAGAATATTCAAGTATATGAATTGCATAAAAAGAATAAGATTAGAAATCACCAATTCAAAATACTAAAGCTTCACTTGCAAATCTTGTATAACTTCAAATCTCTTCAAAATCTCTTATGAAATGCCTATTCTAAATATTCTAAAGCTACTTGTAGTACTAGATATTTGGTTGCTTGGATGATTCTGAGAATGAGGGGAAGACCCCCTATTTATAGGAAAAATTTCGTAAAAAACATTTAATGAACTTTGCTGTTTCTCAATGTACGCCGGCCGTTATGGATCCTACGCCGGCGGCTTACAGGCGGCGTATCTTCAAATTGTCCTTGCGCAGGCAGTGCACTGGCAGCCTTCAATATCTGTTACAATGTAGGCCGCTTCAACGCCGGCGGCTTTGAACGTAGATCTAGCCGGCGTATGTAGTCAGAAATGAAGCGTTGGGCAGATTTATAACGAACGCCGTCCAAGGCCGGCGGCTTTGACACCGGCGTAGGCATTCCAACAGATGTGTTGCTTCATTTTCCTTCAAGTGTTGGACATCTTCATGTCTCTTCAATTCTTCCATGTACACTGCCTCAAGGCCGGCGGCTTTCATGCCGGCTTAAATGAAACTCCTTCAAAGCTGGTGATTTTCAGTTCTGGGCTGCCGGCCTTCATTTACGCTGGCTTCTTCATCTTCTACGCCGGCAGCTTTGAGGCGGCTTTGAATGTTTGAAGTTGTTTACTTGTGCTGGGCAAAGCTGGCTGTGCTGCAACGGCCTTGGATTTTACGCCGTCTAAAAGCCGGCGGCTTTCAATGATGAATTGCCGGCCTTGACTTCAATTTTTCCTCTTTTCAATTCAAATTCACTTGTTTTGATTTCTTTATCCAAATTAGTCCTGAAACATAAAATTTAATCAAAACAAATATCCATTCTAGCTCAATTGATTATCAATATTTGTACAAAATATGATCTTATCAATCCTTCTATTGTCGCTCTTGATTTTCTTTGGTAGGGGCATGAGATGGGGTTCTATGTAAAACTCCCTTTCGACGATTGGATCTTCTTCTTCTTCTATCCTTTCTCTCCTTTTCCTTGCTCCTTCTACAATCTGAGCTCTTTCTACTAATTCTCGAAAATTCCTTATGTCAAATTCTTCCAACCTCATCGTTAAGTATTCATCCAATCATCCTATAAAGACTTGCCTTTTCAGTTCTTCACTGTACTTGTAGGAGTCCGGTGCATATTGCAACAATCTACTGAACTCAGTTTCATATTGTTCGATTGTTCTTCCCTTTTGAGCAATTTGCAAGAAGTCTGCACTATATCTTACTCGAAAACTTCCTGGGAAATAATTCTCCAAAAATTCATGCCTAAATATTTCCCAAGTGATTAGAGTCATTAGATCTTTTTTCCTTGACTCCCACCATATCCTAGCGTTTAGACGAAGCATGAATGTTCCATACTTGATTTGCAAATGGGGCGGAACTTCATATGCATCAAAGGACATCTCTATTTGAGATAACCAATCTTCTGCCTCCTCTGGCTTGTCATAAGCTCCTTCAAAGAAGCGGTTAATCTTGATGAAGTTAGGTAACATGCTTTTGTATGGTCTTGGCGGTGAAGATGGAGGTGGGGGTGCACTTTGGCTATGCATGTTCCTATGCACAGATGCCTCTGTTGAAGCTTGTTGTGGTGGTGGGGTTGGTATAGACACTGGGGCTGTCGCTGATGCTGTTGCTGGTGTTGCCTCTGGTACGGGTGTTTGTGCTGGCATATTTTGCCTAATTTCTTCCAATACATGGGTTAGGTGTCCTAACGTGGCGTGTAAGTCCCTTTGAGGTGCGACAGCTCCTTGTACAGCAGGTTGATCTGCTTCTATGTCTGGTTGGTTAGAGGCGCTTCGTTCCCTTCTTCGTTTACTCCTATTTCGGCTGTTTTAAACTTTCCTAAGTCAGGTTTTATAAAGTTTTGATAACTTAATTAAATTTTAGCCGGAAATTGGTGGATATAACGGAAATTTAAATATGCATAAAAGCTAACAAAATTTAAATCAAAACAATTTCTGAAATCAAACTTAGAGCATTATCATAGAAATAAAGTTTATACATGAAATCGGAAATAAGATAAATCATAAAAGAAAATCACATAGAAATAACAAACATTGTTCCGAAAATTAAAAGATAGACTAAGATCGTGGATCTAGTCTATGATCACAAAATCTAAGATGGACTTCTAGGGATATGCTTCGTTTTCCTTTCCTCCTTTCTTCATTCTTCGGGCGCATCTCCCGGGTTGCTGCTGGACGATCCTGGGTTCAAACTCCTCATGATTTGGTTGAAGTGTTTTCTTCTCTTTCGTGCTCTCTCCCTTTCTTTTTCGTGATAGGCAATTGGTTCCTCATCCATCATTGCTGGTGCTATCTCATCAATGGTCTTCCAAGTGATTGTTCCTTCGGTCTCCCTATTGTTGTCTTCATTGGCCGGAGCATTTTCCATATCCATCGTGGAGTCTACATCTTGTCCTCCCCGAACATGTCTTCCTTCTAGGTAGCGAATGATTCTTAACTCATCATTAGTCCAAGGTTCCTCGACTCCTACGGCAGCTTGGTTCCTTATCTCTTACGCCGGTCTTTCTTCTTGATTTTCCTCCGAGTCCTTACCGAGTTCACCATCCGAACTGTCATTCGCCTCCTGCATTGGTTCATCTCTTATCACTGTTCCATCTTCTCGCAATCGTAGGGTCTCGTTCATTCCTAGTTGGATTCCTGTGAAGGTAGATGGCTCGGTGGATACTTCTGTTGGGGGTCGTAGTATTCCCTGATATCCATGCCAATGGAAAGTATTGTTGAGGTCGGCCCTCATCCATTCGAGGTGGTCCATCAAATCATCATGGGCATAGACAAACATCGGTCCGATCTTGGTCCAGGTCCGAAAATCGGGTGGGGTTCGTCCTCCCTCTTCTCTAAGAACGAAGGTTGCTTCTTTTAGCATTGGTTGGTGGTCCGCGATAGCAATGATTCGTTCCACAGCATATATTACTTCCAACTCGGTCATCCTTTTGCCTATGGGGCAATTGTGAATAGTTCGTAACACTCCTTTCCACTCGGTTTGCATCATTCCCCTTTTCCAGATTTGGAACATTTCTCGAATGGTCTTAGGTTGTCCTACTAGGGCAAATTCTTCACATAAAACTCTAAGTCTTATTCGGAAGTTCTCGGGTGTTTCGAAGGATCCTTTTCGGAAGTTCTTGGCTTGGAGACGGGCCTCATCTATGGTGATCTATGTAAAAGAAAGATATTAGAAGGCTTATTCTACCCATTCTATTTTATCTAAGTTTTTCTTGTTTCTATCTAAGTCAATTCTTCTTAAGTCCATTTCTATAATTATGATTCCTAGGTTCTTAAACCATGCTCTGATACCAACTTAAACTGTCACGCCCCAATGGGTACCCTAAACGTGACAGTCCGCCACACTCAATATTAAAGCTTAAGTATGACAACCTTAGTCATTTCCAAAAGCTTTTATATTAAGTGTAAGGCTTACTTTCACAATTTTAGAGGACCATATGTGGAATAATGAAGTTTAAGGAGATATAAAAACATATTAAGAAAAGAGGATTCACAATAATTACTTGTTCATGGCAAAGACTTTACAAATTTAAGGACAATTCCCTAAATTACTAAGCTATTATATAAATATTTGCATGCTAATACTATGTTGTACTTTATCCAGATTTCTAATGTTCAAAAGGGATTACCTGCCCGCATGGTCTACGAGGCCTTAACCATAAGTACGGGAACTGCAAAAGATAGCTATCGGGGTATAAGCTAATAGGCTTAGTGAGAACTATTTTCCATAAATAACTTCTTGTAACAAGATTCAAACAAGTTGGTTAATCACACATATGTAATGCATCAAACACGTGGGCAAACAATCATATAGCTTTCCGGGAACTATATGTTGAATGGATTTACGCCCTCCATTCGGGGTTTGGTGATACTCAAAACAAGTAGTTCCAATAATAGAAAATTTAAGCTTGCGAGCACTCATCACCAAGCATTCATTAAAAACTTTTAAACTTGCGAGCACTCATCGCCAAGTATTCCGAATCTACTTGATTTGACCTTGCTTTCGGATCAACCGCCAAGCATATTCCATTAGGCCGCCAAGCAATCGCTTTCGGATCTTCCGCCAAGTGTTGCTTTCGACATGAGCTTACTATCCTTCTCACCCAAGGATAATAACCAAACCATGCAATGTGACTCACTTCATGGTATGCATGAGTTCATTAATTTATAAAGTCATAACATAATTATTTTCAACTTTATGGCGATCAAGGAATTTCACACAAATCAATATTAAACTAAAACAATCACTTAGAACAATTCAGGCTTCGATATTCTTAGAATTCTTTCAAGGAATTATTTTACATGCATATCGGTTTATCTTCTCCTAACTCTAGTGCAACTAATTTACAAGCACAACAAGTGTAGCATTTAATGGAAATAAACTCACAATGCCATTGTCGTCTTATTCCTCTAAGCTGATGAGTCGTTCACATACTCCTCTTAATCGTAATAGTTCTCGGGGTGAAGAAATCCTTCCTCAGGGTCACCTAACCAAAGAAAATACCCATAATGAGTTTTTCTTGAAGATTTTCTTGAATTTTGACAAAACAATGTCAAAGAACGTTAAAGTTCGTATAGAAGAATGTTCCAACTTAAAATGGCCATAACTTGGTCATTTTAACTCGGAATCGCGCATATAATATACCGATTTCTATCTACTCGAAAAGATCTACCCATTTCTAAAATTATTTCCCACAAACAAAGCCATATAGGCTCCGAAAACGTGGCGACAAAATTCACCACGGATTTCCAAGTAAAAACAACTTTGGTTCAAGAAATCAAAATTTGTTTGATAAATACTTAGTTATCTATATAGTTGAAAAATTCTCTTTTTATAACTATATAACTCATATTTAAGCATGTTCAAGTGTCTTGTTGTCCCATTTATTTTTCTTAGGTAAAACAATGTCGGGTTGAAGCTTTTCGGAAATTGTTTTTGTAAATTTCTTTGAAATGAATACCTTGTTTTCTTTATTTTCTAAAAACGTTTTATGTTGGTTTTATTTATCTTTTTCTAAGTGACTTTTGAAAATAAATTTTTTTTTTTTTACTTTCTAAGTTATATTAATACTATATTTGAAGTTTTCTAGAAAATATGCTATTCTTCATTTTTCTTGAGTAAATTCATTTGTTTACTTGTTTTGCAAAAATTCTCACTTGATATTTCTCATTCTCTTTCTCATGTCTCATATTTTTCAAAAATAATTACCCATGCATGAAAATTTGTTTTCTTCATAAAAACAATGTGGAACAATTAAGGACTTTTTGTAAAAAACTAGTTTCTAAAATTATTATTTCCTCTTGTAATTTTGAAAAGGAATAACTTTATTTTTGTTTTCAAATCATAGATTTCCTTTTCCTATTTGTAAAGGTCTTTTCTTGAAGAATTTTTCTTTGCCATTCATCTTATTTACCTTTTTATGAAAAGAACCATTTTTATCAACGAAATATTTTCTTTTGTGAAACAAGATGGAATAATAAAGATTTTAGTATTTCTTCATAGCAAAAGTAGTTTATAAAATTGTAGTGAGTTCTTTTTGTAACATAAAAAGAATGAGTTTATTTTGTGTTATCTTATAGATTTTATAAGCTTATTTCTAAGTGACAAAAATTCCTTTTTCTTTAGAATTTAAAATTTTGGACAATAATCTAAATGTGCATGAACATGAGAATAATAGTGAACAAAATAATATATAACATAATTAATAAATCAAGTATTGGAGTCTTAGCTTTTTCAAGGCTCCCGGGACTAAGAAGTAAACTAGTCCCAAAATAAAATAAAATGAAAGAAAGAAGAACTTGTTTTGACTTGATGAGGACAAGTCTAAGACTAGAGACTAGTCTTATTTCAACAAGGAATAAATAAATAAATTGCAATGGAATAAATAAATAAATTGCTTTGCATGAAATAAATAAATTGCAAGTGAGCTTATATGCTCTAAAGAATATATATATATAGATAATAATATATTAATAATAATAGAACAACATAAACATAATTGGATTGGCATGAACAAGAACCATACATGAACATAATGTAGTTTCCATAACTTGTAGTCTTTGGAAACTCATACTATGGTCATGTAAAGTTACATGACATGAAGAAGAAGAAAGAATTATAAAGGGGTTACCTAAAGAAGACTTTGATATGGTTATGTGGTTATGGGTTTTGTTGTTGGTGGAAGTTGTTGTGGAATTATTTTGAGAGAGTTTTGAGATAATAATTTGAGAGAGCTTTGAGAGGAAAAATTGAGAGAGTTTTGGTAAGAATTTGTGGGTAGTGAATGTGTGAAAGAAGTGAAAGAGGAGGGGGGTATTTATAGGAAAATGGGGAGTGATTTTTGTGTGATTTAAATTAAAGAAAAATTGAAACAAATTGGAGGAGAGAGGGGGACATAGGCACCCGCCATGCTTGAGAAGGGGGGATTTAATTTAATTTTTGACTTTTTGGAAAGATAAAAGATGTAATATGTAAGGTAGATGTGATATAAAGTTATGGAAAAGGTAAAAAGTTAAGATTATAGGTTATGTAGAGTGTAAGAATAGGTGTAAGAAAAAGTAGAGATAAAAGAATAGTGTAGAATAGTGATGAATAGTGTAATGTAAAGTAGATATGACAATTAAAGTACCGGTAGTAAGAAAATACGCGTATAATAGCTATATCTGTTATTTTTACTTACCGAAAAATTACGAAACTGATATTTTTGGAAAACTTATATTTTTACGAGTCTAACGGTATATTCGGAATATTTTTACTATTCCGGGCCTCCGGACACGTTTTTCGAGAACTGTGTCCGATCGGGTTCGAAGGACACCCGAATTTCGCGAAACTGAAACTTTTATAAAACCTATGGTTATTACGAACTATTTGAGCTAATAATCCCAACTTCGTTTTTCAGGGCCAAAGAAAATGGCAATGCCGGATTTAGATGGATACGGTAAACTAGGGTTTTGTTGACCTTTAGGGTTTCGTTTGACTTCCGGTTAGGGTTTGTGCTAAACCGATTCCAAAATTTTTAGGGGTTTACAGCTTGTTACTTTAATCCTTCGAAACTTCATTCCCCTTTTGTCCGCTTATGCAATTCCTTATTTGCTCCTAGGTTATCCAAATACATGATGACCTTATTGAACTTGTAATAGTTTGTGTATAAACTCATGTATTCATTCTTTTCCTTTATAAAGAGTACCAGGCTTCTCAAGCCGAGATACTTAGCCTATCCATTTCTTAGCTCTAAAAGTCTTGTAGTTACTTCTTTAGCTTTTTCTCAACTTGATAGGTGTGATATGGTATGGTGTTTAATCATGGGCTCGGTATTCCTTACCAAGCCAATTCTCAAATTTTTACCTCTTACTTGGGAGGCAATCTAGGTAGCTAATCTTGGAAAACCTTTAGGTAAAACTATACGACAATGGGGATGTTGTGCAGGTTGTATTTCTCCCTTTATACTCCTTTTATTTCCAGGTCCTCATCATCGTTCTTTTTCCAACTCAACCGAACTCAGTTCATGTCTCCTTAGACTTATAAATCTATCTATGGATGTTTCTTTCCTTCCCCGTTCCATAATTTCTACTTTATCATTTTGGTAGCCAATCGTATTGTCTTAACTCCTTCTTGTGCCTATCTCATATTTCCTTAATTCCAATATTATACGGTTTGTCTGGAGGAGGCATCCTTGAATTTTTCCAGGGGACAAGCTTTTAAAATTTTCCTTATCATCACTACTTATGGAAAATTTTATTTCGCTTTCAGGGGTTTTACTCAATCATCCAATTATCATCCATTGATCTATATACATTTACGAAACTAAAGAAAACACTTGATTGAGGGTTAATACTGACCTGTGGTTGGGTCATAACCGTAGTTGTCCTCTTCCTCAAGGGCAGCTAACTCCATGTCTCCATCATCCATCTCCTTACGTCTCCATTGACCTTCCAAGCTGTAGACCCCCTCATTCCATGCATAGAAGTCCCAGCACGACTTCCACTTCCATTTCCAGTCCTCATTCTTGTTGGAGTAGGTCCTCTAGATGATCCAGCTAATCCGATGTTGGGATTCCTCATTTGCGGACAATCCTTAGCAAAGTGTTTGGTTTGTCTGCATATGAAGCAAATGGAGGATGCTTTTCTTTGGACACTCCCGCCCTTTGTGGTTAGGCTCCCCACTAAAGTAACACTTATCTTGCAATTCAGGACATCTTTTTGGGTAGTGGGTACCCTGACACTTCCAGCAAATTATGTTCTTGGGTGCTTTTCTTCTTCCACTAACATTTTCCCCGAGACTGCTTTTTGGCCTAAATCTTTTTTAGGGTTGACCAAAACTTGGTCCTTCATGAAATCTCTTTCCAATGACATGGATCTTCCTTTTTGGTACAGGTGTGTTTCTCCTTTTTGCTCCTTCAACAATCCGAGCTCTTTCTACCAATTCTGGAAAATTCCTTATATCAAATTCTACTAACTTCATTCGCAGTTCCTCGTATAATCCATTCAAAAAGACTTGCCTCTTTAGCTCCTCGCTATACTTGTATGAGTCAGGTGCATACTGAAGCAGCCAACTGAACTCAATCTCATATTGTTCCACCGTTCTGCCTTATTGCGTAATATTCAAGAAGTCTCAGCTATACTGAACTCGGAGGCTACCTGGGAAGTAATTCTCTAGAAACTCATGTCGAAACATCTCCCAGGTGATTGGATGCATCAATTCTCTACTCTTAG
This sequence comes from Combretum micranthum, assembly GCA_024138025.1. Lineage (NCBI taxonomy): Eukaryota > Viridiplantae > Streptophyta > Magnoliopsida > Myrtales > Combretaceae > Combretum > Combretum micranthum. Next base: position 195,946 of record JAMXBD010001307.1, read on the forward strand.
ATTCCTACCACACACGAGCATTTAAGTGAAGCATATAAGTTCCATAGGTTATCTTTAGGTGTAACAGGACTGTATCTTTTATGCTCGAGGACTTCATAAACTTTTGATGTAACAGGACTACATCTTTTATGCCTGAGGACTTCATATACTCGAGTGGGATTATGTTTTGGAAAGCTCCTAGAAATCCTTTGAAGATCTTAGGCTTAATATCCTTAATATCTTTTGGTGTTAGCATTATTTTCTTGTGTGATAGATTAAGTTGACTTTATGATTGTTTGGAGATTTATAGGGGAAAAACCCCTGAGATGATGTAAGGATTATATTCTTATAATATTGGAATTAAATGGTTATCTAGATTTCTTATATACTGTATTTACTATCTTGAACTATACATCCCACCTGTATCTGATATTGTTGTGATAGACGCCTTACATATGGTGTTGGAACTTTCGCATGACTTGAGAAGTTATTCTTAAGTTTTAATACCGCATGTGGCGGACTGTCATGTTTTGGGTACCCCCTGGGGCGTGACAGTTTAAGTGGTATCAGAGCATCAAGATCAGGGAAGAAAACCATAAGTTTAGGAATGGAAGTCTTAGAGGCATGATAAGCTTAGGAGTAAATCATGAGAGTGATAGGGAGATTCTTGTGAGTTGTAAGTATCCAAATGGAAGATCGGGAGAGAAAAGACAAATAGACTTTTCCGTTGTAAGATAGAGGAACCATAGGTAGAGTAAGGGGAAAACCTAAGAATCCTATGACACCACCCTGTCTAATAAGACAAAGACAATTTAGGAAGTCTTAGAGTTGTAGCAAGTGGGATATTATGGTACCGAGTGGGAAAGGTTGCATCTTTTACGATTTCACCAAAAACATAAGTGTAGAACTAGTTTTGTCTTTGAATGAATTCCTAAAAGCATTTTTAATCACGAGAAAATATCACCTTTGTAAGAAATAAAAAATTTCCTACTCTTTGGATAAAGAAACCAATAAAAGACTATATGATTTAGTTTTAACCGCAAATACATCCATGGATGTGCCCAAAAGATGAGGATACCACATCCATAGCCAAAAGTAGGAGCTCCAAGAAGAGAAGTCGGAACCAAGCACAAGTTCGTGAGCACAAGAGGAGGATGTCGAGACAAGGAGAAAGCATCACAATTACCTGAAGCATAGCGCCTTAGTTGACTAAATAAGATTTAATTAAAGAAAGTAGTTAAGAGTTTTAAAGATAACCAGTGAATTGAAGAATCCCTTAGAAATTCCTTGTATCGTTTTATAATATCCTTGCTACGTCTTTTTCCTCGAATAAATTTCTTAAAAGATGTCCTATTTTGTGGTTTTATGAAATTCTATTTTGGAATTCTAAATTTCCTTACCAACTTTTTTTATTGAGTGTTCGTTATATGGTTTTATTTCTATGAATTTGATTTTCAATCATAAATTTCTAATCTTTTATGTTTAATTCTTCAATGTTTTTATTGAATAAAATTTTCTTTTATGATTGTTTGAATTTTATTTATTATGCTTTTGATTCTGTAAATTTTTGTATTTTGATAATTATGGTTATTCTAGATTTCCAAGATTTCCATTATATATCGCAGTAAAACTTAATAAGTTGAGAGAAAAGAATGAACCCATGTAATTAAAATATTTAAACAGCCGTACTCGAAGGGGACGAAACCATGAGCAACATTCTTTAAACCAACCAGTTGAGAGAGAAAATCAAGCCGAAAGTTCCTCCTCCAAATCTGCAAGCTATGCCACCGCCGAATCCATTGGTTGACAACCAGGCCACTCTTGAACAAACAGCACAATTGTTGAATATTTTTGTGCACCAGCAGAATGCACACGCGTCTAGTCCGATCCCAAAGTGAACATCAAGCATCCATGGAAGTGTCTACACCACAGATTAAGCAAACCCATACTGTACCCTTGCCACCACCGCCACCACCAGGACTATACCATAGCATTTTGTGGAAATTCATCAAAAGCAATAGATACTTTGATGGAGCCTTTAGCAAGACTGACGAGGCGGAAGATTGGCTTACACAAATAGAAAGGTCATTCCGTGCGTATGAGTTGCCGCAAAACCTAAAGATAACCTATGGAACCTATATGCTTCGCCTAAATGCTCGTGTATCTAAGAGTAGAGAACTGATGCATCCAATCACTTGGGAGATGTTTCGGCATGAGTTTCTAGAGAACTACTTCCCAGGCAGCCTCCGAGTTCAGTATAGTTCAAACTTCTTGCATATTGTGCAACAAGGCAGAATGGTGGAACAATATGAGACCGAGTTCAGTCTGCTACTTCAGTGTGCACCTAACTCGTATAAGTATAGCGAAGAGCTAAAGAGGCAAGTCTTTTTTAATGGACTAGATGAGGAACTACGAATGAAGTTAGAAGAATTTGATATAAGGAATTTCCAAGAATTGGTATAAAGAGCTCGGATTGTTGAAGGAGCAAAAAGGAGAAACACACGTGCACCAGAAAGGAAAATCCATGTTATTGGAAAGAGATTTCATGAGGGGCCAAGTTTTGGTCACCTATCAAAAAGGTTTAAGCTAAACAACAGTTTTGGAGAAAGTGTTAGTGGAAGAAGAGAAGCACCAAAGAACATAATTTGCTGGAAATGTCAGAGTACCCACTACCCAAAAAGATGTCTTGAATTGCAAGATAAGTGTTACTTTTGTGGGGACCCAACCTCAAAGTGCCAGAGTGCCCAAAGAAAGCATCCTCCATTTGCTTTGTATGTAGACAAACCGGACACTTTGCTAAGGAATGCCCACAAATGAGGAGTGCTCCCCTCAGATTAACTGGGCCATCTAGAGGACCTATCCAACAAGAATGAAAAATGGAAATAGAAATGGAAGTCGTACTGAGACTTCTATGCATGGAATGAGGGTCTATAACTCAGAAGGTCAATGGAGATGTGAGAGATGGATGATGGAGATGTGGAGTTAGCTGCTCTTGAGGACGAGGACAACTACGACTATGACCTGATCACAGGTCAGCATTAAACCTTAATCAAGTGTTATCTTTAATTTCGCAAAAGTATATGGATCAATAGATGATAATTGATGATTGAGTAAAACCTCTGAAAGCGAAATAAAGAATCCCACATGGTAGTAACAATAAGGAATTTTTTAAAAATGTTTATCCCTTGGAAAAATTCAAGGATGCCTCCTCCCGGCAAACCTTATAATATTGGAATTAAGAAAATATGCAATAGCTACAAGAACGAGTTGATTATCTTACGATGAGAATACGGTTGGCTACAAAAGTAAAAAGGTATAATTTATGGGACAAGGAATGAAAGAAACGTCCGTAGATGGATCTATAAGTCTAAGGAGACATGATTTGATTTCGAATGAGTTAGTAAAGAACGATGATGAGGACTTGAAAGCTAGGTTTAAGTAATGAAAGGAGTAAAAAGGGAGAAACGCGACTTAGAAAACATCCCCATTGTCAATAAGTTTCCCTAAAGTTTTCCAAGATGAGTTACCTAGATCACCTTCCAAAGTAAGAGGTCGATTTTAAGAATTGACTTGGTAAGGAATGCTGAGCCTATGATTAAACACCATACCATATCACACCCATCAAGTTGAGAAAAGCCTAAAGAAGTAACCACAAGAGTTTTGGGGCTAAGAAATGGATAGGCTAAGTGTCTCGGCTTGAAAAGCCTTATATTCTTTATAAAGGAAAAGAATAGATAAATGAGTTTATACATAAGCTATTGCAAGTTCAATAAGGTTATCGTCAATAACAAAGTACTCGAATAACCCAGAAGCAAATAAGGAATTGCATAAATGGACAAAAGGGGAATGAAGTTTCCAAGGACTAAAGTAACAAGCTATTTTCGAAACAATGGTAATGTTGCCAAGGTTAAAAAACAGTCCTAGACAATGCATGAGAACACATCAGGAAATGGTCTCGAATGTGTAAATGCTTATGCTTTTTGACAATTGAGACCATAAGAACAAAATTGCTCGATAGCATGATATAGTATTAATCATGGTAAAGTTTACTTTTAAATGGAGATGATATCTGAATAATCAAGGATAAGGAATTTATATTGGTCACCCAAACCCTGAGCACTTGTTCATGTTAAAGGAACTGAACATGCGATAGAAGGAATGGTTAAGAGTTTATAAAAGACCGCAATCTTGGAGTAAGCTTTCATGCGAAAGAAAATGAATGCAGTAACCAATGCTCTAAGTTGAAAGAAAGGAAAAGCCAAGGGCCGATAAGGAGTTGGATGGATTAGAAGTGATGAAGTTCTTGAAATTAAAATTGGGAATCTTAAGGACATTAAGAGCAAATTCCATTGGAGGAATATTAAACCCTTTGAAGATCTAGAGTACGTATCATGAGCAAGATTACAAGCTAAGTTTTGAGGAAAAAAACTTTCTTTAAAGAGGGGAGGTTGTAAACCCCTAAATTTTTCAAGAATGGTTTTGGAATATAAAATCGAAACCCTAAAGCCTGACCGAAGTTGAAATAGAACCTTAAACAAATTCGATCACGAGATTTCATAAGAGATTCTTCAAAAACAAAAATTGAAAATTCAATAATCGATCGATTCAAAAAATCCAAGCATAAGAAAGTTCATCTATCCGATCCCTGAGGTGAACCTCTCAATTTCTAGGGTAAAGTTGGATTAAACCCTAACCCTAGTCAAACTGGAGTTTTAAAAGTCAACAAAGATTAAGACAATCTAATAGTTTCAACTCCAGCAAACCCATGCTCTCAAACCCTAGAAAACGAAATTGAGTTAATGGCTTATATTAGTTCGTAATAATATAGGAAAGTATAAAAATATCAGATTCATGAATTTCGAGTATCCTTCGGATTCAAACGGGATCAATTCTCGAAAAACGTGTCCCGGAGCTCGGAATAATAAAAATATTCCAATAACTCTAAAAGACTCGTAATTAAACAAATATTTTAAAAATATCAGTTTTAGAATTTTTTGGTAACTAAAAATATCTATATAGCTCGTTTACGTGTATTTTTATTGTTATCGGTATTTTATTTGTCTAGCCTACTATTCATAGTACTATTTCTATTATTCATTACTATTTGACTATCTCTACTTTTTCTTACACCTATTTCTTATACTTTTACATTTCTAATACAACTTTATTCACATCAAACCTTACACATTATTACTTTTTCTTTACAAAAATTACGAAACAAATAAAATCCTCCCTCTCTCTCTCCCTTCATGCGCCGGCCATCTCTCTCTCTTCCTCTATATTATTTCTTTTTCAATTTATTTTATTACATCTAAATTCCACTCCAAAATTCTATAAATACCCCATTCCTTATACATTCATTCACACATTCATTCTACATAACAAAACTCTACCAAAATTTCCTCTCAAAACCTCTCTCCACCAATCCCCTCTAAAAACACTGTCTACCATCCACTACTTTTCAAGAAAAATAACAAAACTCATTCATCTCTTTTCAAAATTTCCATTAAACCTTAGGTAAAAATCCTACCCATATTCTTTATCATGTTCATACAAATTACAAGAGCTTAGTGTATGTTTCTTAGACTCATGAGAGTTAAAAAGCAACAATATGTTCATGTTTGTTTTTGTTCATGTTCCTATTTTACATTATTATACATTTGTTTTATTATTGTTATTATTAATTGCTTAATCTAACTCTTATAGTATTATTTATATTATGTACATATATTTCTTTAAGCATATAAGCTCACTTGTTATTTTTTATTTTCATGCTCTGCAATTATTTATTTACTTGTTTTATGCAATTAATTAAGACTAGTCTTTCTAGTCTTAGACTGTCCATATCAAGGTTAAAACGATTTTCTTCTTTTCTTTTCTTTCTTTTGACTAGCCTATTCTTAGTGCTAGGTCGCCTTGATGAAGCTAAGGCTCCCAATACATGATCGGAATATTTTGATGAAGCTAAGGTTCCCAATGCTTGACCATATTTTTATTACGTTTATTTGCTTATGAGTATTTCTAACTATCTTATTATGTATTATCATTACTTTTACATTACTACATAATCATATTCATGCATGATTAGAATGTTATTGTCTTAAATAAAAATAAAAATGGGTTCTTTCTTAAACAAAGGAAAAGTGAACTAGATTTCTTAACAAAGGATTTTTCAACAAAAAATCTAAGTATTGTTTTTAATAAATTCTTTTCAAAAGCTTAAGTAAGTTAATCATAAGTTTTAAAGTATTAGTTCCCAAGATTTCTTCAAATGAAAGGAACTCATTTCTTTTATAAATCAAAACTAAATACTCCATAAAAATAGAATTTTTAGCATTGAACTTAAGATTTTAACTCAACCATATATTTTATAAGACTTAAATAGGTTCATTATAGACTTTGAAAATCACATACTAAGAAAGTTTCTTCAAAACTTAAATTTCATATTGTTATTCTCTTTTCAAAATTAAAATAAAATTTTTGCTAAGTTCTAATGTTAACAATTCTCTATTAAGAAAGCTTTTCTTATAAACTTGTCCAAAGGAATTATTCTACCACTTGACAAATATTAAGAATAAAATAAGTTTTTCAAACCAAGGTAAAATCAACTCACTACTTTGGAAACCAACTCAGAAAAATAAAAATTTCCAAGCAAGTAAAGTTTAAAGGTAAACTTATTTTCTAAAGAAGAAAAAGGATATAAAAATGAGAGGAAAACATACATTTAACACAACTCCAAATATTCGACCACACCAACAACTTAAGGAAAATTTTGAAAAACCTATTTTTCAATCACTAAAAATAAAATTAGTAGATAACTTAGAGAACCAAATTTTTGGAATGAATTTACTTTTGAAAATTAAGAAAACGAAATCATAATAGGAAAACACTCACTCATAACAACTCAAATATATTTTAGTTTTCCTTCTAATAATTCAAAAAGGAGAAATTTTCAGAAGTTTTATCTTTTAAAACCCTTAAAGACAGATTGTTTATGAAATATCAATATTGAGAAAACACTACAAAGATCATCCATACAATATGAGTATAAATATATGTTCAAAGGATTTTTCAACTATATAAATATCCATATATTTTGTTTAAAGATTTTTTAGTAGAGAAAAGTTTGGAAAAATCATATTTTGTGAACTATAAATTCATAACTATTCTGTACCATAGTAGATTGCAACCCAACTGGCTTTTTATAACAAAAATAACCTTAGAAATGGATAGATCTTTTCAAGTAGGTATACAACGGTATATCATAAGCGCAATTCCGAGTTAAAATGATCAAGTTATGGCCATTTTAAGTTGAAATTACCCTCTATACGAATTTTAATGATCTTATTACATAGTTTTTGATAAGTACCATAGAATCAACAATAAATACTCATTATGAGTATTCTTCTTGATTAGGTGATCCCGAGGAGGAGTATTCATATTCAGAGGATTATTTTGATTAATGGAATTACAGATCAACTCCTCTATAAGAAAGAAGTGTCCTCATGGCCGAGTGAGTTTATTTCCTACCTTTTACGTACTTGATTGTGCTTGTAACTAGAGGCACTAGCAGTAGGAAAAAATGAAAATGAATTACGTATGATAATATTGGTTGAAAGAATGCTAAGCATACTGGGACATGAATCGTTGTTAATTAACTTGTGTTTTACTACTATTATTATGTTGGAGTATGTGTAAATTTTGTGATCACCTTTAAATTATTCTAATCATATATTATGAGTTTTATTAATTGATTCATGCATATCACGTAGTTAGTTTCATCTCATGAGCTACTGTGCTCGGTGGGGCAAGAGTATAGTAGCCGGGTTTGCAAGAGCCATAAATCTGCGAGATGGGCAATTATAAGCCTAAAAGAACTATTTTAAGATGGTCGAGTAGGAGCTTGAAATAAACTACATAAGTTGGATTGTAAATATGGGTTTTAAAGAGCCTGAAACACCTAAGCCTGAATGGAGGGGTAAATCCATTCAAACATATGATTTCTGATAGATCATATGTATTGTTTTTTCATTTGCTTGATGCATTCATATGCTTGCTTAATAACTTGTTTGAAATTATTGATATAAGTACGTTAATTCATGAATAATCTCACTAAGCTAGTTATGCTTATACTCCTATAGAATTTTGATGTAACAAGACTATATCTTTTATGCCCAATGACTTCATATACTCGAGTGGGATTATGTTTTGGAAAGCTTCTGGAAATCCTTTAAAGATCTTAGGCTTAATATCTTTAATATCTTTTGGTGTTAGTATTGTTTTCTTGTGTGTAAGATTAAGTTGATATTATGATTGTTTTGAGATTTATAAGGGAAAAACCCCTTAGATGATGTAAGGATTATATTCTTATAATATTGAAATTAGATATCTATTTGGATTTCTTATATGATGTATTTACTATCTCGAATTATACATCCCATCGGTGTCTCCTATTGTTGTGATAGATGCCTTACATATGGTGTTGAAACTTTCGCATGACTTTGGGAAGTTATTCTTAAGTTTTAATACCATATGTGGCGGACTGCCACGTTTAGGGTACCCTCTGGAGCGTGACAAGAGGCACTAGAAGTAGGAAAAGATGAAAATGAATTATGTATGATAATATTGGTTGAAAGAATGCTAAGCATATTGAGACATGAATCGTTGTTAATTAACTTGTGTTTTACTACTATTATTATGTTGGAGTGTGTGTAAATTTTGTGATCACCTTTAAATTATTCTAATCATATATTATGAGTTTTATTAATTGATTCATGCATATCACGTAGTTAGTTTCATCTCATGAGCTACTGTGCTCGGTGGGGCAAGAGTATAGTAACCGGGTTTGCAGGAGCCATAAATCTGCGAGATGGGCAATTATAAGCCTAAAAGAACTATTTTAAGATGGTCGAGTAGGAGCTTGAAATAAACCACATAAGTTGGATTGTAAATATGGGTTTTAAAGAGCCTAAAACACCTAAGCCTGAATGGAAGGGTAAATCCATTCAAACATATGATATTCGGTATATCATATATATTGCTTGTTCAGTTGCTTGATGCATTTATATGCTTGTTTAATAACTTGTTTGAAATTATTGATATGAGTACATTAATTCAGAAATAATCTCACTAAGCTAGTTATGCTTATACTCTGATAAACTTTTGATGTAACAGGACTATATCTTTTATGCCCGAAGACTTTATATACTCTAGTGGGATTATGTTTTGGAAAGCTTCTGGAAACCCATTGAAGATCTTAGGCTTAATATCCTTAATATCTTTTGGTGTTGGCATTGTTTTCTTGTGTAAAAGATTAAGTTGATATTATGATTGTTTGGATATTTATAGAGGAAAAACCCCGTAGATGATGTAAGGATTATATTCTTATAATGTTGGAATTAAATGGTTATCTAGATTTCTTATATGTTGTATTTATTATCTCGAATTATACATCCCACCGGTATCTCATATTGTTGTGATAGATGCCTTACATATGGTATTGAAACTTTCATATAACTTTGGAAAGTCATTCTTAAGTTTTAATACCGTATGTGGCAGACTGCCATGTTTTGGGTATCCTTTAGGGCATGACAGTTTAAGTGATATCAAAGCATCAAGATCAGGGAAGAAAACCATAAGTTTAGGAATGGAAGTCTTAGAGGCATGATAAGCTTAGGAATAAATCATGAGAGTGATATGGAGATTCTTGTGAGTTGTAAATATCCAAATGGAAGATCGGGAGAGAAAAGAAAAGTAGACTTTTCCATCGTAAGATAGAGGAACCATAGGTAGAGTGAGGGGAAAACCTAAGAATCCTATGAGACCACCCTGTCTAATAAGATAAAGACAATTTAGGAAGTCCTAGAGCCATAGCAAATGGGATATTATGGTATCGAGTGGGAAAGGTCGCATCTTTTACGATTTCACCAAAAACATAAGTGTAGCACTAGTTTTTGTCTTTGAATGAATTCCCAAAAGCGTTTTTAATCACAAGAAAATATCACCTTTGTGAGAAATAAAAAATTTCCTTCTTTTTGGATAAAGAAACCAATAAAAGACAATATGATTTAGTATTATGTATATTATGTATATATATTTCTTTAGAGCATATAAGCTCACTTGTTATTTATTTATTTTCATGCCTTGCAATTTATTTATTTACTTCTTTCATGCAATTTATTAAGACTAGTCTTTCTAGTCTTAGACTTGTCCATATCATGTCAAAACAATTTTTTTTTTCTTTCTTTTCTTTTCTTTTCTTTCTTTTGGGACTAGTCTATTCTTAGTCTCAAGTTGCCTTGATGAAGCTATGGCTCTCAATACATCTTTGATAAAGCTAAGGTTCCTAATACTTGACCATATTTATTACGTTTATTTGCTTATGAATATTTCTTTTTATCTTATTATGTATTATCATTACTTTTACATTGCTACATAATCATATTCATGTATGATTGGAATGTTGTTATCTTAAATAAAAATAAAAATGGGTTCTTTCTTACACAAAGGAAAAGTGAACTAGATTTCTTAACAAAGGATTTTTCAACAAAAAGTCTAAGTATTGTTTTTAATAAATTCTTTTCAAAAGCTTAAGTAAGTTAATCATAAGTTTTAAAGTATTAGTGCCCAAGATTTCTTCAAATGAAAAGAACTCATTTCTTTTATAAATCAAAACTAAATACTCCATAAAAATAGAATTTTTAGCATTGAACTTAAGATTTTAACTCAACCATATCTTTTATAAAACTTCAATAGGTTCATTATAGAATTCAAAAATCACATACTAAGAAAATTCTTCAAAACTTAAATTTTATATGTTATTATTCTCTTTTCAAAAATTAAAAAGAAATTTTACTAAGATCTAATATTGACAAATCTTTATTAAGAAAGCTTTTTTTATAAACTTGTCTAAAAGGAATTATTCTACTACTTGACAAATATTAAGAGTAAAACAAGTTTTTCAAATCAAGGTAAAATCAACTCACTAACTTAGAAACTAACTTAGAAAAATAAAAATTGCCAAGCAAGTAAAGTTTAAAGGTAAACTTATTTTCTAAAGAAGCAAAAGGATATAAAAATGAGAGGAAAACATACATTTAACGCAACTTCAAATATTTGACTATACCAAAAACTTAAGGAATATTTTGAAAAGCTCATTTTTCAATCACTACAAATAAAGTTAGTAAATAACTTAAAGAACAAAATTTTTGGAAATTAATTTTCTTTTGAAAAGATAGGAAATGGAATTATAATAGGAGAACACTCACTCATAACAACTCAAATATATTTTAGTTTTCCTTCTAACAATTCAAAAAGGAGAAAATTTCAAAAGTTTTATCTTTTAAAACCCTTAAAGACAAATTGTTTATGAAATATCATATTGAGACAACACTACAAAATTCATGTATATAATATGAGTGTATATATATGTTCAAAGGATTTTTCCACTATATATATATATATCCATATATTTTGCTTAAAGATTTTTTAGTAGAGAAAAGTTTGGAAAAATCATATTTTATGACAGTTTTTGATAAGTAACATAGAATCAACAATAAATATTCATTATGAGTATTCTTCTTGATTAGGTGATCCTGAGGAAGAGTATTCATATCCGAAGGATTATTTTGGTTAGTGGAATTACCAATCGACTCTTCCATAAGAAAGAAGTGTCATCACGGCCGAGTATGTTTATTTCTTACCTTTTACTTACTTGTTTGTGCTTGTAAATAGAGGCACTAGAAGTAGGAAAATATGAAAATGAATTATGTATGATAATATTAGTTGAAAGAATGTTAAGCATACTGGGACATGAATCGTTGTTAATTGACTTGGGTTTTACTATTATTATGTTGAAGTGCATGCAAATTTTGTGATCACCTTTAAATTACTCTAATCATATATTATGAGTTATATTAATTGATTCATGCATATCACGTAGTAGGTTTCATCTCATGAGCTATTGAACTCGATGGGGCAAGAGTATAGTAGCCGGGTTTGTAGGAGCCATAAATCTGCAAGATGGGCGATTAGGAGCCTAAAAGAACTATTTCAAGATGAGCGAGTAGGAGCCTGAAATAAACTACATAAGTTGGATTTTGAAGGTGGGTTTTAAAGAGCCTAAAACACCTAACCTTGAATGGAGGGGTAAATCCATTCAAACATATGATTTTCAATAGATCATATGTATTGCTTGTTCATTTGCTTGATGCATTCATATGCTTGTTTAATAACTTGTTTGAAATTATTGATATGAGTACGTTAATACAGGAATAATCTCACTAAGCTAGTTATGCTTATACTCTAATAGATTTTTGATGTAACAGGATTATATCTTTTATGCCCGAGGACTTCATATACTTGAGTGGGATTATGTTTTGGAAAGCTTTTGGAAATCCTTTAAAGATCTTAAGCTTAATATCCCTAATATCTTTTGGTGTTAGCATTGTTTTATTGTGTGAAAGATTAAGTTGATACTATGACTGTTTGGAGACTTATAGGGGAAAAACCCCTGAGATGATGTAAGGATTATATTCTTATAATTTTGGAATTAAATGGTTATCTAGATTTCTTGTATGATGTATTTACTATCTTAAACTATACATCCCACCGGTGTCTCCTATTGTTGTGATAGAGGCCTTACATATGGTGTTGAAACTTTCGCATGACTTTGGGAAGTCATTCTTAAGTTTTAATACCGTATGTGGCGGATTGCCACGTTTAGGGTACCCTCTGGGGCGTGACAAATACAAGTAGTAGAAATAAAATTAAATATCAAGATAGAACACTTAGACAATCATAAAAGTTTAGTTGCGATATTTATATTATGATAATACGTATTTTGGCTTAATAAGTGACAATAAATTGTAAATAATATAAATAGGACTAATATATCTTAAAAGAATTATCTTACTAAGAAAAATCATATTAGGTTGATTAAGCTAATTATAGTAGATTTAGTTATTAAATTAGGTGAATAGTTTCAATCAACTCGGCTTAAATAAATATACTAGTTAAAACCATAAAAAGAAAGGAGTACGTAATTTCTAAAATACATCTAATTTAGAATTAGTGTAAATTATAGTATAAGTTATGCCATAATTAATATGGTGAATATGTTATCTTATTTTCAGAACTAATAAAAGATTAAATTAGTTAAATAATAAATATCTGTTATTTCATTTTCATAGAAAAAATAAATCAATTCTCGAATTTCCAGTAGCATATTTCGATAGTTTAACGAAGACCACAGGTGAGTAACTTTGACTTTATCACATTTTTTGTACTTGTAGTATAACTGCATTTGTAATAATATATAATCAACTAATGTGCATGCAGCATTGGGTATAATGCATGATGATTGGTATATGATTGAATGCCAAATTATCATAATATAAGTGATAATTCTATTATATGATAATTATTGTATGAAGCATGTTGATATTGTCTGTGAGTTGTATGATCACTTTAATCTTGACTAAACACTACTGATACCATAAATGAATATGGACATGCAATGCATTATATGCACATATTGCATTTTAAAAAGGAGGATAACCCCGCTCGTTTTAGCATTTCGGTTCTCTAGTGACGCGCATGGTTTTTCTAGATGACATTTTCCTAGTTCTTCCAGGACCACCTTTGTTCTGTTCTGTTCTACGAGAACTAAGTGGTATCGAAGGAGCACTACTCGTGGTATTGACATGAAATGGCTAATACTTAATGGTGTTTCTTTGTTCCAAGGATAAGAGTGAAATGTTTTAAAACAATTTGAGAGAGTTTATGGTACTCATTCTTCCTTGGTTCTCTTATTCTCCTGGGCACGGCATATTGCTAGTAATGGCTTCCTTCCAACACCGATGAGAGGGTGTAAATCTACATCCTGTTTGGATTCCGATTATCAAACTTGTACTTACACAAAAGATTGATTGCTGCATGACATACGCTTGTTAATTAAACTTGTTTGTTATTGTTTGATGTGTAGTCTCGTCAGGTTATCTCACTAAGCCCGTGGTTCGCTCACTCCCCAATAGTTTTTATGCAGGTATAACATTAGATGGGATCAGGTTAAGAATGTGCAAAGAGTGCTTCTCCAACAGACTTTATTGAAGTTAGAAATGTAGGTTATGATAAACTTAGCATACAAAATTTGATAGTTTGTATAAACAAGTAAATGTTGTAATTCTGTTAGTTGTTACCCAATTTTCATTATTTGGTAGGGGATACTGATTCTCTGTGATCCTGACAGATTATGGAGAAATCGGAATCCATAATGAATTTAAATAAAGATATTATAATTGTATTATATATTGTAAATAAATATGGTAGAGTCTTGTAAATTTTGACTTGTAAGACGGTTCTCATATTACGGGTGTATACGTAGTATAATAGCTTTAGATTAATCCTACTAGGTCCCCTTTTGAGGCGTGACAAATTCCGACAGTTTAGTTTAAATCTATAACTACTGACCTTGGGAGAGGTTTTAGTTTACCTCACTGAATCTAATGATGTAAATACTTCAGCAGACAACGCTCTCTTTGAGTTTGATTTTAAAAAATCACATGATAAGGAGTTGGTGAAGTATATCCTGAGCTGTCATCTTGCACTATTGCTTAGAGAACATTTGTGAATATCATTAACATAGCATGACTTCTATTTTCAAATTATATGCTAATTTTTTTGGCTAAGATAATAGAGGAAATGTGAGTATGATAGATGCCATCATTCTCTTGGGATTTGACCTAATTCTTTCTATACTACTTCAGTAGGTAGGTGCACTTGCCAATATTGTTGGTAATTGCTAATCGAAAATTGGACAAGACTAATTACTTTTACAAATTTTGAAAGCTTCCATTTTGAGTTGTTCTTTTAAAAGGCTTTTTATACAACTCAAAACCAATACTTTCCAAACCAAAGCAATATCCTCTGACAATAAGTTCTGATCCTCTAAAACATAATGCAACACTTGAGGTTCCTTTAATATATCTTTGGATCCTCTTAACAGTATTCCAATGCCCTTTACCTTGATTTACCATAAAGCGACTGATCATTCCAGCTGCTTAGGCAATGTCTGGTCTCGTACAAATCGTTGCATACATAAGACTTCCTACTACTGATGCATCTAGTGCTCGGGATATTCCCACCCTCTCTGCTTCATTGGTAGGACACATACTCGATGATAATTTATAATTGATAGGAAGTGGGGTAGAGATTGGCTTACAGTCTTGCATGTTGAAACATTCAAAACTTTTAGTAGATAGTTCTTTTGAGAAAGCCAAATCTTCTTATCTTTTATGTCTTGATGAATTGCACCCCTAAAATCTTGTTTGCTAGTCCCAAGTCCTTTATATCAAACTCCTTAGCCAATTGTGCCTTCAATTCTCGCACTCCATCTTTGTTGAGGCCTACAACCAACATGTCATCCACGTACAACAGTAAAATAATGAAGTCTTTATCTCTAAACTTCTTGTAGTATGTGCAATGATTTGAACTTAGTCTATTGTATCTAAGGCTTATAATGAAGGAAGCAAATTTCTTGTACTAACACCTTGGTGCCTGCTTCAAACCGTATAGAGATTTAGTTAACCTACAAACCAAGTTTTCTTTTCTTTGCTCTTCAAAGCCTTCTGGTTGGAGCATATATATATATATATATATAATATTTCCTCTTCAAGTTCTCCATGAAGAAAAGCGGTCTTTACATCTAATTGTTCAAGATGTAAATCCACTACAACACACATAGTTAGAACTACCCTTGTAAGCCCCTAGATTTTTCGGTAAATATAAGAAAACCCTAAGAACCAGAAGTCAAATCGGATCCTTAAAGTTAAGCTAGCTCTATGTTTAGTCTAGTGAATCTAGATCCGGCAATCCTGTATTCTTAAACCCTAAACAACGAAATTAGGATAATTGTAGAAAATGGTTCGTAATAATATAGGAAACCTTTAAAATATCATATTCATAATTTTATAGTATCTTTCGGATCCGAAGGGGATCAGTTTTCAAAAACCGTGCCTCGGTGTACTGGATAGTGGAAATATTCTGACAAAACCAATAGACTCATAAAAATATAAAGTTTTCAAAAATATCAGTTTTAGAATTTTTCGATAACTAAAAATATCAGATATAGGCCGTTTACACGTATTTTCTTTACTACCAGTAATTTAATTGTCTGGTCTACTATTCATAGTACTTTTCTACTATTCCTCTATCTCTATTTTTTCTTACACTCTATTCTTACACACTATCATACCTATACCTTACAATTTACCTTCCACATACAATTTTAATCACATCACACTTTACACATTATTTCTTTTTATTATAAAACAACAAATTGAATAAATTTTTCTCTCCCTTCCCCATGCTTGCCGTCCACTCTCTCTCTCCTATCCCTCTCAATTTATTTTCTTTTCTAATTTATTTAATTATATCTAATTTCCATTCCAAAACTCTATAAATACCCCCATCCTCCTTCATTCTTTCACACAATTCATTTCCTACTAAAACTCTACCAAAATCACTCCATAAAATCCCCCTCTCAAATTCTCTTCCAAGTTCTCTTTTCTCTCCATAAAACCTTTTCCCACATATTACTACAACTCATTCTATTCCTCTTCAACAAACACATAAACCTTAGGTAAAAATTTCTCTTATTCACTCATCATGTTCATTTAACTTAACATGAGCTTAGTATATGTTTCTTAAAGAAGCAACAATATGTTCATGTTTTATTTTTGTTCATGTTTTCTACAATGTTGTTATTATGTTGTTGTGATTATTGTTATTATTATTTGTTCTAATCTAATTTCTATATAGTATTATGTATATTATGTATATATATTTTTTTAGAGTATATAAGCTCACTTGTTATTTATTTAACTTCATGCTATTATTAAGACTAGTCTTTCTAGTCTTAGACTTGTCCATATCAAGTCAAAACAATTTTATTTCTTTTCTTTTCCTTTCTTATTTTTGGGACTAGTCTACTCTCAGTCCCGGGATACCTGGATAAAGCTAAGATTCCCAATACTTGACTTTACTTTTATGCTCTTACTACATTTATCTTATTATGTTGTTTTTATTACATTTCTAATAGTTACATATTCTCATTCATGCATGAACATGTTGATATTGTCTCAACCATAATGAAAAGGAGTTTTCTTAAGTAATAAATATAAGAACTCTCTTTAAAAATAAATTTTGTCACATAAGAAATTATTTTTCCATCAAGACTTAAAGTTTTATCTTAATAAATATTTTCTACAGTTAGATAAGTTTAGCTCAAGTTTTAGTAATAATACTATATAGTATTTTATCAATGAATACATAAAATAAAGTTATCACAAACTCTTTTTTCAAACCAATGAAATAAGAAAGTTTCTTTAAACTTAATTCTTTGTTTAAACAAAAGTTTTATTAAACTCATATGTAAAGCTTTCATCAATATACTAAAGTCTAGACAAGTTTTACAAAATTATCAAAGAATAACCTTTCCAAAGATAAGCCTTACTTAGGAAATAAAAATAAATAACTTATAAGATCATTGATATTATTTATCTAAAGTAGATCTAATTTTAGAAAAACTTTAGAACACATAACCAAGAAATATTTATAAAACTAAAATTTCTAGCCATTAGAAAGAAAGTTGTAGGAATCTTAAAAGATTAAAAATTACTTTTTGAAATTTAAATTATTCTCAATAACTAAGAAATGGAGTTAAAAGAAGGAAATACTCACTTATGATAATTTAGGAAATTTTCCAAATAAAACTAATTTCTTTTCAAGTCTTAGCATAATCTCACTTTAATGCACAGTGTTTTACAAAAATCATTGTTGAGACAACACCACTAAATTCATGCATATAATTTGAGTCTATATATATATTCAAAGGATTTTTCAACCAAACAAATATTTATATTTTTGTACAAGAATTTTTCAATGAAGAAAGGTTTGAAAACTTGAGTTGTGAAATTTGGAATTTTTTTGTAACAATTCTATACGTCATTATTCCAAGACTCAAATAACTTCTTTTGATAAACATAACCTTAGAAATGGTTAGATCTTTTTGAGTAGGTAGAAATCGGTATATAATATACGAAATTCCGAGTTAAAATGACCAAGTTATGGCCATTTTAAATTGGGATTTCCATTCATGTGAATTTTGACAAATTCAATAAGATAGAATTATAGAGTTTGAATAGATCTTAGATGAAATACTCGGTTCAGGTATTTCTTTTGTTTAGATTTTGAGGACCAAGATCTTCTCTTCTTTGAGGATTACTTCGACTCATAGAAGATCACTATAGACGAGTGAGTTTCCTTTACGTTTATGTATTCGCGCATGTGCTTGTAGAATAGAGCACTAGATGTTAAGGAAAAGATAAAATTGATATGCATGTGGGATAGCATGAGAATTATGTATGTGGATTGTTATGTGCGATCAATGAACGATAAGTATATCGGAATCCGATCTGTGATTGATATAATTGTTTCTATGTATGTATTACTATGTGTGCAATTATTGCCTGATCGCTTTAAATGACTTAATGTCATATTAGAATCCCCATATAATAAATTACTTATGCATATCACTTAGAATATCATTTCGAAATTTTGCTACTACTCCTCAGCGTGGGACCGGAAAGGTAAGCTACCTAGCTACATCTTGAGGGTTTAGGATGTTCGGGGAATACGATCTCAAGTTGTATCTATGTCAGATCGATCGCTTTAGGTAAGGAAAGCCTAAGGACTAGTAGTATGGTTCGTTGGAACCCCAAGACGCACGCAAACTTTTAAGAAGGTCGTTTGGGGCCTAGTTCAAATCATTCCTTAACCATCGATGGAGGAGTAAATCCATCACACATACGAAACCGGATAGTCTTATGTACTGTTTGATCATATGGTTGTTGCATTTCATATGCTTGTTTAATAAACTTGGTTGAATACTTGTTATAAATACTTTTGCATAAGGAATATCACACTAAGCTAGTTATGCTTATACCCCTATAGACTTTTGATATTGTAGCATCATTATTTTGCACCCGAGACCATCTTGAACATCCGAGTAGAATCTTTATTTTGAGAAGCTTTTGGAGGAACTCTGTTTTGAATTCTTAGAGTAGATTTCTTCTAAAATCTTCTATCTTAAGTTATTTATCTTAATAAAACCATGTTGCTATGGAAATTATCAGGAGAATGCCCCTTAGAAGTTGTAAAACTTTTTATTGCAATGAAATATATTAAGTGTTATTTTACATGTTCCGCTGCCAAAATCTTAAAATGCATTACTTCATCGGTCCCCCTTTGATGTGAATGTACGCCTTAAGTGACTGGTGTAGTCATTCTTAAGTTTTAATATTGTGTACGGCGAGCTATCATGTTTAGGGTACCCGTTGGGGCGTGACAATCCTAACAGTGGTAAGTCTAACAACTGGAGAAATATTTCATCAAAGTCGATACCTTCTTTCTAAGCATACCCTTTAACCACTAGTCTTACACGATATCATTCCACTTGGTCATTACTACCTTGTTTGATCTTATAAAACCATTTGTTGCCAATGGCTTTTTAACCTTTAGGAAGGGCAACAAGCTCCTACGTTTTTTTTTTCTATATAAGGCTTCTATTTCTTCTTGCATTACTATCATCCATAGAGAAGCATCTAAACTACTCAAAGCCTCTCAATATGTTGATGGTTCTCTTTCCTCTATTAGAAGACAGTAAGCATCATGACTTGTCATTACATTGTCTTAGTGCCATGATAGTTTCCTAATCTGGCATGCTATTCATTAAACATTAACATCATTGAACTCATTTGGTTCTTGTTCTTCGTGCCTTGGTTTTGCTTCAAGATAATCATTTTCTCCTAACTTCTCGTTTATTTGAACAATAGTAGTCTCTTTAGAACTCTTTTCATTTCCTCTCTTACCTTGCAATTTATTTTCTACAAATATCACATCTTGCTGATAATTACTTTATGGGTACTGGGATCCCACAAGTGATACCCTTTAACATTATCAGCATAGCCCAAGAATATACATTTCTTAGATTTTAGGTCTAGCTTTGTTCATTCTTAGAAGTTGTATATCACGTACAGAGGACATCCAAACACATGTAATGAAGAATAATCTGCTAGTTTTCCTTTCCATATTTCCATTGGTGTCTTGAAATCAATTGTAGTTGATGGTGATCGATTTATCACGTAAGAGGAAGTTTTTATTGCTTTTTCCTAGAAAGATTTGGCCAAACCTGCTGTTCTCAACATAGCTCTTATCTTGTCTAGAAGAGTTCTGTTTATTCGTTTTGCTACACTATTTTGTTGAGGTGTATGAGAAACCAAATGGCCTCTTAACACCCTCTTCCTTGAAAAATGCCAAAAAATCACCATCTATATATTATCCTCCATTATCATCCTCAAGAACTCTCTTCCTAATTTCAAGCTCAACCTATGCTTTGAACTCCTTAAATAGTGGAAACACATCTAACTTTTTCTTGATTAAGTATACCCACAATCTCCTAGAATAATCACCAATAAAAGATACAAAATATTTTGCTCCTTCGAGGGATATGTCTGGTGACTCCCACACATCGGAATGAATCAAGTATAGTATGTGCTTATTTCTAGCAGTAGAACTACCAAACTTTAATCTATGTTGTTTGGTTATCACACGTTGCTCATAGAAAGATAAGCTTACTGCTTTGAGCATAGGCAAGAGATTACACTCTGCAAGAAATTTCAAGCCTTGTTCTGACATATGGCCTAATTTACGATGCAACATCATTGTTGTTTCTTCTTGACTAGTTAATGCAACTGATGCATCCACTTGTTGTAACGTATCTCCCAGAAGCATGTACAGATTAGCTATAACCTTCTTTGCTTTCATAACTACAAGAGTCTCTTTTACCACTTTCAAGATCCCTCCTTCAATATGGATGTTATACTCGAGGTCATCTAATTGCCTAACAAACAATAAATTCTGCTTTAAATCCTTCACATGCCATACTGTAAACCCCTGAAATTTTCATAATTTTTAGAAAATAATCATAGAAGTGAGAAACTAAAAACCAAAACCGTGAAAATCAACCCAAGTTAAAACCAAAACTCTAAATAAGGTCAAACACGAGAATTCTTAATCTTGAGAAAAAGAGAACCCTCAAAACAATATAGAAAATCCAACTATCGGTTGATTTAACATCCACACACCAATCAAATTATCTATCCAATTCCTAAAACGCAAATCAAGACAATAAATCCAAATAGCACTCGACAACGAAATACTAAGACCTTAAATCCTTTGGTGAATTTTAGAATCAAAATTTTCAATTTTTACCAAAAGTTAAACTAAATTAACCCATAACCCTAGACTCAGTTAAACGATCCCAAGAACTGAAAAATATTAAATAATCACAACTAATATAAAATAAACCATAGACGTTGAACTAAAAATATAATACGAATAAAACCCCAAAATTTTATAATCATACGAATAAAATCAATAAGCTGGAAGTCAAACCAGAATCCTAAAAGTCAACAAAGCTTACAACTAACCCTAGTGTTTAAGATCCGGTAATCCCGTGCTCTTAAACCCTAAACAACGAAATTGAAATAATTGTTGATAATAGTTCGTAATAATATAAGGAAGCTTAAAAATATCATATTCGCAAATTTTTAGTGTCCTTTGGATCCGAACGGGATCAGTTTTCAAAAACCATGCCCTAGTACACCGGACGGCAAAAATATTCTGTTAATACCAATAGAATTGTAAAAATATAAGGTTTCCAAAAATATCTGTTTTAGAATTTTTCGGTAACTAAAAATTATAGATATCGCATTTATACGCATATTTTTATTACTACGGGTATTTTAATTATATAGTCTACTATTATTAGTACTTTTCTACCATTTATTACTATTTATCTATCTCTACTTTTTCTTCCTACCTATTCCTATAACCTACCTACCTATTTCTTACAATTTTCTTTTCCCATAAAAATTCTACACCACATATTACTAAACTTCTCTTACACTTTTCTTCTAAAATTAATTTTTAATCACTTCTCTCTCTCTCTTCCTCAAGTTGCCGTCCACCCCTCTCTCTCTCCGCTCTCTAATTATTTTCTTTTTCAATTAATTTAATTACATCTAATTTTCACTCTAAAACTCTATAAATACCCCATTCCTCCTTCATTTCTTTTACACAACTCATTTTACTACCAAAACTTTCTCAAATTCACTACACAAACACTCTCCATAAAGATTTCTCTCTACTAAAACTCTCTTTAACCAAACACTCATAAAAATCCTTCTCTACACACAAACCATCTTTTATTTTCTACTACCCACATAATATCTCATTTATCTACCATCTTCATAACACATAAATACTTTAGGTAAACTTCTTTTGACCATTTAGTTTATCCATGTCATGTAACTTAACATGACTATGGTGTTGTTTTGAAACTCACATGAGTAGTAAAAGTAACAACATGTTCATGTTTTATTCTTACACATGAAATTCCTATTTTATTATCTTGATATTATGCTTTTATATATGTTGTTATTATTCGCTATTATCGATGTTATTATTATGCTAACTTCTTATTCATATCTAACTAAATATATTTATGTATTTATATATAATCTTTAGAGTATATAAGCTCACTTGTTATTTATTTATTTATTTATTTTCATGCTTTACAATTTATTTATTTCATGCTATTTTAATACTAGTCTTCTAGTCTTAGACTTGTCCTTATCAAGTCAAAACAACTTTTTGTTTCTTTTCTTTATTCTTTATGGGACTAGTCTATTCTTAGTCCCGGGATACCTTGATGAAGGTAAGGTTCTCAATACTTGATATTATTGCATTTCTTATTCTTCTTATCTTGCTTTTCACCTTTTTCTTATATTTTCATCATCTACATACTACATGCTCATAATACATGCATCTACATAATGATATTGTCTCAACTAAATTTAAAACTAGAATTTTTCTTTAATAAAGGAACTTGAAACTAAATTTTTATTATGTGACTTGTTATTAAATAATGGAGTTATTATCAATAATATAAATAATGGAATAATACAAGTTTTGTCAAAGTTTTTTCAAATAACGAAGATAGCTTTACCAAGGAAATATAAAAAAAAAATAAACACTTTCTTTTCATAATATGGTAACCTAAGTCTTAGGAAAATAATTTGTTGGTATTCAAAGTTTTCACAAAAGCTTAAGATTAAACTCTTTTTAACTCCATAACAAAGCCAAAAAGCAAACTAGTTTTCAAAGTTAAAATAAATTTAACCTATAAAGTTATAAACCTACTTAGGAAAATAATGATTTTCAAGTTTCTAAAGAAGAAACTTATTTTCAAAGAATATAAATATGATAAGATAAAAAAAAAGGATTTTATCAATAAAGATGATTCTTTTCAAATAAAAATTATAGAGGAAATAAAAGACCAAGTTTTAGAAAAAAAAAAAAAAGAACTTATATTTTTAACAAAAAATATAAGAAGAAAAGACTCATTTTTTAAAGCTATTCTAAATGCAAATTTTATAAATAGGTTATCAACAACTGAATAAACTTTTGATAACTTTGATCTTATATCACTAGAAATAAAAATTATAAAAGACCAAAGTTAAAGGAAAATTGACTTGCTTTGGAAAAAGGAATGAGGAAAATAAAATAAGAATATATTCATTTATAATAACATAGGAAAATATAAAGTTTCTTCAAAATACTTGAAAAGAAATTTGACAAGTTAAGTTTTAACATTTTAAAATGAATTGTTTTAATGAAATAAATTGTTGAGACACTACCATTAGAATTTTTGCATATAAAGTGAGCTTATCTATATAATCAAAGGATTTATCAATCATATATATATATATATATATATATATTTTACTAAAGGAATTTTGAATGAAGTTGAGTTAGAAAATTATTTCGCAAAATCTAGGAATATTCATTTTTGAATCTGTGCCCTACTATTTTGGAACCTAAATGACCTTATATGACAAAAGTAACCTTAGAAATGGATAGATCTTTTTGAATAGGTAGAAAACGGCATATTATATGCGAAATTCCGAGTTAAAATGAACAAGTTATGACCATTTTAAATTGGAATTTCATTCTATGCGATTTTGACGAACATAGTGAAATGGAATTAGAAAGTTTAAGTAGAATTTCTATGAAATATTCATACCGGGTATTTCTTTTGTCTAAGTGACGAAGGATACGAGATTACCCTTCCTGAGGATTGCTACGACTAAGAAAATTACGAAATAGACGAGTGAGTTATTCCTCTTAATTTTATTACCTTGCTTGTGCTTGTAAAGTAGTGGCATTAGTATACTAAGAAAAGATAAAAATGGATATATATGGGAAATCCGGGAATATATATATATATATATGTGTGTGTGTGTGTGTGTGTGTGTGTGTTGTGTGTGATTCTATGCTTATGTGTGAAATGAGAATTAAAAATATCGCAACTTCAAACTATCTGTTTAAGTGTTTTGATTACTTACTTGTATAACTGCTTATTGTTTGCTAAATTGATTGATCACTCCCCCTAATAAACCTTAATAAGGTTTGGCTTAAGAAAAATAAAACGCTCATGCATAGCATCTATCGAGTCACATTTTTTTCGGAAGGCTGCTACTCTTACGTGTAGAGTTGGAATTGCTGTTATTGTGTTGGGACATGGGGCCATGTTCCTTCCTAGAGAATCCAAATCGCTTAGGGAATGCGACTCCAGGTTCGGAGCTGAGCCAACCGAACGCTTTAGGTGATGACCTGGGGACTAGTAGTAGAAGGTCGAGGATTTTCATCAACAATTCCCTAACCTTTGATACGAAAGGGTAAATCCATTCTATATATGGTTTTCAGATAACTATATAAATTTGTGCAATCACATGATTGTTGCTTTGTATGCATAGCATATGCGTAAAAATTTAAATAAACTTGTTTTAAACCATAGTACGAATGAAAATAAATACCTTCCTAAGCTAGTTGTAAGCTTATTACCCCATAGATTTTGTTGACCCGTGGCTTTAATCAAAGATCATAACATTAACGAAGTCATGGAAGGATGTTGAACTTTTATGGAGACAATGGGAACATAGAATGAAGTTACTTTGTAAGGTTCCTTTTATAAAATGTATGCTATGTTAGTGTTTTGGAAATTTCTAAGAAGTGTATTTATTTTGACTTGAAGACAACAGAGAAATATGCCCCTGAGAATTGTAATTTACCATGTTTATATTTTATGATAAATATTCTCCTTGCCTTGTTACTTAATCATTATCAATGTAAATTGCGCTACTCTAGTTTGTTCCCTTAGTTGTGATGTACGCCTTGTACATGATATGGAAGCCTTTATGTGACTAAGGTAGTCATTCTTAGGCTTTAGTATTGTATATGGCAGACTGCTATGTTTAGGGTACCATTCAGGCCGTGACACATACGCCTTGGATTGTGTGAATAGTGCCATCATACATTTTTAATTTGATGGTATCAACTCCAACAATTTCTAAGGCATAATATCCCCATAACATAGATCCTTTCAAGATAGGCTCATAAATGCAAAACCAGTCTCGACGAGGACTCATGTGTGATGTTGCATCGGAATCCATTATCCATAAATCAGCAAGGTGTTTTCCAAATACAGAACCAATCGTCGCTTCGTTGTATAGAATTTCTCCATCATCTAGGGTACTTGCCACACATCCTTGAGAGGTTGTTGCCTCAGAAGTCCTATCCATATTCTTCTTATTATACCAACAATCTTTCTTTAAGTGCCCTTTCATACCACAATGGTAGCATTTGAAATTCTTCCTTCTTTGAGATTATGATCTACCACAACTTTGACTCCTACTAAAGCCATGCTCCGTTGATCTTCCTCTCATCATCGTTAAAGCTTCTACTTGCTTTGAACTTTCTGCTCTATCTTCGTTGTTCTTGCGCCTAGATTCCTCTTCAAGAAGAGATATGGCAATATCATCAAATGATAGAGCGTTAATAATATTATTATTTGTTACATTGATGATGAGTTGATCATACGAGTCTGGTAAGCTTTGAAATAGAAGTTCTGCATGCTCATTTTCTTCTATTTTAAGATCTAATGCTGTGAGATAAGAAAATAGCATGTTTGGATAGTTGATGTGATATATCATTGATGTTTCTTCACTCATTCGAAGAGTATAAAGTCTCCTCTTTAAGAATATTCTATTGTGAAGTGATTCGACCTCATACAATTTACTTAATGTATCCCATATCTCCTTTGCAGTCTTCTTCTTTACAACACTAGACAAAACTAAATCTGCCATTGCTAGATGCAAATTGGCAACAGCATTGTCATCTATCTCCTACCATTTATCACCAGTTATATTGGTGGATCTCCCTTCAATTGCTGCTAAACAATTATCCTTCCTTAAAATTGCCTTTATCTTCAATTTTCATAAGGAGAAATTATTGTAAACCCCGGGAATTTTCCACACTAGTATACGACTCTAAAGTAGAATGTATGAACTAGTTAAAAGATTTAGATTCTAATCAAGCCTAAGAATAGAGCAATGCATGGAATTTGGCTAGTTGAGGATCTAGAAATCGAATAAAGAATTTCTTTAACCCTAGTTGATATCAAAAAATGAGATTTCGTATCTTGAGTAAATAATTCAAGATATGATTAAAAGAAAATCTAAATCTCAACCCGAAACTTGTTTTACAAATAAATTTAAATAGGAAAATATAAATATAGAGATTAAATGATTGCTTTGGAACTTAATAATGATTTGAGACTAGAACAATGAGTAGTAATGAGCTTAGACTTGGATTTAAACTCTAAATTCGAGATTCCTAGTTAAAATTAAACGCTACTAATAAGATTTCATGACGGGTATCATAACTAAAGATATATATATATACTTTAACTTCTGTATCAGAAGCGATATTAAGTAAATAATTATCTACGCTTATAGATAAGAAACAATAACCTAAAGATAAACCATTAGGATTATAAATACACAACGAAAACATAAACTGATGAATAACTCAAGATATGAACTTCAAATAAATAATCGAATCACGCTTTTGTTCTAATTCGAGTTTTCTTAAGCTATTGAAGCCTAAAATAAAAATTGACCTAATAAGTTTAGGAAACTTTAATCGCGGGAGATAAAATTATACAATTAATTAATCACGTACATATGAAACTTAAAACTGTATTATTTGATAATCTAAGTGTTTTGTATACTCCTATAAACATATTTTTGTACAAAAACTCCCAAATATTAGCTAAATTGTACCCGTATAACTTATGAAATTATCCTAAAACTAAATTAAAATAATTAACTAATATATATTATATGAATTCGGTGGTTTTCGGTGGAAATTTCGGAGAAGAAGAGAGAGCCGGAATTCATCCAATAATTCATCCAAATTGTCAACCAAATCAACCTCAATGACCAATCATGTGATGCCAACTCAACCTACCATTAATTGCAATGAAAACAACAGAATAAACACAACCAAATGAGAGCCAATTCGGAGGAAATCCGAGGGGAAATGCAACTGTAACTTCTTATTCTTCTTCTTCTTATATATATATATATGCTTTTAAGACTCATAATGAGGAAACAAACAATCATCTTTATTTCCCAAACTTTCCAGAACAAATCAACACTTGAATAGCAACCAAAACGAACTGAAAACAGAGAACAATCAGATCGAATCACCCAAATACGAATTAAAAGAAAAACAGTACAAAAAACCCTTGGATACGAGTTCAAAGGTAAGTTGATGTAATTCGAATGATTTTCTTTCAATTCTAAGCATTAGAACTAACTTATGTTAATCATAGGTACGTAATAATCACAAATACAAACTTCGAGTTTCATCAGGCAAGCTCAACCGAGGTAAAAAAATCTAAATCCCTAGTTTTGTTTCCATAAGATCGAGATCTAAGATTATATGTGTCACGCCCCAATGGGTACCCTAAACGTGACAGTCCGCCACACTCAATATTAAAGCTTAAGTATGACAACCTTAGTCATTTCCAAAAGCTTTTATATTAAGTGTAAGGATTACTTTCACAATTTTTAGAGGACCATATATGGAATAATGAAGCTTAAGGAGATATAAAAACATATTAAGAAAAGAAGAATCACAATAATTATTTGTTCATGGCAAAATCTCTACAAACTTAGGAACAACTCCCTAAACTACTAATCTATTATATATATATATTAACATGCTTAATACTAAGCTATACTTTATCCAGATTTCTAATGTTCAAAAGGGATTACCTGCCCGCATGGTCCACGTGGCCTTAACCATAAATACGGGAACTGCAAAAGATAGCTATCGGGGTATAAGCTAATAGGCTTAGTGAAAACTATTTCCATAAATAACTTCTTGTAACAAGATTCAAACAAGTTGGTTAATCACACATATGTAATGCATCAAACACGTGGGCAAACAATCATATAGCTTTCCGGGAACCATATGTTGAATGGATTTACGCCCTCCATTCGGGTTTTGGTGATACTTATCCTCAAAACAAGTAGTTTTAATAACAGAAAATTTTAAGCTTGCGAGCACTCATCGCCAAGCATTCATCAAAAAGTTTTAAACTTGCGAGCACTCATCGCCAAGTATTCCGAATCTACTTGATTTGACCTTGCTTTCGGATCAACCGCCAAGCATTTCCCTTAAGCCTCCAAGCAATCGCTTTTGGATCTCCCGCCAAGTGTTGCTTTCGACATGAGCTTACTATCCTTCTCACCCAAGGATAATAACCCAACCATGCAATGTGACTCACTTCGTGGTATGCATGAGTTCATTAATTTATAAAGTCATAACATAATTATTTTCAACTTTATGGCGATCAAGGAATTTCACTCAAATCAAGATTAAACTAAAACAATCACTTAGAACAATTCTGGCTCCGATATTCTTAGAATTCTTTCAAGGAATTATTTTACATGCATATCGGTTTATCTTTTCCTAACTCTAGTACAACTAATTTACAAGCACAACAAGTGTAGCATTTAATGGAAAAAAACTCACGATGCCATTGCCATCTATTCTTCTAAGCGGATGAGTCGTTCACACACTCCACTTAATCGTAATAATTATCGGGGTGAAGAAATCCTTCCTCGGGGTCACCTAACCAAAGAAAATACCCATAATGAGTTTTTCTTGAAGATTTTCTTGAATTTTGACAAAACAATGTCAAAGAACGTTAAAGTTCGTATGAAAGAATGTTCCAACTTAAAATGGCCATAACTTGGTCATTTTAACTCGGAATCGCGCATATAATATACCGATTTCTACCTACTCGAAAAGATCTACCCATTTCTGAAATTATATCCAACAAACAAGGACATATAGGCTCTGAAAAAGTGGCGACAAAATTCACCACGGATTTTTCAAGTAAAAACAACTTTGGTTCAAGAAATCAAAATTTGTTTGATAAATACTTAGTTATCTATATAGTTGAAAAATTCTCTTTTTATAACTATATAACTCATATTTAAGCATGCTCAAGTGTCTTGTTGTCCAATTATTTTTCTTAGGTAAAACAATGTCGGGTTGAAGCTTTTCGGAAATTGTTTTTGTAAATTTCTTTGAAATGAATACCTTGTTTTCTTTATTTTCTAAAAACGTTTTATGTTGGTTTTATTTATCTTTTTCTAAGTGACTTTGAAAATAAAATTTTCTACTTTCTAAGTTACATTAATACTATATTTGAAGTTTTCTAGGAAATATGCTATTCTTCATTTTTCTTGTGTAAATTCCTTTGTTTACTTGTTTTGCAAAAATCCTTACTTGAATTTCTCATTCTTTTTATCTCATATTTTTCAAAAATAATCATTCATGCATGAAAATTTGTTTTCTTCATAAAAAAATGTGGAACAATTAAGGACTTTTTGTAGAAAAACTAATTTCTATAATCTTATTAACTTCTTCTTGTAACTTGAAAAGAATAACTTTATTATTTTCAAACCATAAATTTTCTTTGCCTATTTGTTTGCAAAGGCTTTACTTAAAAATTTCCTTAGTTATCCATCTTTCTTATGAAAAGAACCATTTTTGTCAAAAAATATTTTCTTTTGAAAACAAGGTGAATAATAAGGATCTAAGTGGCTTTTTAAAGTAAAAGTAGTTTATAAAATTATAGTGAGTTCTTTTTTAACATGAAAAGGAATGAGTTTATTTTGTGTTGCTTTATAATTTTATACTTTACATAAACTTATTTCTAAGTGACAAAATTCTTCTTTTTGTTTAAATAAAATTATGGACAACAATCTAAATGAACATGATTATGAGAATAACAAATAACATAAAGCATAAATAATAAAGTCAAGTATTGGAGTCTTAGCTTTTTCAAGGCTCCCGGGACTAAGAAGTAAACTAGTCCCATAATGAAATAAAATGAAAGAAAGAAAAGCTTGTTTTGACTTGATGAGGACAAGTCTAAGACTAGAGACTAGTCTTAATTTCAACAAGGAATAAATAAATAAATTGCAATGGAAATAAATAAATTGCTTTGCATGAAATAAATAAATTGCAAGTGAGCTTATATGCTCTAAAGAATATGTATATATATGTATAGATATATAAACAATAATAAACAACATAAACATAAATGGATTGGCATGAACAAGAACAATACATGAACATAATGTAGTTTCCATAACTTGTAGTATTTGGAAACTCACACTATGGTCATGTAAAGTTACATGACATGAAGAAGAAGAAAGAAATATAAAGTGGTTACCTAAAGAAGACTTTGATATGGTTATGTGGTTATGGGTTTTGGTTTGTTGGTAGAAGTTGTTGTAGAATTATTTGGAGAGAGTTTTGAGATGGTATTTTGGAGAGTTTTGAGAGGAAAATTTGAGAAGTTTTTGTATGAATTTGTGGGTAGTGAATGTGTGAAAGAAGTGAAAGAGGAGGGGGTATTTATAGGAAATTGAGGAGTGATTTTTGTGTGATTAAAATAAATTAAAATTGAAAAAAATTGAGGAGATGGGCAAGGGGGGGCGCCGGCCATGTACATCAAAGGGGGATTTGTTTTATTTTTTTGACTTTTTGGAAAGATAAAAGATGTAATATGTAAGGTAGATGTGATATAAAGTTATGGGAAAGGTAAAAAGTTAAGTTTATAGGTTATGTAGAGTGTAAGAATAGGTGTAAGAAAAAGTAGAGATAAAAGAATAGTGTAGAATAGTAATGAATAGTGTAATGTAAAGTAGATATGACAATTAAAGTACCGGTAGTAAGAAAATATGCTTATAATAGCTATATCTGTTATTTTTACTTACTAAAAAATTACGAAACTGATATTTTTGGAAAACTTATATTTTTACGAGTCTAACGGTATATTCGGAATATTTTTACTATTCCGGGCTTTCGGATACGTTTTTCGAGAACTGTGTCCGATTGGGTTCGAAGGACACCCGATTTTCGCGAAACTGAAATTTTTATAAAACCTATGGTTATTACGAATTATTTTAGCTAACTATCCTAACTTTGTTTTCTAAGGTTAAGGAAAACGATAATGCCGGATTTAGATGGATACGGTAAACCAGGGTTTTGTTTACCTTTAGGGTTTCGTTTGACTTCCGGTTTAAGGTTTTATGCTAAACCGATTTTGAAAATTTAGGGGTTTACAATATGTATGTAGAAGTGTTAAGAGTTATTGTATGACTATATATAAGATATAAGAACACTTACAAATGGTTTAGCAATGTTTTTAACGTGAAAGATTTAACAAATATGAATCGGATCATCGAGGAAGATGATGAACAGTACTAACATTGTCTAAAAGCCGGCAGTATAGCCGTTCAACGCCGGCGGCTTACATGGATAGGCCAGCGGTGAGAAACGGCTTACACTGAACAGAAGCTACGTAAAATTTATTTTTACGTAAAAATGAATGTAAGCCGGCTATCTGGGAATATACGCCGACAGCATAAGACCGGTGTACGTTGAAAGCCGACTACTTTCAAAGCCGGTGCACCCAATATGAAATAATTTACAAAACTAAATCAACACCGGCACCTAGGTTTGAAAGCCGACGGCTTTGAGCCGGCGTACACTCATATTTCTTCAACGAAAGCTAGTTTTGAAATAAACAGAATATATATATATATATATATATGCAATACACCTACTGAATACATATTATATATATATTATATAGAATTTATTAGATAGATAAGCAAATACAAATAATTAAAATATGGTGATTATTAGTTGATAATTCTTAAATCCTTAGAATTAAGAGAAAATATTTAGTATTAACAAAAGTTATAAATAGTCAAATATTTGTTCTAAATAGATAAAATAGGTAAGAAGGGAAATTGAAATAAGTTGAATTTTTTAGTAATGAGACTTCTAAAAATAACAAAATAATTATACGAGATAAAATAGGAGAAACACGACAACACTAAGTAATAATAAATAAGTATGATTTTCTATATTAGGTTCAGTATAGAATAACATAAATTAGTATTAGTCACTACCAAAGCTTGATAAATATTAAGTTTAGGACACTAGCCACATATAGGAATATAGTTATACAATTTATATTATATTGATGAATACTTTATTCATCTTACTAGGTGACTTTGAAACACTAGAAGATGTTCCAGCAGATTATTACAATTGAGTCAGTATGAGCAGGTGAGTAATTCAGTCATGTTGTACTGTTTGTGCTTGTAAGTAGTTGAATATGTAATGCAAAGATAATCAAACGAATGTTTTGTTAAAAGTATATTGTGATCTGATGGTATGATTGTTAAAATATCCTTACAAAAGTGATAATGCAATGATTTGATGTTGTGAAGTAGTATGAGAATGATTGTGTGTAATGTATAATCACTATGAAATTGAATAAGAATTATTGACTTAATGAAATAATTAGATCATGCATTGCACGAATTGCATTATTGCATAAATATTGGGATGACAGCCTCCTACGTGTTAATATTTCGGTTCTCTGTTAGTGCTTGGTTTTTCTAATGTGTTAGTTGTAAACCCCTAAATTTTCGGAATCGGTTAAGCACAAAACCCTAATCGGAAGTCAAAAGGAACCCTAAAGGTCAACAAAACCCTAGTTTACCGTATCAAACTAAATCCGGCATTGCCGTTTTCTTTAGCCCGGAAAAACGAAGTTGGGATAATTAGCTCGAATAACTCGTAATAACCATAGGTTTTATAAAAGTTTCAGTTTCGTAAAATTCGGATGACCTTCGAACCCGAACGGACATAGTTCTCGAAAAACGTGTCCAGAAGCCCGGAATAGTAAAAATATTCCGAATACACCGTTAGACTCCTAAAAATATAAGTTTTCCAAAAATATCAGTTTCGTAATTTTTCGGTAAGTAAAAATAACAGATATAGCTATTATAAGCGTATTTTCTTACTACCGGTACTTTAATTGTCATATCTACTTTACATTACACTATTCATTACTATTCTACACTATTCTTTTATCTCTACTTTTTCTTACACCTATTCTTACACTCTACATAACCTATAATCTTAACTTTTTACCTTTCCCATAACTTTATATCACGTCTACCTTACATATTACATCTTTTATTTATCAAAAAGTCAAAAAAATAAATCACATCTCCCCTCCTACAAGCATGGTCGGCGCTACCCCCTCCCCACATGCTCAATTTTGTTTCAATTTTAATTTATTTTAATCACACAAAAATCACTCCTCAATTTCCTATAAATACCCCCCTCCTCTTTCACTTCTTTCACACATTCACTACCCTCAAATTCATACAAAACTCTCTCAAATTTTCCTCTCAAAACTCTCCCAAAACCATCTCAAAACTCTCTCCAAATAATTCTACACAACTTCTACCAACAAACCAAAACCCATAACCACATAACCATATCAAAGTCTTCTTTAGGTAACCACTTTATATTTCTTTCTTCTTCTTCATGTCATGTAACTTTACATGACCATAGTGTGAGTTTCCAAATACTACAAGTTATGGAAACTACATTATGTTCATGTATTGTTCTTGTTCATGCCAATCCATTTATGTTTATGTTGTTTTATTATTGTTTATATATCTATACATATATATACATATTCTTTAGAGCATATAAGCTCACTTGCAATTTATTTATTTCATGCAAAGCAATTTATTTACTCTTCCATTGCAATTTATTTATTTATTCCAAGTTGTTTTTAAGACTAGTCTCTAGTCTTAGACTTGTCCTCATCAAGTCAAAACAAGATTTTCTTTCTTTCATTTTATTTTATTATGGGACTAGTCTATTTCTTAGTCCCGGGAGCCTTGAAAAAGCTAAGACTCCAATACTTGACTTTATTATTACGCTTTATGTTATTTTGGTTATTATTATTCTCATAATCATATTCATTTAGATTGTTGTCCATAATTTTATTTAAGCAAAAAGAAGAATTTTGTCACTTAGAAATAAGTTTATGTAAAATATAAAATCTATAAAGCAACACAAAGTAAACTCATTCCTTTTCATGTTACAAAAAGACTCACTATAATTTTATAAACTACTTTTACTTTAAAAAGCCACTTAGATCCTTACTATTTCACCTTGATTTTCAAAAGAAAATATTTTGTTGACAAAAATGGTTCTTTTCATAAAGAAAGAAAATAAGATGGATGACTAGGAAATTTTTAAGTAAAGACCTTTGCAAACAAATGAACAAAGGAAAAATTTATGGTTTGAAAATAATAAAGTTATATCTTTACAAGTTACAAGAAGAAGTTAATAAGATT
Organism: Combretum micranthum; assembly: GCA_024138025.1. Classification (NCBI taxonomy): domain Eukaryota; kingdom Viridiplantae; phylum Streptophyta; class Magnoliopsida; order Myrtales; family Combretaceae; genus Combretum; species Combretum micranthum. Next base: position 230,715 of record JAMXBD010001307.1, read on the forward strand.
ATAGAAATTAGTTTTTCTACAAAAAAAGTCCTTAATTGTTCCACATTATTTTTATGAAGAAAACAAATTTTCATGCATGAATGATTATTTTTGAAAAATATGAAATATAAGAAAAGAATGAGAAATTTCAAATAAGGATTTTTGCAAAACAAGTAAACAAAGGAATTTACACAAGAAAAAGGAAGAATAGCATATTTCTTAGAAAACTTCGAATATAGTGTTATTGTAACTTAGAAAGTAGAAAATTTTATTTTGAAAGTCACTAAAAAAAGAATAAATAAAACCAACATGAAACGTTTTTAGAAAATAAAGAAAACAAGGTATTCGTTTCAAAGAAATTTACAAAAACAATTTCCGAAAAGCTTCAACCCGACATTGTTTTACCTTAGAAAAATCATTGGACAATAAGACACTTGAGCATGCTTAAATATGAGTTATATAGTTATAAAAAGAGAATTTTTCAACTATATAGATAACTAAGTATTTATCAAACAAATTTTGATTTCTTGAACCAAAGTTGTTTTTACTTGGAAATCCGTGGTGAAATTTGTTACTACTTTTTCGGAGCCTATATGGCTTTGTTTGTTGGAAATAATTTTAGAAATGGGTAGATCTTTTCGAGTAGATAGAAATCGGTATATTATATGCGCGATTCCGAGTTAAAATGACCAAGTTATGGCCATTTTAATTTGGAACATCCTTTCATACGAACTTTGACGTTCTTTGACATTGTTTTGTCAAAATGCAAGAAAATCTTCAAGAAAAACTCATTGTGGGTATTTTCTTTGGTTAGGTGACCCCAAGGAAGGATTCCTTTACCCGAGAATTAATACAATTAAGTGGAGTGTGTGAACGACTCATCCGCTTAGAGGAATAGACGACAATGGCATCGTGAGTTTATTTCCATTAAATGCTACACTTGTTGTGCTTGTAAATTAGTTGCACTAGAGTTAGGAAAAGATAAACCGATATGCATGTAAAATAATTCCTTGAAAGAATTCTAAGAATATCGAAGCCCGAATTGTTCTAAGTGATTGTTTTAGTTTAATATTGATTTGTGTGAAATTCCTTGATCACCTTAAAGTTGAAAATAATTATGTTATGACTTTATAAAGTAATGAACTCATGCATACCACGAAGTGAGTCACATTGCATGGTTGGGTTATTATCCTTGGGTGAGAAGGGTAGTAAGCTCATGTCGAAAGCAACACTTGGCGGGAGATCCGAAAGCGATTGCTTGGCAGCTTAATGGAAAATGCTTGGCAGTTGATCCGAAAGCAAGGTCAAATCAAGTAGTTTCGGAATACTTGGCGATGAGTGCTCACAAGTTTAAAACTTTTTAATGAATGCTTGGTGATGAGTGCTCGCAAGCTTAAATTTTTTATTATTAAAACTACTTGTTTTGAGGATAAGTATCACCAAACCCCGAATGGAGGGCGTAAATCCATTCAACATATAGTTCCCGGAAAGCTATATGATTGTTTGCCCACGTGTTTGATGCATTACATATGTGTGATTAACCAACTTGTTTGAATCTTGTTACAAGAAGTTATTTATGGAAATAGTTCTCACTAAGCCTGTTAGCTTATACCCCAATAGATATCTTTTGCAGTTCCCGTACTTATGGTTAAGGCCACGTGGACCATGCGAGCAGGTAATCCCTTTTGAACATTAGAAATCTGGATAAAGTATAGCTTAGTATTAGCATGTTAATATGTATATAATAGATTAGTAATTTAGGGAGTTGTCCCTAAGTTTGTAAAGTTTTTGCCATGAACAAATAATTATTGTGATTCTTCTTTTCTTAATATGTTTTTATATCTCCTTAAGCTTCATTATTCCATATATGGTCCTCTAAAAATTGTGAAAGTAAGCCTTACGCTTAATATAAAAGCTTTTGGGAATGACTAAGGTTGTCATACTTAAGCTTTAATATTAAGTGTGGCGGACTGTCACGTTTAGGGTACCCATTGGGGCGTGACACAAGAGCTGGAAGTCTAAGACTATACTTTGGTTTAATGGTTATGTTTTATTAGAATAGATTAATTAGTGTTAATGTATCAGTTATGTACTTTAGGAAGATTATTTAGTTTGTAATAGTTCTGTAATGTTTATTCACTAATTTATTCCTTTCATGTATTTGTCATTTCTTATCAAGCAACTAAAAGATCCTGTTGTTTTGAAAACCTGTCATTCTCTGAAGGTAATCTAGTAATATTGTTCAAGTGAGACTTGTTTACTTCTACTAGGATACCATCGAGGCATGACAATTATTCCCATTGAACTTCTCAACCTCAAATTTTGCTATCATTTTTTAAACAAAACTAAATCAACTAGCACAATTTCCACCGTAAATAGTACTTGTGGTGTGAATGATGACCAACAACCTATGGCTTTGATACTACTATTATGAACCAGAGTTATTAAAATAATATTTGGCAACTAACATAGACTAGAGAAAGTCTTCACTAAATGAAAGATCATTACAACTTCTCTAAATTCAAGAAGAGACCAATAACACTTTTTCTTGAAATAAGAAAATACATATAAAAGAAACTATTTGCTTTCTTTTTATTTGGTTTTTATTATGCGAAATGGGATGATCTAACTCATGTAAAATGATTGGTATTTATAATTGACAATATTAATTTCTAACCTCAAATATAATACCAAAATTGTAGGATAGTAGTTTTGTTTCTCAAACATTGATGGTGGCAAATATTTTGTAAGCCTACACCATCTGTCTATTTCGTTTTGTTTGATTTATTATATGCTACAAAAGTGGCTTTACTATTTTTACAGAAAGTACCAAGGTATTATCATCATTTCCTAGAATTTTTACCAAATCATCATTTTCTAGAAACTTTACTTCGATCATAATCTTGATGTAGGCGGAGCTTCATTCTAACATTTTATATATTATTACACGCCCATGATTCGAATAGATAAAACTAGTAGTCTAGTGACTTTAGTATAGTCTAGATCCCATATGGGTTTCACAACTATTCATGGTACAACCAAATAAAAACGCCCATCAGACGAAATCGTGCAATTGAATAATTCTTGATTCTTGTGTCAACATCGTAAGATAAAAAGAAACTTTCTTGGTCCAATTGATTGGTCTCATGTTTACGTAGTTTGCACCCATAAACATGGACCCAGGACAGGATGGGCATTAGACAAAAGAGAATGAATGGTGTGACTCGTTGGTTTTTTTGGTAAGTAAGGGTAGACGAATTTCTGAGGAATTATGATGGAAGCTTTGCACTTAAGTTCCATTTCCATATCAGCAAAAAGTAAAATTTACCCCTACTAGGAAATTTCTCTCTTGATAAAATTGCCACTTGTCAAATTATAATCCGTTCTTACATGCCATTTGTCACACTCTATCTTGTACCATCGGCATGTTACCTTTTTTTTTTTTTTTTTTAGTGCATATTAATTCAAGAGCATGATTTGTATTATGTGATATTCATTATAGGTAAAAAGTGGCATTGAATAAATGAATTACGTCGGGAAAAGGATAGTTGCAAGTAGGAGCATAAATGAGCCAAAATGACACAATATTGAATTTAAATTCTACTAGTATCAAATAGAATGAAAAAACTTGATTCAATCCCAATGGAACTTTAATTATTAAGCTTGAGCATAACTTGATTAGGTTCTATTTGATAAAAAATTAAATCCATATTTAACACAATTTTTATTATTATTTTTTTCTATATATATTAATTATTTTGAAATTCAAACTTAATATCGTGCTTCTTGACTCGATTGCAATCAAATTGAATTCAAGCTATCATCAAGTCAAAATTGAGTAATTTATAAGTAAATTTAACTCATTTACAATCCCATTGCAAGTAATTAATAATACCTGCTTTCTTACCAATAGTAAAGAAATTTCAAAGATAACACGAATGGATTGAACCTTAGGCTCTATTCTTGAAAAGTCATATGATATAAATATATAAATTACAACGGTTGAGATATTCAGCTGGGGTGAGCAGTAAAAATTGTTACCTAACATGCAAACATTCTGGAAAATGCCTGAAATGCACTCTTTTTCTTTTCCTTTTTTTTACCCCTCTCTCTCTCTCTTCTCTAATGTTTGATGTCTCTTTCTATATATTTAGCCGAAAATATCTTGTCAGGAAGCAATAAACACAATAATTATTGTATGCGCACACATATGAAACAAGTGTGGATGTGCATCTACTTAATGCTTTCACATGGGGTTTCGAGGGAAATGTTAAATTACGCAAAAGTTGGTAGCAGTCATTGACACTTCTCTTTGAAATATCGAATTGTCCAAATGGCTGTCTGTTCAATATGCTAACAGAAGACATAAATTCTTTCTTCAATTGAAAAGTAATTAAGAAAACAAAAGGAAACAGAATCTACAAACTTTTTCGGATGCCCTTTCTTTTTTGATAACATCTTTCATCATCATTTTCTTTTTTTCAATTATTATCAAATTGAGCTCAAAGAATTATATATACAAGTAGTTTATAGTTTAAGTGATCATATAGAAGATAAAGGGAACAGATAGAGATAATCACTAGTTAGTAGTGGATAGTAATTATAGACCCACTAATAAAAAATTAAAAAAAAAAGCCATTTTTCCATCTTCAATGATCATTTTTCATAATGGGCTGTTAAACAGCCAAAAGCAATCCCACAATCTCCCAAAATTTCTAAAATAATGTCAATTTAAGGATTTTGCTTGTAAGAAATATGGGTTTAAAAAAAAAAAAGGAGAAAATGTTTTCCTAAACACTTAACAACTATTCTTTCTGAGTCTCTGCCCATTCCCACCAACTTCAAAGGAAAAATTATTATATCCCGCATATCAACAGAATGAGAATATACTCGTTCAAAGGTTTTGAGCCTTTCAATAGAATGAAAGTGCTGTTTGATTCTCCCTTAGTCCAAGTTTTCCAGATGACTTGCCTGAGATCTAAAGTTGTCTGAGGAAGCTTTAAAGCTCAACCTGAGATGAAGGTACATACATTAATATTAACCCCCACAGTCAACAGTGAGATTCAGTCTATGGAAATCAAGTATTTAATGATTATAATGTACGTTTACCTAGTCAGTATTCATGGAACACTGAACTCTTTTGCCACTGTTTTCTTTGTGCTATCAGGGGTTGTTCAACAACTGGTTCAAATTTTCTTATAAAAAGAACCTTAAAAAGGCCTAACTTATATTTTGTGTTCAATCTTTCTTTTTTGTGACATTAGATGCATGAACTACAATAATGCATGAACAGATTAATGATATTGCAATTGTTTATCTTCTTTCCTAGGAGAAGGTTTTGCTCTTGACTGTTTTATATGACAAGGTAGTCATATCTTAGGCTCAGGGAGTCATGGAGATGGTGGACAGGAAAAACTCTGTTCAGAATCTTTCTGAAACATTACATTCACTGCTAGGACTGAAGGCACATCTCACTTCTACTTGGGTCAATGCAGTTTGTGATATAATTAAAAGACTTCCATCGCCAGGATCACCCAGCAGTTTCGAACAGAAACAATCAGAAACAAGGAAATCCGGTGACACAGAGGAAGACGAGTTCAGCAGAGTTTTTTCTAGCATCAAAGGTAACTTTTTACGTTTCCACTGATGTTAATTTTTAAGCTCAGTGCCATAACGTTCATGTGGTTGTCTCCTTGGCATGCTTTCAGATGAACTTGTAAGATTGAATTCACAAATCAGCAAGTTAAACATACGAAGAAGACAGGTGCTAAATGACTACCTGGATTTGAAAGGTTAGTACTTACTACTTGAACCAAGTAGTAGTAGCTGAAAATATAACCTATTTCGTAATCTATTGGATTGTTGGATTGGACTAAAATAACATGCTCTACTGATTATCTTTTGTTGCAGGAAATATTCGAGTTTTTTGCCGTGTAAGACCAATTACCATCAATGAGGGGAATGTTTCTCCAGTTTTGGCTTTAGATTCCAATAATATATCTGTAGGAATTGCTGGCTCTAAGCGCAAGCACTACAATTTTGACAAGGTTTTCCAGCCCAATTCAACGCAAGGTGCGTAATGAGCTCCTCTTTGTTGGCATTTTTCGTTATGCAGAGTAGAAATAGTTGCTCCATGCCTTGCTGAAAACCGTCACATCATCTGACCATAGCTTTGATATTTGAAAAACAAGCAGAAGAAGTTTTTGAGGAAGTTGAACCTGTCATCAAATCTGCACTGGATGGCTATAATGCCTGTATTTTCGCTTATGGACAGACTGGCACTGGCAAAACCTTCACAATGGTGAGGACCAAAATGTAGATGAGAAGCACTATGATCTAGCAATTTTCATTTTTCTTAAACCTCAGTGACAAATGAAATGAATAATTCTATTAAGCGTCCTCATTTGTAAGTTTTGTGAATCAAAAGTGTAAAGGCTGTGTAATTGGTGATGTGCACTACTGGTGAAATTCTTGCGCTCTCATGTTATTTATGATCTTCTTAAGTTACCAATACTGTTCATCCTAGTCTTATGTTCACCGGCATATAGGAAGGCATCCCAGATTCTCCAGGACTAGTATCCCGAACTATTCAAGCACTTTTTGAGCAAGCGATGGACAGCATTTATTCATATTGCTTCACTTTCAGTATGTTTGAGATTTACATGGGACATCTGAAGGACCTGCTTGCTCAGCCTACAAATTCCACAGATAGAATTCCACCATGGTGAGTAAACTATGGTAATTTTCTTCTCAGAAAGTTCAGCTAAACTTCCCGCCACAGTCAGTTTGCTTTCCCACCCCAGGATTGTATGTTCTTGGCCCATCTGTTATAAGTTTTCTAACGTTATGATATCAATGAAGCCTCTCCATCCAAACAGATTCTAAAGGAGGAGTAGATATTGAGAACCTTGTCGCCATTCAAGTAAGCAGTAGCAACCAAGCCTTGAAGCTGTACAGATTAGGATGCAGGTTCAGATCTACTGCTTCTACAAATTCAAACAAAACTTCAAGTCGATCACACTGGTAATTCTGGTCCTGCCTGTGATCATTAGTGATTCCAGCTTTATGACTTGAATAGAGTAAACTTGACCAAATCTATACAATCTTTTGATGAAGGGTAAGTGTCATATTTGGTACTTAAAATTTAATCATTTTTGCAATTAATTATCAAAATTTAAAGGTATCAATTTAATATTTTTTTTTCTTGTTTGCAATTAACTATTTAAACTTTGTCCGCTTTTACAATAATTTCTTAAATTTTGTCCATTTTTGCAATTAACTCCCAGTCCAAGTATCATAAATGATTTTGTAAAGTTTGTAGGTAATTTTTTGATACTTCTAAATTTAAAGTAGCTAGTTGGAAGAGTAGGTAAAGTTTAGGCACTAAATGTGACATTTACTCTATGATAAATCACATCTTTCTAGATTTTTCCAATCCAAAAGGTAAGGTTTGTTTGAGAAATATGCTTTTTATCCATAAACTGCCTTCAGAGATTCTGGAAACTGAGATGCATTTATCTTACAGCATGATTCGCATGACAATTACTTGCCCAGCTGCTCCTGAGAGGCGACGGGAAACAAGCAAAGTGTGGTTGGCCGACTTGGGGGGTAGTGAGAGGGTGCTGAAAACAAGGGCATCAGGTCGAAGACTTGAAGAGGGGAAAGCAATAAACTTGTCGCTTTCTGCCCTTGGAGATGTCATTAATGCCCTCCAAACAAAAAGGATACACGTACCTTTCAGGTAATGGAAGAGGTCACCAAATTCTCAAATTTCTTACAATTTCTGATCGCATGTTCTAATTGCTTCAGCTCGAACATGTGCTATCAAGCTGAGTAAAGAAGTGCCAAAATGTATCCTATCATCTCTTTACAGCGGAATTTTGGGTAAAAGTGAAAAAAGTCTAAAAAGATTCATGTAGTGTTTAAACAAGCTTTCTTAGCTTCCCAGATCAGAAAAGTAAACAGTATAAGGGACCTCATCATATAACCACTGCTTTTTGCTTTTGACAGGAACAGCAAGCTGACGCAAGTCCTTAAGGATTCCCTTGGTAATTGAATTCCCTGTGCTGCTGCACTCAGTAACATTTCTTCTATGCAGAATTAGGAGGGAAACTAATACATTGCGTATACTATAAAAGCTTCAGTCAAATGGGCACTTGCATACTTTTTCACTAAAGCTCATTAAGTTGACAACTTTAAATAGATTTGAAATAAGTACATGTAGATTAGAATCAAGACCAACTTCGATACCATGTAATTGCAAACACCACCACCATCTGATTTAAAAGTTTAATCTCTTAATGTGGCAAAGACCATTATATTTATCATACAACAGTTAACACAAACTACATGTGTCATGCCAATCATCAGTAGACTGTTCAAAATGCATCTTGGATCTTCAGCATTGGCATTCTCATAATAAGCATTGCTGTGTCCATGTGCTATGTGCATTCTCATTTCTGCTTCACTCTCTATTTAGGAGAGGATTCAAAAACATTGATGCTGGTCCACATCAGTCCAAAAGAAGAAGATCTTTGTGAAACAATATGCACTCTAGGTTTTGCAGTCAGGGTGAGAAGCATTCACCTTGGAACTGAAGATCCAACAGTAAGTAATAACAATGTTGCCTTTCTTTAAGTGCCCTTTGAGCAGATTTCGTTTAAGGAAAATCAAAATCTGTCAGTTGACGCACCTGTGGTATCTTTTAGATGTAGACTGTTAATAAGATCAATTAAGCAGATACATCTTCTCCAAAGAAAAGATTTCCAGAAAGATGTAGAGCCTATCCTGAATATGCATGTCAAATAGTTTAAAAAACTACATAAAAGCACCACCATGCATTAAACAGGTACTTGGTAATCTTAAGATGGAAATTCTAATGTGATATGGCCAGGAGACACTGCTGTAAAGAAATTCACAATCAAATTTCTTCAAATCATTGCAAAAAATTGTGCTTAAATTAGTAACTATACTGGTTTTGCCCTATAACATGAACTTTAAAGCTCATGAAATTTCATATTGGTTCTTTTACTGAGGTGGCAAAACTTCATTTAACTTACTTGAATCATTAAGAAACAGAGCTATGATAAGAGAACGCTTCTTTGGAACACTTCGGTAAGACATCCATTGGTAATTTTAGTTTCTGTAGCTTCATGTATGCAACTTCTTGGGGCACGAGAGTTTAATGTCCATTATCTTTGGCCCGCATGTGTGATATAACTAATGATGCAAAACAGGAAAGAGCAAAGAAGGAAAATGCTATGGAGAAGCTTCAGGAGATTATGGCCAACATTGAGAGAGAGCGTCAAAAAGTAAAAAATAATATTGAGAAATTAAACAGAGATCTAGAAACTCTAACAGGAGCAGCATCAACTTCCTGTGCCAACGAAAGTGTAGTTACGGAGGTGCCGCCTACATTGAATCTTGAGACCGGAAAGGACAAAATTAATAATTTTGCGGCTAGTGCCCCATCAAATTTGCCAAGATTTATGAGGGCGACCATTTGCAGTCGGACAAAATCTGGAGCAGTTCTCCATAGTTCAGCCAAAAAACACCCTATTCTCAGAAGAAGGAGAAAGCCATCGTCCCATCCTACTGGATCTGTGACTTTCCCACTCAAAAATAACTCAGAGCAAAACTCTGATTGCAGTGTTTCTGAGGCCAGCTGTTTGCTGGAACTAAACAGTCATGATAGTGCTGGCAATAAAACGGAAAGCAGTCATGATGCATATGATTGCGATGTGAAGATGGTAGTGTTCACAGAGGAACAAAGCTCATCAAGGACCAACGTTGACAAGGGAAATCTTAGACACACAGCAAGGCTTGAGAGTAGCACGCCAAATAGCTGTAACTCCATGGACCTTCAAACGGTTATCAATTGGGTAAATCTCCCCAATGAAAATGCTGCTTCTTATGGAAATAGGATTAAACGATTTCCTCCCATTCCACTCCCTTGGAAGCAACATGGAGAAAAGCAGACTGATGCCCCAAAATCATGCCAGGATGAATTTATATTCGGTGATTTCAAAATAAATGAATGTGTTTACTATGGTATGCAAGAGAAACTGCTTCCTGAGGCAGCAATTGGTAGTTCCATATTTGAATCTGCAAATGATAAGGCAGTGAGCCTCTCAATTGATTTTGTGAGAGAAGGTTCTGGTTTAAATCAAGATGATGAAATAACTAAAATAAGAGATTTTGATGACTCCCCATTGATAGAAGAGAATAGTGATAGTGATGGCCATCGCTCAAGAACCATGTGGTGTGATAGACCAAAACATAGTAGAGGTGAATTTAGTTTCCAAGGGACACCTCTTATGTACAACAAAAAAGGTGAACTACAGAGTTGCTTTACTCCACCTAAATTTGATTTTGCTAAAACCTCCACTGTGAAAGAACCTACAGTCTCTGAAACAGAGTTTTCATTACAAAATACCTTCCATCAAGTGCCATTAGATGTACCATTTGAAGATACTCAAGAAGATGCCTTCCCAAGACTATACTTACCTAGTCAGAAACATAGAAGAGCTTTATTTATGGATCACAATACTCAAGAAGATGCCTTCCCAAGACTATACTTACCTAGTCAGAAACATAGAAGAGCTTTATTTATGGATCACATGGTTCAAAAAGATGGAAGATCCAGACTGAAGCCCATGAAAGCAAATGGTAGGCAACAGAATAAAGGTATGAAATCTGAATCCAAGGATCATTTTGCTTCTTATTCATCACAATTCGATTTTCCTTGCACAGAAACTTCTTTTCTGCAGGTTCTTCTAGGATGTATTTATTTCACAAAAAGAAGGTTTTTGAACATTCTCTAACCTTTGTCACAACTATATATTTGCACTTTTTAAAACATTACTACAGTAATAAAAAAGAACTATGATAACTAATGGCTTTTCATACCAGGTAGTGATGGAAATATTGAAGTCATGTGCAGACCATATCAAATGCTCCAAACTACCTCATTTTCTTAGCATTAGTATTGTAACATTTCAAGAATGTTCAAGGAAAATGTTTTCCATGCAGAACAAAATGATGGTATACTGAAAAGTCCAGTATCACTTATGTACTCATGTCGTCTTTCTTGCAGGCATACTTCATCACTTTATAGAGAAAATTCAGATGGTATATGCCATTGCCCTCCTAGGACTAGGTATAGAAATTATTGAACTAGGACATGACTTCTTCTATGGTCTGTCACTTTGAAGAAGCATCATCCAGTAATTGCAAGAAGGAAATAATGAGTTGCTTCCATAGAGCAGGGCATCATCAAGATGATCCCGCAAATTTTCCCATTGAGCAGGCTTTCAGCACCCATTTTTGTCTCCCTGTGGATTCGCCAGATGGGAAAACAATGAAAACTTGTGTCTTTTACTATGTAAATGGTGTATATGCTATGGAATTCTCTATGTGCATTGAGCAATCCTAGTAAGACTTTTTTATGCAAAGGATCGCTTATACTGATTTTGAAAGCTTGTCTTTGTGTTTGAAATTGGACGTTTAAAATTGAGTATTTTGCATCTAAATTAGATAGGTTATGTTATCACACCTGACAAATTAATTATGATAGAAGCTTTAATAAATTATAAAATTAAGCAATGATTTTGTCAAGATTGTTTCATTTCCAAAATATATAATCCTGCAGGATGGGGTGTGGTGGCGGTGGCGAGGATCTGAAGGAAAAACCAAGAGCAAAAGGGTCTACTATTTAGAAGAGAGCTACTTAGATTTGTACTTTCAGTTTGTTATGACTTATTCTAAGGTTTTAAATCTAATGCCAAAAGGGGACACCACAAGTTTTAAGTAACTTTATTTTCCATGGTTCCATCTACCAGGCGTAGAAGTTTCTAATTATTTTCATAGAATTTTTATTTATTTAATTTATTATTTATTTCCTAATTTTCTTTTTTTATCATAGGTTTGATAAATAAAAATTTGATTAAGTAATAGTATTCAACAAATTCAAAGTTCAGGTAGAAAAATTGATAAATTGAAGTTCTGTTCAATTTTAAATTTCAATTGTGAAATTGCGAAAACAAGGATAATTGTCCCCAATTGGCCCCAATACTCATGTGTTTTATATTGGGTTTTGTTAAATGGGCAAGGTTGGCCCAACTGGCATCAATTAATTTCAGCTTTTCAGGCTTCATGTTTTGCTCATTTCGAGCCTACTTCTGACCCCTAGGGAAAATTTTGTTGCTTTTCTCTGCTCATTTGCCATCAAAATTTAAATACGGATGTTTATAGGAAGTTCAAATGCATAAAATATATATTATATATATATATATGAAAAAATTAAAAAAAAAAACTAAAAAGTAAAAGGAAGAAGAAGAAAAGGCGGAAGTTGAAAGGCTACGACATAATTTTTTGTTTTTTTTTTTTTGGGTCGTCCAACATAATTAACATCGGCAAACATGAAAGAGCATTGTTACCTTGCTACGTAATAGGATTCATGAGACGAATTGTGCTATGACATGCTTCAAATCTGCAAAAAAGAAAAACCATGTCTTCTATAATTCTCCAAGCTTACCTTCCCCAACTTTGAATCACAACTTCGCTCTAAATAGTAATTGATGAGGAATAGAAGAAAACTCTGCCTAAGAATCATCTCTTTGAATAGGAGTAATGTCAAAAATTTGTACCAAACGTTACGTGATTCTTCAGATCTTATGGTTAAATGTTGAAGATGATAAATATTATATACCCAATCAAACTAGGTTTTAGGTAAGGATTTTGAAGTTGCTATATGTCCCACCCAATTCAACTTTTACTTTTCGACCAATTATCAAAAAAAAAAAAAAAATTAATGCAAATTGAATATTAAGAGTATGATTACGTTGGAATAAATTAGAACGGTTTCCTAATTATATGAGACTAATCCTGCTAAAAAGAGTGTGAGACTATAGAATTTTTCTTACTTTTCATATATACAACTTTCATCATCTTTGTAGCACATGATGGTTAAAAAGTAAAAAATATAAGACTGATTGTAAATCTAGAGAATTTTTGTATTAATAGAAATAGATAGAAAAATAAAAATAGAAAAATAGATAGCTGTTTTGAAACCAACCAAGAGCATAGAATGAAACTATAAGTAGTATTGATCCTGTCTATGGTCTCAAACCCTAAATTAAAGCTTCTTAATCAGTACTAACGCTACTGGTAAAATTTCAAAGCTTGTATCAAAAACTTTATATACAAGAAATAATTTAAGATTTCAAGTTTATTAAGAAGCAAATATTTAATAACTCTTATAGTTAGAAAACGTAATTAAAGGATGAACTATTAGGGTTATAAATACCCAATGGAAACTAAAACAGATCAATAAAATCAAATCTAGACTTCAGATGAAAATTCCGAGAACCATTGTTCAACTCGTTAGAAAATTCCGAGTCCATTAGTGCTCATATCTTAAATTGACCTATTGGACTCAAAAACTTTAATCATGTAAACTCAAAAGATAAAAATAATTAATTGAGTAAGTTTTAAATTCAAAATATAAACTTAATAATAATTTAGAAAATTTATAATATACTTTGTAAATTTTTGGAGATAAAACTCTCAAAATTAACTCTCAAAATAATTTACATATTTATACTCAATTAGCTTAATAAACTATCATAAACTAAATAATTGCTTAACGAAATATTATTAAAATATTTTTTTAAAAAATTTTGGTGCACAAATCATCCAAATATGGCTGCAAATTACATGTTATTTACGGTGAGGATTTCGTTGATATTGCTGCAGCCGACTCCTTCACCTTTGCACACACAATTTGCACAATTAAGATCTTTAAAAGTCAATAAATCAACTCTTGATCCAATTAAAACAAGCCAGCAAAAGAAGCTTCATAAATGCAAAATGAATGCATGCTTCTCGATGGAAACTTAGCTGCAAAGTTGTCCAAGTATTGTCTTTCTTCTTCTTAATCTTCTTCTATATATAGAGCTCTTAATGAGCAAGAATACAAAGTATATTAAACACTCAAGCAAACTCCTTTCACTCCCTTAAATTCGTGCTCCACACCCTCCTGAAAACACACTTCAAACACACACAAAACACAACAAAAAACCAAATAAACCAAAGGAAGAAGAAGAGTAAGCCAAATGATCTAGCCAACAAAGGTAATTAAATTCATTTTAAGAGCAACCAAGTATTAAAACAATGTTTTAGCTTGTGTTTCTTTTGATATAGGGTCATTTTTAGCTGTGGAAAAAGGTCTAAATCCATCAAACCACTTTGAAAAAGATAAATTCGGATTAAACTATTAGTTACACTCTTGAATCCGAAAATCATAGATTTAAGGATTATTGTTGTGTTATGAGTTGTTTAATATATATACACATCACATATTATCATTTAGGAGTGATTAGGAAGTGTTCTTAATGTGGAAAAAATTAAGAAAATGGAAGAAGAAGTGAGGTAGAAGATGATGAACAGTACCACGGGTACTGTTCATGTCTGAAGAAAAAATTTTTTCCCTTGTTGTTATGAAAATTTAATGTATCATATAACAAAAATAAATACTAATATTAGTAATAACCATATTAGAGTAATACTATATATATATATATATAGAGAGAGAGAGAGAGAGAGAGAGAGTTTGGATCCGGAGGAACATAGAAGACGTCCCCCTGCAAGTTATTCTCGGCATTACATGCCGAGTTATATATATATATATATGTATGTATATAATAATAATTAATAACAACACAACAACAATAATGCTGAAAAAAAAAAAAAGAAAGACGCTGTACTGTCTTCTTCAAAAATTATTATTATTATTATTATTATTATTCCAATACAAATATTTCTGTCACGCCCCGAAGGTACCCTAGTAGTAGTAAACAAGTTACACTTGAATACCTTCACTAGATTACTTTCAGGGAATGACAGGTTTTCAAAATAACAGGATCTTTTAGTTGCTTGATAAGAAATAACAAATATATGAGAGAAATGACTTAGTGAATAAACATTACAAAACTATTACAAACCATATAGTTCTTTTGTAGTACACAACCAAACAATCTAATCTAATAGTACATAACCATCAAACTAAAATAGATCTGTAGACTTCTAGCTTCAAAGCTCTTACCGGAGCCATATTCCTGGATGTAACTAACCAGGGTCGTAAAGTGAACCTGAAAAGACTGTAGGAGTATGAGCGAAACCACAGCTCAATGAAAAACCAGACATACCCTACATCATACAAGTCATTAACCAAATCATATGCAATGCAAGCACTCATCCATATACACAGATACAAGTTTGGATGATCTAGAATCCAAACAGGAAAAAAATTTACGCCCTCTTTTTAATGGGTTGAAGAACCAAATCTTAATGACCCACCTGCTCAGGAGAGACTAAGTACACAGGAGCATCAGCAATTTCTCATTTTAAGTTATCACTCTTAATATAGTTGATTAAACTGACCATCTCCTGCAACTTCCTTAGAAACTCCCTAAGTATTAATCATTTCAAAGCGATTCTACGGGCGACATTCTTCGGTGCCTTTTAGTTCCTCATAGGACCGCTAGACCAAAGAGAACCTTGGAAGACTCACACATTAGATCAACCAAGCAAAAACAGAGATCCGAAATATTAATACGTAGCAGGCTGTCACAACCATATCTGCAATAATGCAATTCGTGCAGTGCATGTTCATATTATTTTGTTAAGTCAAAAAGTCTTAATCAATTTCGAGGTGACCATACATTACATATAATCATCATTATACTATTGCACAGCACCAATCATTGCATTATTGCTTGTATAAAGATATTTTAACAATCATACAATCAGATCATATCATACTTTCGACAAACATTCACCTGATTATCTTGCATTACATATTTGAATATTTACAATCATAACCAGTACAATATGACTGCATTACTCACCTGCTCATACCGACTCAGTCGTAGTAATCCGCTGGTAGATCCTCTAATGAGTCAAAGTCACCTATTTAAAACAAAGTATTCATCAATATAATTTAACTAAATTCTTATTTCTGATTAGTGTCCTAGACTTGGTATTTTGATAGTTATTAATACTTAGTATCGTCTTGTTTCTCTTTTTTAATCTCGCATAATTGTTTGGTTATTTTTAGAAGTTACATTACTCAAGAAATTAACTTATTTCAATTTCCATTCTTATATTTTATCTGTCTAGGACAAATATTTTAACTATTTTTAATTTTCATTAACACTAAATATTTTCCTTAGTTCTAGGATTTTAAAAGTTATTAGATGTTAATTCTAAATAAACTTAAATACTTGTATTATAGTTATTATCTAATACATATTTGTATAACATACATCTATATATACTTAGCAGATATTATATATATATATATACACTTTCGGTTTAGGTCAGAAAAACTTTCGTTGGAGAAATTTTAACTGTAAGCCGGCTCAAGGCCGCCGGCCTTTATCTCCAGGTGCCGGTGTAAAATCATTTTGAAGAAAAAATTCATATTGAGAGCACCGGCATTGAAAGCTGTCGGCTTTCAACGTACGCCGCCAGCCCTACGCCGTCGGCGTAGATCTCCAGGAAGCCGGCCTACGTTCATGTTTTACGTGAAAAATTATTTTACGTAGCCTCTGTTGAGTGTAAGCCGCCTATAAGCCGCCGGCCTATCCATGTAAGCCGCCGGCATTCAGCGTTTATACTGCCGGCCTTGAGACAGTGTTGCACTGTTCATCATCTTCCTCCTCAGTTCGATTCTTTTTCTTTGATTTTTATATGTTAAAAACTTTACTAAACCGTTTGTAAGTGTTTATATACCATATATAAGGACATAAAACAACTTTTAACACATTTAAAAACAGGTATACATAGATTTCGATGTTGTGAAAGTAAAACTAGGGTTTTGAAGTTTTACCTTGTTGGAGCTCGTTTGATGCAATACGAAGCTCGTGTTTGTGTTTATTAAGTTCCTAAGATGATTTTAAGTTAGATACAATCCATATATTTGAACGAAAATCCTTTGAATCATGTCAACTTACCTTTGAACTCGTTTTTGAGGGTTTTCAGCTTTGTATTTCCTTTGATCCGAGCTTGTGTTTTATGATCTGTTTGTTTTCTATTTTGATTCGTTTTGGTTGTTATTTGGAGTCTATTTCGTGCTGTGGAACTTGGGAATGAAGGAGTTTTTTTTGTTCTTCATTAATGGCCTTTAATACACATATATATATATATAGAAGAAGAAAGGGAAATGAGGTTGCGGCTGTTCTTCTTTGTTTTCCTCCGAATTTGTTCTCTTTTAGCTGTTATTTTCCTTGCAATTAATGTGGAGCTGAGTTGGCAACTATTGATTGGTGTGAAGGTTACTTTGTTTGACAAATTTGGTGCATGATTGAGCAAAAATCCGGCTCCTCTTTCTTCTTTGTATCTCCACCGAAAATCAGCCAAGATTTATATATATATATATATATATTAGTTTATTATTCTATTTTAGTTTTGAGTTAATCATACGAATTATACGGGTATAAATTAGCTAATATTTGGAAGTTTTTGTACAAAAATAGGTGTATAAAGTTATACAAAACACTTAGATTTTCAAATAATACAAATTTAGATTATATATATACATAGCTAATTATTCGTATAATTTTATCTCCCGCGATTTGGATTTCTTAAGCTCATTAGGTTAATTTTTGTTTCAGGCTCCGATAGCTTAAGAAAACTCGATTTAGAACAATAGCTTGATCCGATTATTTGTTTGGAGTTTAGATTTTGAGTTATTCATCAGTTTATATTTTAGTTGTGTATTTAAAATCTTAACGGTTCATTTTTGGGTCATCTTTTTCTGTTTAGGAGCATAAATAATCATTTATGCAGTATTAGATTTAATACAAAAATTAAACTATATATATATATCTAGTTTTGATACTGAACATAAATTATTATTAGTCGCTTTTAAATTTAACTAGGGATCTCGAATTTAGGATTTAAGCCTAAATATAATCTCATCACTACTCGTTTTTCTAATCTCGAATCATTATCGAGATCAAAAACAATCATTTGATCTCTATATTCATGTTTTCTATTTAAATCTATTTGTATACTAGGTTTCGGGTCTAAATTTTAGATTATATCTTGAATTAGTTATTTCAAGGTACAAAATCTCATTTTTGGTATTAACTAGGATTAAAGAATTTCTTTATTCGGTTCCTAAATCTTTCATTTATCCAGAATCTAAATATTATTCTATTATTAGACTTCAATCAGAATCTAAATCTATTATCTAGTTTATACAATCTATTATAAAGTCGGGTACTAATGTGAAAAATTCCCGGGGTTTACAATTACTATTATATTAATGTTATCATTATGTTTTTATAATTTCTATTTTGGTTAAAAATATTATTAATTTCTATATTACTAAATTTATATATTTAGTAAAGTAAAAATAATATTTTCATAATTAATAACATTAGTTCTTTATATATATAAATAGATATACGCAAGAATGGAAATTTAATTAAGCTCAATTCAGGATTAATGTGATACCCTAAGACAATAAGAAAATATCATAAAATAAGATAAAGAGAAACACAATGAAACTAAGTAATAATAAATTAAGACAAGTTACCATGATAAGCCCAATAAACAAACGATACAAAAATAGTAATAAAGAAAAATAATAATAATAAATAAATAAATATCGAGCAAGAACAAGAGAAGCAAAACGAAAATAAAATATCAAATGATAATAATTATTGTAAGACCAATAAAGGACCATTACAGTATTAGGCAGAAAACCAGATATCGATATAGGACACTTAGACAACTATAGGAGTTCGATCATATAGTTTATGTATTATTGATGAATATATTATTCATCTAAATAGGTGACTACGATACTTGGGAGGACTTGCCGGCAGATTACTACGACTAGCCAAAATGAGCAGGTGAGTAACTCAAACTTATTACATTGTTTGTGCTTGTAACTTAGCAGAAATTAAAATAATCAGATAACAAATGAAATGTGTGGAAATGATTTGATTTGTTGTTGTATAGATGATTTGGTTGTTAAGTTACTTTAAATAAAGTGACAATGGAATACGGTGTGAATCTAATGATTGTGTAGCACGTTGATTATTTGTCTATTGACTGGTCACCAATAACTTGATTAACAAATATTGGAATTATAACGGAAAAAGGACATACATTGCATATTTGGCATATATATTGCATCTATAAAAGCGTGGCAGCCTATCACGTGTTAATTTTTCGGTTCTCTGGTAATGCTTGGTTTTTCTATGCAATATATTATAGTTCTACGCAAGATTACCTTTGTTCAGTCGGTTTCTATAGGAACTAACCGGTACATGAAGGACACCGCCCATAGTATCGCTTTCAAATAACTAACACTTAGTGGAGTTTCTAAGACTTGAAAACAGGAATTGAGTGGTTAAGACACAATAAATACAAAGAGATAATGAAAGCAAGTTGTTGTATTCCTGTTTACTTAGTCTCTCCTGGATAGGTGGGTCCATAGACGAGGATTTCCTTCAACCCAGATAAGAGGGCGCAAATCTCCATCCTGTTTAGATTCCAGTTGTCCAAGCTTGTATTTGTTCATTTGCTTGATTGGTGTATTACGTATGTTTGATAATGACTTGCTTGATGTGTAGCAAGTTCTGGTTATTCACTGAGCCCGTGGTTTTGCTCACACTCTAACAGTCCTTTCAGGTTTACGCTTCGACCCTGGCTAATTACTTCTAGGAGTTTGGCTCCGGTAAGAGTTTAGAAGACTGGAAGCCATGGTTTTTATTTGGGATAAGTTATTATCTATTGTTAGAATAAAGTAATCAATGTTAGACTTTAGTATGTATTTGAGAATTTTCAGAATACTATCTGGTTTGTAACATCTTATATTACTTGAATGACAATTATCTACTAATTTATGTTTAACACGTATTTGTCATTTCTTATCAATGCAACCCAAAAGATCCTGTTGATTGGAAATATGTCATACACTGAAGGTTAACTAGTAATAATAATCAAGTGAGGCTTGTTTATTACTACTAGGGTACCCTCGAGGCGTGACACTAGTAACATAATAAATTTGATAAGTATAATATTTAACCGAATATAACATCTAATTCATTTGTAATTTGTTTAGACGGCCAATTTCGAGTGGGTTTGTCCTATATTCCATAAATTGATTCTTTGGTCTATAGGCAAACACAAAAGACCTCCAATTTATTCAAGGATATCTTAAGAAAATTTGGCTTGCTAGAAATCATAAGATTTTGTACTCTTTTGGTCTTTCTCAATAAACTTGCATGCTGAACTAACTCGCCAATAGGAATTGGTTATAAATAGTCTAAAAGGAGTTAAATGTATGTATGCATTTAATACATGCGCATCATATCTATTGCTTATTAAATACATCTAATAAATATCGTAATAAATCATCTCATTGGTTGATCTCTATAGTCATTGACTAGATGAGAACTAGCTCAAAAACGCAAATGGTTTTATATCCTAGTGGTATCAATCCAGATTCTCATCCTTAAAGTACTGATTTTGATTCCTCGTATTAGTGCATTGTAACAGGCCTGTGTGGTCACATTATAATAGCCCTTGTGATCCACTAAAGAAAAAAGAAAGAAAGAAAGAAAGAAAGAAAACTAGCTCAAAAACCATACTTAGGTGTTTCATCCTCCTCTTTTGACATAAAAAAGATTCAAACAAATGCCAAAGCTATTGAAGTCTTTCTTCCAAAACTCAAGCACTCAATCCGATAAAGAATGTCGAGTTTCCACCTAAAAACAATCAAAATGGATGCTCTAAGTTTCTTCACCTATCACAAATGCTAACAAGATACTAAGATCCCCTATTCCTTCTCCATGTTGCTCTCCAATTATGTTCTTCTACATGTCATTAAATTAAGGCTTATCTAAGGTCATATGAAGCATATGAATAGATAGCTTCTACATGACCAACCTTAAAAGACATCTCAACCGTTATTTGACAACTTTGCTCAAAAGAAAATTATTTGGTCTAACGACACCTATAAAAAGGAAGACTAAACAGGAAGGAAGCTCTTAGGAGTAAGAGACTAATCTTGAAATCATTAAGCAATATCCTCTAATAAATAAGGATAATGCCCTACCTATAGCAACATAGGATAAATTCTCTTAAGTTTTGCTTATGATATGAATTATGCAAGAGAATATGAGGATTTCAACCAGTTTCTGAATATTGTCACACAATTGTTGCTTAGTATGAGAGCTATTGTTGCACAACATTATGTTGCATTACCATAATTGAAGATTGCTATAACAGAGATCGTTCATTACGTTTAGACTAATGATGCACTTGCAAAAGATTAGGGTAGAGAATAAGAAGTGCAAGCACCTTTACCATCTAGCCATTGATCATGTGCCACCTATATACATGACCCTACCTAAAATTTCTTTATATTTTTGTTGCAATCTATTAACACTTATAGTGTACCTCACAACTCCACACTTACCTCCCAAATGGAAGCAAATGCTCCATCTACAAGATCCTTATTCATTAAGAAATTTGGATATAAACCTATGGAAAGCACAACCAATGACCATCATCATAAGCTTAAGATTTAAACTTCATTATCAAAAAAGGATGGAAAATAATTTGTATCATAAGGACTAAAAAAATCTTAAATTCATGAATTTTAACCATAAAAAAAAAGACCAAGGAGTATTTTCTCAAATTCATTGAAAACATAAAGTATTTGAGCTCGATGATGATCTCAAACTCAAGGAATTACCTAAATCTTTTAAAGAAAAACATACACTTAAATGCCAATTTGTCTTCTGGATTAGTCGATTCATAGGGGATTATATGCTAGATTTTCTTCACAAGTTCTTCACCTTATAAAGAAAACCTTTTTACCATGTTTGTTTGTCATAACAAGGCTTTTATGTTAAGAAAATACATAAATGAAAACTTTGCATGAAGGTCTTGATTCATTCCAAAAGAAAAAAGGTCTTAACCTTTTCAAAAAGATCATAAATTATCTAACCAAATTTATTTATTGCTATTTTGTGAAAGTAATTCATAAAAGAGACTAAACTACTCGACTTTCTATTATTGATTTTAAGTCAATGATACAATAAAACTTGAATCATATGAGAAAATATATTCCAAGAAAAAAGAATTGAAAATTCTCTATGTAATTAAAGATAGATTTCCTTACTATAAATGTGTATTAAATTTGTTGAGGTTGATGGAAAGTATTATGATATAGGGATTGTATGATTAAATGTGAATCCTGTTCGATGGGGGTATGATGATTACGTATGTTATTAATTAAATCACAAGGATATTGTTATTAGATGAACCTGTGCATATCGAAATTAGAATTTCCAATATATATACAAATGTATTATTTGTAAACCTATAATGAACTGATTGATTACATGAGATATATATATATATATATATATATGTATATATAAAAATAAACATGGATTGTACTGAATATAACATCAACTTAAGCCCATAAATGGTGCAAGTTGGATGGAAGAATTTATCGAGAAAATAATTCTTTTTTCGAAATTGGTAAACTAAGTAAAGTAGGGATTGATACACATGGTCCAACTCTACCATGAAGGATTTATGTGCATCCTATGAGACGTCATGCTAAGGAAAGATGATGATACTATAGAGATATTTGGACGCCTCTAAATAATATAGAATCATTCAACAAAAGTATAGTTTACCATAGTTAATAAAATAATAAGAAACCATGTCCTTATTATTAATCGTAATTTAGAAAATAAAATTATCCACTAGTGCTAATATGACTAAAACAGGCAAAAATTTTCACCTCGGTAGGCTAAACATTTACCTCTTTTGGCTTACTAAGTCGAAATACTCACCTAAAATAATTTGCCTCTAATGTCTTGCTATCTAAGCAAAATGAGATGAAACTTGCCTTTTAAAACTAAAAGATGGGAGTTTTGCCTCTTGATCACCGACATGGCAAGTTGGAAGCAAAACTCGCCTCTTCATTTTTTTATATTATTATTATTTTAGACATTAAAAATTTTGGATTTTTTTTAAATTTATCCAAATTTCAAGTAATTGAATTATATTATTTTTCTTTAAATTATACTAATTGATAATTTTAAATAATTAAATTATATATAATATATAATACACATCTTTTATTAATCATAAAATTAGCACATTATTATACAATTAATCATATAATTTTTTTAAAAAGTCTATTGTAAATATTTGACATATATTAAAAAAATTACCATTAAATAAATTTTTCATATGCAAATATCGAAATCGCGAATTAGTCAAATACATGAAAAAAAATATACAATCATTAATCAGTAAACTAAGAAATGTAATTAATTAGGAAAAAAAAAATTGGTGCTGGAAAATTGACGCGAACTACCAATAAATTAGAGAGATAAGCGAGAGAGAATAGAGAGAAGAGAGAAGGAGAGAAAATTTTGAAAGTGGAGGGAGAAGATTACGCTTGCGGAATGGGTGTAAATGTAGTATATAGGGAAAAGAAAAGGCAAATTTCACTTCTTTATCCTAGTCAAAGGTGAAAGTCTCCTCTTATACCAAAATTAAAAATATTTTTGCCTCCTACTTTGATAATTTCACCTCTCTAGCTTAGTCAAACGCCATTTACGATGCAATGGCAAAAGTAGTAGAAGGTGGTATTGGATGGTATATGAAAACAAAGGGTACATACTGGTAATGAGGTTTTGGGTAGGGGGTGAGGGTTGGGGGATGGTTGGTGTGTGGAGCAAACTGGGATGATCCCGGACCTAGCAGTGGAGTCACACCGAAGAATGGGTAGGAAATGTATAAGGGCTATTGTGAAGAAAAGGGGTTGGTTGATGTAAGCCCCTAGTTTTTTATAATATAAGCAAACCCTAGAACCAGAAGTCAAACCGGAACCCTAAAGTTAACCTAGTTCTATTTAGTCTAGTGAATTTAGATCCGGCAATCCCGTGTTTTTAAACCCTAAACAACGAAATTAGGATAATTGTGGAAAATGGTTCATAATAATATAGGAAAACCTTAAAAATATCAGATTCATAATTTTCTAGTGTCTTTCGAATCCGAACGGGATCAGTTTTCAAAAATCGTGCCCTGGTACACCGGAAAGCGAAAATATTCCGACAACACCAATAAACTCGTAAAAATATACGGATTTCAAAAATATCAGTTTTAGAATTTTTCGGTAACTTAAAATATCAAATATAGGCCGTTTACGCGTATTTTCTTTACTATCGATATTTTAATTGTCTAGTCTATTATTTATAGTACTTTTCTACTATTCATTAATATTCCTCTATCTCTACTTTTTCTTACACTCTATTCTTATACACTACCATACCTATACCTTACAATTTACGTTCCTCATACAACTTTAATCACATCACATTTTACACTTTACTTCTTTTTATTACAAAATAACAAATTTAATCAATTTTCTCTCCCTTTCAAAGCCTTGCCGTCCACTCCCTCTCTCTCATCACTCTCAATTTGTTTTCTTTTTCAATTTATTTAATTACATCTAATTTCCACTCAAAAACTCTATAAATACCCTATTCCTCCTTCATTCTTTCACATAATTCATTTCCTACTAAAACTCTACCAAAATCACTCCACAAAATCCCTCTCTCAAAATCTCTTTCAAGTTCTCTCTTCCCTCCATAAAACCAATTCCACGTATTACTACAAACCATTCCATTCCTCTTCAACAAATATATAAACCTTAGGTAAAAATTTATCTTATTCACTCATTATGTTCATTTAACTTAACATGAGCTTAGTGTATGTTTTCTAAAGAAGCAACAATATGTTTATGTTTTGTTTTTGTTCATGTCTTCTATTATGTTGTTATTATTGTTATTATTATTGTTCTAATCTAACCTCTATATGAGTATTATGTATATTATGTATATATATTTCTTTAGAGCATATAAGCTCACTTGTTATTTATTTATTTCTATGCTTTGCAATTTATTTATTTACTTGTTTTATGCAAATTATTAAGACTAGTCTTTCTAGTCTTAGACTTATCCATATCAAGTCAAAACAATTTTCTTTATTTTCTTTTCCTTTCTTTTTGGGACTAGTCTATTCTTAGTCCCGAGATACCTTGATGAAGCTAAGGTTCCCAATACTTGACTTTACTTTTATGCTCTTATTATATTTATCTTATTATGTTGTTTTTATTATATTTCTCATAGTTACATATTTTCATTCATGCATGAACATGTTGATATTGTCTCAACCATAATGAAAATGAGTTTTCTTAATAATAAAAATAATGACTCTTTAAAAACAAATTTTGTCACATAAGAAATTATTTTTCCATAAAGACTTAAAGTTTTATCTTAACAAATATTTTCTAAAGTTAGATAAGTTTAGCTCAAGTTTTAGTAATAATATTATATGGGATGTTATTAATGAATACATAAAATAAAGTTATCACAAACTCTCTTTTCAAACCAATGAAATAAGAAAGTTTCTTTAAACTTAATTCTTTGTTTAAACAAAAGTTTTCTTAAACTCATATGTAAAGCTTTCATCAACATATTAAAGTTTAGATAAGTTTTACAAAATTATCAAATAATAACCTTTCTAAGTATAAGCTTTACTTAGGAAATAAAAATAATAAATAACTTATAAGATCATTGATATTATTCTTGGGATCAAACTTTAGGAAAAAAAAACTTTAGAACACATAATCAAGAAATGTTTAGAAAAACTACATTTTTCAACCACTAGAAATAAAGTTATAGGAATCATAAAAAACTAAAATTACATTTTGAAAATTTAATTATTCTTAACATTAAGAAATGGAGTTAAAAGAAGGAAATACTTACTTATAAAATTTTCCCAACAAAACTAAAAAGGAGATTTTCAAGTCTTAGCTTTTCTCACTTTTAAGACACATTGTTTTGCAAGATCATTGTTGAGACAATACTACTAAATTCATATATATAGTTTGAGTCTATATATATATATATATAAATATATATTGTCAAAGGATTTATTCAACCATACAAAATATCTATATTTTTGTACAAGAGCCTTTGAATGAAGAAAAGTTTAAAAACTCTAAAATCTTGAATTTTCGTAACAAATCTGTAATATACAGAAATAAAGATGAAAATATAATGAATTATGAATCATGGGATGATATAGGATGAGTTTAAGGTCAAAACAAGTAAATTGTAAATGTTTAAGTTTGGTTGTAGAACAAATGTTGAAGTTCGGATTTCTGCAATTTTTGACGATTGTACGCCGCCTCCTGGAGAATCTACGTCACCGACGTAGAGACGGCGTAGGATGAGAATAGTAGCGTTTTTCTTAATGCTGGGAGGAATGCCGCCCGTGTTCACTAGGGTTTCTCTCAACACCGGCTAGGAACGCCGCGTATAAGGCATGGGTTTGCCGGCGTATGTAGTAGGAATCGAAGTTATGGAATTCAAAGCCGATGAACGCTGCCAGTGCTCGTGTAAATTTTGCCAGCGTAGGGTGTACACCGGCAAGATCTATACGTAATCTGCCGGCATATGACCAAATTTATATAAATACGAGACGCGAAAAACAATTTCGACATAATATCTTTTATCATTTTCTCCTTCGTATAAGAGAGTTTTGGAGTGTTCTTGGAGATCTAGGCTTAGAGAATCATTCAGAGGGTGTTTTTGATCCAAAGTAAGTGATTATAACCTTTTCTCATTGATTAAATACGAATTTATATGAGTTTGCTTAGGGTTTTGTGTGTTCTTGAAGAAAAAACGTGGGAAAGATTTAGATCTTGGATTTAATCTGTCTCGTTGGATAAAAAGTGAGTGTTGTGATTAAAACAAGTAAGTATAATGTTCTCATATCAGATTTATACGAATTTATGCAAAATTCTAAGGATTTTGTGATTTGTTTGCATGAAGGAAACCCTAGATTAGTTGAGATCCGAATTTGTGGATGTAAGTTAGATTTTGGTGATCCAAATCAGTAAGTTTTGTCTTTTTTTTTTTTATGGAGTTGAATAATGTGTGATTAGATATCATTATGTGTTTTGTTGTCATATAATGTTAGGGTTTTGAAGGATTATCAAATTCTATAGATTGTTGTGGAAGATTGATCGGGTTAGACGATGCAACTTGGTGATTTTCTTTGTCAGGTTAGGATTTCGGGAGTTATAGTACGTTAGGATTTGTTTATATCATGTTCTTATTTATTATATATATGTATGTTGTTGACAGGAATTTAGAGATTTGGGTTTGTTGTTGTATTATTAATATTGATTGAAGTATTGTGGAGATTTGGGAGATTTGATTGTGGTTATGTGTTGTCGATAAAGGATTTTTAGGAGATTCAGATTGGAATTTCCTGAAACTGAGAAAGTACGACCAATCTTGCTTGCTGTTTTTGCCTGTAAGTTTAGTATTGATTGAATGCTTGTAGGAACATAATTTCTTAATAAGCTTAATCTTTATTTAGTTTAATAATTGTATGTTTTGGTTATGCTTGGCTTTGACCAGAAAAGACCTGGCAGACAGTAATACTGGTGAGGCACCCTGATGATCTTAGTGTGAGGTTGTCCCTAGTGGACTCGTGTCTTGATATGATTCTGGTAGAATCAAGTGTTCTGGATTCGGGGTGTTTGGGGAGTACCCACTCATCTATATATGTATATGATTATTATTTTCAAAGAGTTATATGATTTTTAATGGGGTCTAAGTAACTCCAAGTTCAGGATTAGAGTATACCTAATACTGAATTGTGTTGTTTTGTTAGCTTAAGAAAGATAATAATATGACTATTTGCATTAGTTTAAGTTGCATGAATTATCTGTCTATCGTATGTGCATATGCATTTGTTTTTGGATTGGAGTTATCGTACTGGGCGTCGCCGCTCACTCTTTTAAATTTCAGGTACAGGTGAAAAAGATATAGTATATGATCTTTCCGGATATGATTTATTCTTTGATAGCGGGGATGGCGATAGTGGACTTGACTGTCCAGCCGAGTTAGGCTTTATATATCAAATTTCTAAGAGAAGACATGATTGATCATTTAGAATTGTAGTTGGATGCTTTTGTTAGTTTCACTTGAAAAGATTTTTTAATGTAAATACTATTTAGTTTCTGTTGAATTTGTTGGCTATGATGTCAACTTGGATTTTTTATGCTTGAACGAGGAGTTTATGTTTTATGAAGTATGAGTTATTAGTTTTAACAGGTTTCGTATCCTATGAGTTACCCTATGAGTGTTTACAGGTGATGATTGTATTATTGTGGATAATAGAGCCTTTACGTGTCCTATATAAGAGGGGATACGTGGCGGGTTATAATGCCTTATTTTAGGGCGTTACAAAATCTATACGACACTATTCCGAGACCCAAATAACTTATTTTGATAAAAATAACCTAGAAATAGATAGATCTCTTCGAGTAGGTAGAAATCGCTATATAATATGCGAAATTCCTAATTAAAATGAGCAAGTTATTGCCATTTTAAGTTGGGATTTCCATCCGTACGATTTCTGACAAATTCAATAAGATAGAATTAGAGAAATTGAGTAGATCTTGGATGAAATACTCACTTCGAGTATTTCTGAAATACCCAAAACCTTCACATATATTAGAAATTGAGTTTAGATAGATTAAATGAATAAAATGAATTATAGGATTTAAATAGACAAGTTGATACAATTTAATTAGCTAATAATTAAGTTGGTTTGAGATTTGAGTTTCAAATTCCCTAAACATGTCATCAAAGTGTTTAGAGAATTCCCAAACTCTTGATTCTTAGCCTAAACATTAATTCCTAAATCTTTACAAAATTTGAGTTCATTTGCTTGAATAAAAATATCAGTTCTTAAACCCGAACTCAAATTAAATATCTTTCATCCAAAATAGATTCCTAAATTAAGTTCTTATTTTAAGTCCTTAATTTCTAACCTATCGGTTCTAAAATTATCTTTTAAATATTCCTGGAACTATAGATATTGATCTGATAGTTCTAAACCTATACCATATTTCTAAAATATATAAATTTAGTTTTATCCTTTCCTTTTCTTTTATTTCCTTTTTGCTGCCTTTTTTCTTTCTTTTCATTTTACATTTTTCTCTTTTCTTTCTTTCTTCTTCTTCTTCTTCTTCTTCTTCTTCTTCTTTTCTCTTCTTTTCTTCAATTTCTTCCACAAATCTCAAGATTAAAGCTATCTAAAAGAATAATCAAAACTATGAGAGAAGCTAGATGAAGGAAAACAAGTTAGAAGTGTAAAGAAAGATCAAGTGTGCAAGTGTTCTAAAAAGAAAAGTTATTATTTCCTTGTTATCTTTGTTGTTTATTTATTTAATTGATGAGTTGATATTGAATTGGGTTGAAAGTGTTGTTTATTTTTGTAATTGTTGAGTTGAAGTTTAATATGAGTTGAGTTTGAGGAAGAAGATGATGAATAGTGGTTATGGAGGTTGATGAAGTTTGAGATGTTTGATGTGGTGAATGTGAAGTTTATGTTGTTTGAATATTATATTGATCATATAACAAGCTTTGGGAAACTTTGGAATGAGTGTAAAGAACTTTAAGAAGTGTAAAATGCATTTGAAGAACAAAGGATTTCGTCATTTTCTCGTTCCAGTGTGCATAACCTGATGCACGGCCATGCACATGCCCATGCAGGCCTTAAAATCCTTAAAATTTCATATGGGGTCACTTTTTCATGCTCAGCACGGCCTCGAGCACGGCCATGCACTCGGTCGTACAGCCTTCCCTTGTTTCACAGCCTATTTTTATTTTAGCCATAACTTTTTCATCCGACCTCCGATTGAGGAGATTCAAGTTGTGTTGGAAAGTTTAAAAAGATATCTACAATTTTTATGTTTTGAGTTTTTACAAATTCGAAAATTATCGATGCTTAAATTTTGATGCTTTCCAGCTGCAACACTTTCCAAAACAAAGTTAAAAACTTGTTTTTGTTTGTTAAATGTGTTTTTGCTTAGGAAATGGATCTTTTTGAGCTAAAGTGAGATAGATAAGTGATATTTGATGTGTTGAGTGAATTAATTCATGTAATTAAACATGGGTTAAGTAGATTTATAAATTTAACAAATAATTAGATTAAATCTAGAAGTTAGTTATAAAATGAACTTAGTTAACAAACCTAGGTTCAAGTTGACTAAATGAACTTGAATAGGATAAAATGAATTAAATTGAGTTAGTTTAACAACTTTGGCTTATTAAATGATTAATTTTAACTTATTCGGCAAAGGTTAAGCTAAAATGGATTAGTAACAAATAATAGAGTTAAATGAATGTGTTAGGATGATCTTTGAATAACATGAGGAGTATGTTGTTTTGTATATATATATATATATATATATTGTTATGGGAGTAACGTGTTGTTATATGTATATATATGTTGTTTTGTATATATATATTGATATGTGAATAATAGGTTGTGATATGGCTTATATTTAATATGAATGAGTACTAGCTGAAGTTCTTATGTGAGTTCAATTTTTGAAACAGATGTTTGGTTTTGGTTTTGGTTCTTATTCTTTTGGATTGGCTTTGAACAACCTTCTAAGGCTCTGTTTGGATTTCGTATATAAAGTATGCAGTAACTTGTGTGTTGAATGTTAGGATAGGCATTCTAAACTGATTAAGACTTAAACTCGGCTTTGTAATTGATGAGTGTTGATTGTGTTATTAGTCGTTGAATTCAGTCCGAGGAGCGACAACTTGTCATGATGCAATGACAATGTTAGAATAAACGCTTAGGCCACTTGTCATGATGCAATGATTTGGCTCGGCGGGTTGTCATGATGCAATGACAATATTATAATAGGCACTTAGGCCACTTGTCATGATGCAACGACATGGCTCGATGGGTAATCGAAGGGAATATAGTAACAGTGCAACGTTTACTTAAACTTGGAAATGAGTATCATAGTTTAGTTCAACGTTTATGGGAGCGTGTGAACTAGATTTATGTTATGGACTGAGTCTAAGTAGAGTTGGGTAACGGCTATAAGCCCTGGATGAGATTACTGTTTCTTTTCAGTGTAACGTTATCTAGGAGATATAAGTATTCGAGCTACTTATATCAACCCCCTAAGCGTCGTGAGTGTTACTCAGGATCCCCATATTCCCACTGGCTTGTTCCGGAGTGTGAGTGCTCCATTGTTGATTTGTTTATTTTAATGAAAAGATAATAACTTGTGGATTGATGCATTGCATTTAGTTAAGCTCGTGTGCCACTCCGTGTGTGATTGTGTTACTGTTTGCTGGGCTCCGGCTCATTATTATTGTTGTTATTCTTTTTACAGGTATTGTTGTTGTTGATGCTGATGATGAGATGATGATTTGATGATGATTTGGAGGCTGTTGATGTTGTTGTTCTTATTATTGTTGTTGATGTTGATGATGATGAGGATGGTGATGGTGATGATGATTGATGCGATGATGTTTGTCCCGGGTTTTGGGCGATTCTAAAGATATAGGAGAATGAGTGAAATGTGATAGGACCGAGATATATTTGTATTTTGTTTCTTCGTTGCTTTGTTTTATGAAGACTGGATTTATTTATAAATTTGTATTTTCATTTAAGGGCTTGTTAGTGCCCATGTTTTTGTAAATAAGCTTTTGTAAAAATTTGTTTAAATGAAAGCCTTTTCACTTGTAATAGTAGATGTTTGAAATGCTTTTATGTAGAAATGTTTTTATTAAAGTTTATTTTTCCGCTACTAAATCCAGTTGTTGCCAGAATCTAATTGAATGATTTCACAATCTAAAATTGGTTTAGCAATGTTCAACATAAACACCTTCTTTTAAGACAACCTTAGGTATAATTCGTAAGAGTTATACGTGGTTGGGGACTTGGTGTGCTTAATTTGAGAATTGAGCATGTCGGGTCTTTACAATTTCTTTTGTTTAGGTGTTGAGGACCAAGATCTTCTCTTCCTCGATGATTACTTCGACTCATAGAAGATCGCTATGGATGAGTGAGTTTCCTTTATGTTTATGTATTTGCGCATGTGCTTGTAGAATAGAGTACTAGATGTTATGAAAAGATAAAATTGATATACATGTGGGATATCATAGGAATTATGTATGTGAATTGTTATGTGCGATCAATGAACGATAAGTATATCGGAACCTAATCTATGATTGATATAATTATTTCTATGTATGTATTACTATGTGTGCAATTATTGCTTGATCGCTTTAAATGATTTAATGTCATATTGGAATCCCCATATAATAAATTGCTCATGCATATCACTTAGACTATCATTTTGAAAGTTTGCTACTACTCCTCAGCATGAGACTAGAAAGGTAAGCTGCCTAGCTATATTTTGAGGATTAAGACGTTCGGGGAATACGGCCTCAAGTTGTAGCCAAGTCAGATCGATCGCTTTGGGTAAGGAAAGCTCGGGGACTAGTAGTACGGTTCGTTGAAACCTCAAAACACGTGCAAACTTTTAAGGAGGTCGTTTGGGGCCCAGTTCAAATCCTTCCTTAACCACCGATGGAGGGGTAAATCCATCATACATACGAAACCGAATAGTCGTATGTAATGTTTGATCATATGGTTGTTGCATTCCATATGCTTGATTAATAAACTTGGTTGATTGCCTGTTATGAGTATTTTTGCATAAGGAATATCTCACCAAGCTAGTTATGCTTATACCTCTATAAATTTTTTATATTGCAGGATTATCATTTTGCACCCGAGACTATCTTGATCACCTAGGTAGAATCTTTATTTTGGGAAGCTTTTAGAGGAACTTTATTTTGAAGTCTTAGAGTAGATTTCTCCTAAAATCTTCTAACTTTAGTTATTTACTTAGTAAGACCATGTTGTTATGGAAATTATCTAGGGAATGCCCCTTAGAAGTTGTAAGACTTTTTATTTCAATGAAATATATTAAGTATTATTTTGCATGTTTCGCTGTCAATATCTTAAAATGCATTACTTCGCCGGTCTACCTTTGATATGAATGTATGCCTTGTACCGATATGAAAGCTTTTGAGTGACTGGAGTAGTCATTTTTAAGTTTTAATATTGTGTACGGTGGGCTGTCACGTTTAGGGTACCCGTTGGGGCGTGACAGTTGATGCCCTCGGTAGCCAGAAGGCATAACTTGTGCCTAACTAGCCGGTACTCCCAGTCAGTCGGGAGTTTCACCTCTTTTGGAAAAAAAAAAAAAGACATTTTTAATAAATAATAGTCAAGCTTCCTCTCTTATCTTTACCCTTAATGCCACAATTTTCATGAGTGACCATTGTCTTATATTAGCTATGAAAAAAAAAACTATCTACCCATAAATATTTCTATAGTAAAAGTACAAGTAGCTAAAAATATATTTATAAAAAATAATATAGAAAAGAAGTAACAATATTGTCATGTCCTTATATGTAAACAAAATGGCAAAATAATAAAGGATAAAGAAATCAAATTATAAATATATTTAAAAGAAGTAGTTATCATATAATAATATAAAAAGACATTATCATGAGTAATATGGTGTAATATTCCATATGTCTCTAGTTATTTTTATGGAAATCAATATAATATTAAGGAAAAATATATTAAAATACCCTTAAAAGGTATTAAAATTATTCAACAAATCAAAATGCCACAATAATGGAGGATAAAGAATAAACATATATCTTAGATATAGTTTTTCCTATTGCTTTGAGTTGCCTATATAGTGTAATTTTCCTAGATATAGCTTTGCAAGTTTAGTTTTTTCATTACTTTTTTTTGCATATTTTGTACAAATTATGTTAAAATTCCTTATTTTTTAAATAAATTTGAAGATAATAGTTAATGACCTCATAAAATCCAATCATATATGTATTATTATGACTTTTTATGTTATGTAAGAGCATTTTATGCCAAACTTTTTTCCCTTTGTAACTATTTTTGATAGAAAATAGCAAAAATATGATGAAACCGAGGATTACTGAATCACGATCGTGATCAAGTCGTGATTCCCATTCATGGGTACTGTCACACCTATGACTAAGAACTTCTATTATGTAAAAGAAAATAGAGGAGATCATGCCTCCTCATCACGATTATGATCTAAGTTGTGATACTAAACGCGATTTGGATCACAGCCTCAATCACACCTACGATCAGTTAAATGAGGCTACTAAGGTCCATATCATGCCTATGATTATCTAAACTTCAAACATTAGTAGCTACTAAGATATTGAACATGCTTGTGATCAATCAAAATTATCTTGATCCGAAGCTATCACAGGTTAGATTACGCCTGTGATCAACAAAAATTCCAACATCTGAGGCTAGTACACCCCATATCATGCCCGTGATTAGACAAACCCTAACTTATGATTTCAAACCTTTGAAATTTTTACACATTCCAACTACTTATTATGATCTTATCTCCAAAAAATACACATCTACATCAACATATAAGACACATATCTTCCTCCTACAACTTTAAATTGATATCACACATGTATACTTATACTACATTTATCCATCCACAACATTTACTTTAGCAAACCATCCAAAGTCCATTATGCCTTTGATTTAGGACTTAAACTATTAATTTCATTACTCAACTTCACTTATCTAGTATCAAAATCAATAAGAAACTTATATTCAATATTAACTAACATGAACTCTAATCAACTTATTTATCTTACAAAATTAACAAAGTAAAGATAAATAATAATTTACCTAAATTGATCTTAACTTGTAGATGAGTACTTGAAATACATTTTTAGAAAAATTGAGAAGAGAAAATGATGAAGGAAATGTTATGTGTTTGGGAGTGTAAATGGCGCCTACTTGGGGAACATTTTAGGGTACATATTTTTGTTACTTTAATTTGATCATTATCCTTTAACATGTGATAAAGCAAAGTTTGACTTTAGGGCATTAAAAATTATTTTTTGTGTATGTGTGCATGCTATATATGGTGGGGTAGCAAAATGAATTGTTGGTAATGGGTGAGCACAACCGGTTTGGTTCGGTTTTTCCTAAAACGAAACCAAACCACAATTTACAATTTTTTTCCATCCCAAACTAAACTTTAACTAACGATTTGGTTCAAATTAGAAATTTTCCAAACCATTAAATAACGGTTTGGTTTAGCTTGGATTATTTGAAATGACCTAGATTTACATTTTATTCAAATTCCATGTGTTTAAGTATTTATGTTAAAATGTTGAATTTAAAGAGCATGGTTATGTTGTTAGTAGGTTAAGATATATGATTGTGCATGTGTATATGTTGACATTAATATTTTGTTCTATATGCATTAATGTATGTGTAATGAAATTATTAATGTTGTCTTTTGCATCTTAAGATGTTAAATTAAGTTAGATTAATAAATCAACTTTAATTTCACTTAAGTTAGTTGATTGAGTTTCTTGTAATTAAGTAGCATTTATGCCCTAAATGTAAGCCAAATGAAGTTCAAATTAAAGCCAAATGCAACCTAAAGTAATATATGCATTAAGGGGTAAATTTGGTATATGTTTAAAGTCAAAATTTGCTTAATTACCCTACTTTTTGAAGGCAGCCATTTTTACCCGAATTTTCCTTTTCTTTCTTTTGTTTTCTTCTTCCTCTTTTGATTCCATTTCCAAGCTTAAGACAAGGTTTATATCAAGTTTGAAAATCAAAGTTACTCTCAAGACAAGGTATATATATATACTTGAATTAATTTAGTTAAGGTTGTTGTGTTGTTTTATTTCTTTTCTTGAAATAGATGTATGGATTATTGGATGAATTGAGCTTAATGTTGATCAAATGGTTTGTTCATGCATGGGATGAGTTGAGAAAGTGTTATATGAGTGTGTGAGGTTGTGCATGCATTGTTGTATGTTTATGAAGTGTTGGGAAGTTGTTAATAGAATTTGTGTAGGAGAATTTAGAATTGATGGAAGTAGATTTTTGAAGTGTTTAATGATGTTGAATTCATGCTTTGAATTGCTAGAATTGAGTAGTATAGATATGAGTAAGGATATGATGTTAGAAATGTGGTGGAGGAAGGATTAAAGTGTATTAAGATATAATTTTGTAAAGTTGAAAAACAGGGGATTTAAGTTTCTCACGTTTAACCTTGTTTTTAAAACGTACGCCGGCATCTGGGGATTCTACGCCGCCGGCGTAGAGGCGGTGTAGAAAGTCCACAGAATCATTTTTCCTAACGCCGTTTGCAACGCCGCCGGCTTATATGCTGAAGATTTGCCAACGTCTGTTCTTCAGAACGTACGCCGGCAATTTGAGTTTCTACGCCGCCGGCGTAGAGGCGGTGTTGATAGTCCACAGAACCTAATTTCTTAAAGCCGACTGAACGCCGCCGGCTTTCGCTAGGAAGTCAACCGGCGTTCTTCCTTCCATCTTGTACGCTGGCTTCTGGGAATCAAGGCCGCCGGCGTACATGTGAAGGCTGCCCGCGTACTTATGTAAGCGGCCGGCTTATACCTCTCTGGATGTTTTTGAAAACTTTGGTTTTGGATTCTACGCCAGCTAAACGCCGCCGGCGTAGTTTGCAAAGGCTGACGGCGTACACTTTGAACGCTGCCAGCGTTGGCAGTGTACATTTTCAGAACATTGAACACCGGCTCAACGCCGCTGGCGTTGAGTGCCGGCGTATCCCCTGTGTTTTTGAATTTTAAGAGCTTTTTCTAAAAATTTTCCAAAGTTGTTATTTGAGCAATTAAGTGTTTATTAAACAATTTGGGATATAATAGGACGTTTAAATGCTTATTTGTGACTTTGTAATTAATGAATTGGATGTCTTTGATTAATTGTGATATATGGATATAATATGTATATATATTTGTGAGAATGAGATCTATAATTGTTGATTTATTGATTATTGTGACATTTTCATTACAGTTAAGGATTCTTCGGTTAGTTCATCACCGAGAGATCCTAGTTCTATACTAACGGGTTCAGGTACGCAATAATTTGTTTGATGTTTACTAGGACTAGACAATTCTAATTTGACCTAAATTGATTCGGCTTAACAATTGAATGATTTGGATGTCTATTACGCTGTTTAATCTGGTCCGAGGAGCAGCAAACCTGTCATGATGCAATGACATGTTAGCTAAGCGCTTAACCAAGTCATGATGCAATGACTTTACCATGATGCAATGGTACGCTATGATGCAATAGCGATTCTTTTGGTTAAGTGGGTAGCCGATAGGGGGAAATAGTATCTGTGTAATGTTTGCTTAAACTTAGGGGGAAATATCATGATTTAGTTCAAGGTTTATGAGAACTTGTGAACTAGGCTCATGTTATGGACTGAGTTTAAGTAGAGTCGGGCAACGGCTTTTAAACCCTAAATGAAGCTATTATCTTCATGAAATAGATATAGGAGATATAAGTATTCGGACTGCTTATATCAACCCCCTGAGCAGCTGCTGTTACTCAGGATCCCTGGATTCCCGAAGTGTGACCGGGGTTTGAATACCCTCTTGTTGATTTGTGAATCAAAATGTAATAAAGATAACCACTTGTTCTATGATGCATTACATGAATTGGATGACTTGTTATGCATTGGTTATTGTGTACTGGGCCTCTGGCTCACTTTTGCTGCTTTGCAGGTAATGGAGATGAGTATTACGATGACTTGGGCTATGGGTCCGATTTCGAAAGATTTCTGGATGAGTGGGATGAATAGGATCCGGTGACCCGGGACTTTTAGAAGACTTTTTGCTAAGGACCAGCTATGTGTAGAAGGCTTGTTAGTGAAGCCAATTTCTTTTGTAATGACCTTAAGATCCTTTAGGGTCCTCATGTTTTGAGAGAACATGTAATTTGTTTTGTAGTGTCATGTATTGACACAAAGCAATGTTTATTTGATGTAAATATATGTGTAGATTGCTTATGTTAGCAATCTCGTTTTATTTAAAAAGTTCTTTACAAAGTTTAGTGATTTGATCAAACAATTTTCATAAACTATTAGTTTTAGGACAACCTTACATATAATGTGCAAATGTTATATGTGGTTGGGGATTCGGTACTCTAAATCTCGGAATTTAGAGGAACGGGTCTTTACATTATTAATAAAATCAAATTTCTAACTAAAAGTTCTCTTCGTTGTAGGTCTTTTTGCATTTGTACAGATACTTAAATATTTGTATCATTTTACAAATTTTATATTCTAAACCATGACAAAATACTTAATCGATTCATTATACTTTTAATCTATAGTTCTCTATGAAATCAATTATCTACCAATAAAATACATTCACTAACCAATACGTAGTAAGTCATAATTTATAATTTTTAATAGAACCATCAAATCAATCATCTACCAATAAATTTAGTCAAAATAAAAAATCATATATCAACAAAATTCATCAATGAATAAAATGATCTGTTGATAAAAACACATTAAATAATTAATACATAATAAGGTTTATAACTAAATAAATAAATTTCACACTTTATAAAGTTAAAAATTATTAAAAAAAATAGTTCATCATCAATAAGAAAATATATATCATGAGCCTAAAAAACAAATTTAAAAATAAACAAGTTGATTTTAATCAATGTTCACCAAAAAAAAATATCAAATGAAATCATATAAACATATATGTCATTTAATCAAGCATCATAAAAAAAAAAAAAATCTATAGTTATAACTTACAAATAAAATATTACTACATTTTTCTAAAACGATTTGGTTCGGTTTGGTTTACTTTTGAAACCAAATCATAAATTTGCAGATTTGTAAGGATTAGAAAATTTTTAAACCAAATTGTTAAAAAAAGAAAAAACCATATTTTTGGTTTGGTTTGGTTCGGTTATGGTTTGGTTTGGTTTGGTTTGATTGGTTTTTTTTGTCCACCCCTAGTTAGCATTAGCATTAGCATTAGTTTACATGAAAAATTAGGTCCTTTAAGCTTAAGAAATTAAGAATCAAGAATTTAGCATTAATGGAAAATTTAATCAATTTAATTCGGATATTTTATTTAAATAAATTTTTCTTATGACAATTTATAATAAATGTCTTTATAATTTAGGAATGAAATCTAAATTCTTAAGAAAGTTTAGAAGTAAAATAACTTGATAGATAATTTGAAATTGATCAATTGAAATTTTTTTACCTCTAAATTCACTCAATTCTTTTTATGCTTGTTATCATAAATAAATTTACCAACTATACCATTCATTCTAAGTTTTATATCAATATATTGATTTAAAATTTCTAAACTCTAACTTAACTTAAGGAGAAACTTGGGTATTACAATATTCGTTGTATAATTTATAGGTTAAGTGGGTTTATGGCAGGTAGAGTATGAGTGTTACATGTACCTAATCTGTAAGGTACAGAATATTGAATTTTGTACCCAAAACCTAATCCGTGACACATTGTATCCACCCTATACCTCGTAAAACCTATAGAGTATTAGATATTTGATGAAACTTGTAGATATTTCCACAAAATTTCAATTTTTTTTCCTAAAACTTCAAGTTTATAGTATTTGATACTTTTTCTTGTAATACATAAAACTATCATTATTACATATATTCACTATAAATAATATGTGGAAATGAATTCTAAAATTAATTTGTTAATATTATAACTTCTCTAACATTTGGAATATGTTTATGTAAAGTTTGAAAAATGCAACAAATATATGTAAAACCTATTTATGTGATATTCAACAAAACTGTAGAACTTATATCAAATTCTAAAATTAAAAATTTTAAACTACTTATGTAATTCCCCAAATTTTATGTAAGCATAATTTGTAATAATTAGTAAAACTGATAACAAGATCCTGAGGAAGTAATAGAACATGTCTAAAAAATTACCCCTAATTTTTTTTCTTTTCTTTTTCCTAAACTTAAAAATTCATTATTACTCATATAATTAAATGTAGACGTATTGAAAATGAATAAAATATATATAATATGTGTATTCTAACATATATGGGAACCCCTAAATTTTTAATCACTAATCTATGAAGTTAACCAAAAATTTAGTTGGTGCTTCTAAGCTGAAGTCAATGAACTCTAATTCAATTTATCAACCCAATGATTCCATGAATTAAGTTGAGAATCAAACTTGTCACACCTAAAAGGGGGTCTAGTAGGATTAATCTAAAGCTATCATACCACGTGTGCACCCATAATATAAAAGCCGTCTTGTAAGTCAGAGTGTACAAGACTCTATTTATTTATTAATGTCTTTCATATAAATGATATATTATATTACTCAATTTCAACTATGGAATCCGATTGTCCACTTTCTACCAAGACCGCAGAGAATCGATATCCCCTACCAAATAATGAAATTGAGTTCTAACTTACAAAATATAAAGTCTCATTTGTTTATACAAATAATAAATTTTACATTCTAAGTTCAATGC
Organism: Combretum micranthum; assembly: GCA_024138025.1. Lineage (NCBI taxonomy): Eukaryota > Viridiplantae > Streptophyta > Magnoliopsida > Myrtales > Combretaceae > Combretum > Combretum micranthum. The sequence continues at coordinate 271,088 of JAMXBD010001307.1, forward strand.
CACTTATGTATCTAACTTTACTATAGTCTGATGGAGAAGTACTCTTCACACATCCCTATCCCAGACCCAATTAGCGTTATACCTGCACAGAAACTGTTGGGGGGTGAGCGAACCACGAGCTCAGTGAGATAACCTGACCAAACCACACATCAAACAATAACAAACAAGTATAATTACTAATCATATGTAATGTAACAATCAATCATATGCACATTACAAGCTTGGATGATCTAGAATCCAAAGCAGGATGGAGATTTACGCCCTCTCATCGGGGTTGAAGGATCACAATGCTATGGCCCACCTACCCAGGAGAGACTAAGCATACAGGAATACAATAATACTCACTTTAATTATCTCTTTAAATTAACCATATCTTAAATCTCTCATTTCCTGTTTTCTGCCTTAGAAACTCCATTAAGTGTTAGTCCTTTCAAAGCGATACCATAAGCGGCATCCTTCATTTACCATTTAGTTCCTATGGTACCGACAGCTCAAAGGTAACCTTGCGTTGATCTAATAGCTTTTAGCCTAGGTCAACCAAGCATTATCAGAGGGCCGAAATACTAACACGTAGTAGGCTGCCACTTGCTCAAATGCTATTTATGCAAATCGTGTAATGCCTGATCATTTTCTTTTATGGTGTCAAAAGCTTTTAGTCAGGTTTAAGGTGATCATACAATTCACAGACAATATCAACATACTTCATACAGTAATTATCATACAATGAACTTATCACTTATAATAGGATAATTTTGGCAATCAAGCATACACCAAACATCATGCAGTATACCTAACCCCACATGCATATTAGTTTAACATATTATTATTATAAATGCAGCTATATTACAAGTACAAACAGTATGATAAAGTCAAAGTTACTCACCTGTGGTCCTCGTTAAGCTATCGGAATATGTTACTGGATATTCAAGAATTGATCTATTTTTCCTATGCAAATGAAATAACAGATATTTATTATTTTACTAATCTATTCTTCTATTAGTTCCGAAGATAAGATATTTGAAATAACATATTCACCGGATTAGTTATGGTATAACTTATACTATTATTTACACTAATTCTAAATTAGACATATTTTAGAAATTACGTACTCCTTTCTTTTTTATGGTTTTACTTAGTATATTAATCTAAGCTGAGTTAATTGAAACTAATTGCCTAATTCAAATTTCTAAATCTATTTTAATTAGCTTAATCAATCTAATATGATTTTACTTAGTAAAATAATTCATTTAAGATTTATTAGTTTTATTTATATCAATTACGATTCATTGTCACTTATTATGACAAATATTTATTAACATAATATAATTAGTGTAATTAAACTTCTATATTTATCTAGGTATCCTATCTTGATATTTAATTTAATTTTCATTACATGTATTGATCCTTTAATGATCCTATAATAATTAATTGTTATTTAATATTTATTTTCATTTTGCTTGTCTTTTCTTAAAATATTTTATATTTCTAACAAGCATTCGAAAAATTGATATTTAGTAAGCTTATGTTTTTATAGTTATTATTATTATTGCTGTTTTTATATTGTTCCTCACCCGACCCATTATAGTACTCGTATTTATTTACTATTATTTAGTGTCGTCGTGTTTCTTTTTATATATACTTCATATAATTTTCTTGATATGTAAAAGGTATTTATATTATTCAAAAAATTTATCTTATTTAAATTTCCATTCTTATGCAAAAAAATAAGTATTTTACAATTATTATACTTTATTTTCATTTATAAAGTACAATAATATAAATAATAATAATAATGTTAGTAATATTAATAATGTTAATTATAAAGTAATTCGCTAGTAATACCAATATTATTTTTCATAATAACTGTATTTAAAATAGTAGTAATCTTAAAGATAACAATAATAGTAAAAATAATAGTAGTAATAATCATAATAATAGTGGTAGTATCATTAACAATATTATTTATAATAATATATATTTTTATAATGATAATGATATTCATTAGTGCTAATAAAAGTATTAATAATTGGTATTAATAATATCAATTATCGTAATAATAGTATCATTAATAAAATTACTAATACTAACATTGGTAATGATAATAATAATATTAATAATAAGGATAGTAATAATAATAATATTAATAATAATCTGATTAATAATAATAATAATAATATCACTAATAATAGTAGTAATAATAATCACATCATTATTGATGATAATAATAGCATTAACATCATTAACAACAATAGAATCATAATAAGAATCATATTAATAATAATAATAATAATAACATTCGAAATAATATAACCGATTTTATAACTAAATCTTATTAATTAATTAATTTATATATATATATATATTTCTAATTTCTAATTACTAATTTTATAATAAAATTCATAATAAATAATAATATTAGTTTTTAATACTTTTTGCATTACTATATACATATACATACAATCTATATCTTAATTAGCTCATACTAATAAAACTAATATTAAAAATTAATTAAAATAATAAAATCCATAATTAATAAATAAAATGATAAAATTATTTTATCTAATCATAATTAATAAAATTATATTTTTCTACATCATTTATAATGCTAAAGTATTTACATACACATATACTTAAATAACTATATATTAATAAAAATAATTTTAAAAAAATTTATTAAAAATAATTTTCACTTCAAAATTAATAAATAATATTATTAGAAATTATTCAACCAACCAGAAAGGGAAAAAAAATTATATATGGTTTTTTGTAATTAATTTTTTCTACAAAAATTCGGTTACTATTCACGTGAACAATACCAGGAGTATTATTCATCATCTTCAAGCTCGGTTCAAAGCTTATTTTGTGTATTTTACATGTCCAAATTCATTCTAAATCGTTCCTAAGCACTTATACATGATATTTATATACATATAACAACTAAAAACATCATAACTCATCCTAAATCTATAATTTTCGGATAAAAATGGTATAATTAAAGGTTTTTTTTTTTTTGGATCTTACCTTGTTAGGGCTTCTCGGTGAAATCCGAAGCTTCTAATGGACTTGGTTAGGTTCCTCAAGCTCGTTTTCAAGCGTTTTTTTTTTCCAGTTTTGGTTCGTGATTTTCGAACTGGGTTGATGTATGTGTTTAAAAAATCGGTTTCCAAGTTGATTCTACTCCTAATAAGGTGCGGTTTGATTCTGGAAAATTTGAGAGGGACTCCGTTTGCTTGTCCTTCTAAGGTCCTTAATATGTGTGTATATATATATATAAAACAAAACGTAATAATCGGCCGTGTTTCTCCTTCATATTTGAAACGAGTTGCTTGTATTTGTTGCTGTTTGATCAGCTTGTTTTATTGTCATTAATAGGTGGGTGATTTGGCATGTTTATATTGGCTTAGGATTAGATTTGTATTGACTTTATGTGCATTATTGAGGGAAATTTCGGTTCACAATTGTAAATCTCCGAAATTTTCGATCCAAAAATAAAAACCTAAACCCTAATCGGAAGTCAAACGGAATCTTAGGACAAACAAAACCCTAGTTTGCCGTAACCATTCAACTCCGGCATTGCCGTTTTCTCAAGTCATGGAAAACGAAGTTGGAAAGATTAGCTCGAATGGTTCGTAATAACCATAGGTTTTATAAAAGTTTCAGTTTCGCGAAATTCGGATGTCCTTCGAACCCGAACGGACACAGTTCTTGAAAAATGTGTCCGGAAGCCCGGAATAGGAAAAATATTCCGAATACACCGTTAGACTCGTAAAAATATAAGATTTCCAAAAATATCAATTTCGTAATTTTTCGATAACTAAAAATATCAGATATCGCTTTTATACTCGTATTTTCTTACTACCGGTATTAAATTGTCATGTCTACTTTTACATTACACTATTTTCTACTATTCTACACTATTCATCTATCTCTACTTTTTCTTACAACCTACTCTTACAAACCATACACCTATTTCTTACATTTTTCATTTCCAATACAACTTCACATCTTTCATTTCTTACTTTTAATTAATCAAAAAACAAAAATTAATTTTCTCTCCCATGCATCAAATGGCGCCGGCCCCTCTCTTATGCCCAAATTTTTTGTTTTCATTATTTAATTAACACAAATTATCTCCCACATTTTCCTATAAATACCCCTTCATACCTTCACTTCTTTCACACTTCTTCATCTCTAAAGTTACTATACTAAAATTCTCTCTCAAATCCTCTCAAGAGTTCTTCAAGAAAGTCCTCTTAAGTTTAGCTTCTTTAGGTAAGAAATTTCTCAAGATTTCTTCATGTTCATTTACTTAGTATGAGCTTAGTGTGTGTTTTCTAAAACCATGAAGGTTAAGAAAGCAACATTAGGTTCATGCTTTGTTTTTGTTCATAATCAAAATTCCTCCATGATCATTTATATTTCTATTATGTTCCTTTATGTTTTCTTATATTTCCTTTATGTTTATTACTATCTAATATATCTATAACTATATATACTATTTAGAGCATATAAGCTCATAGCCTTGCAATTTATTTACCTTTCATGCAATTAATTATTTCAATGCAATTTATTTAAATTCAAGTTGATTTTAAGACTAGTCATTCTAGTCTTAGACTTGTCCTCATCAAGTCAAAACAATTCTTTTCTTTTTCGGGACTAGTCTTTTCTTAGTCCCGGGGTACCTTGATAAAGCTAAGGTCCCAATACTTGATTTACTTTATTATTTAAGCTTTCAAGTTATTATGTTCCTTTGTATTTCTATATTTTGATTCATATTCATGCATGAACATAATGTTTTTGTCTCAACAAAAACAAATGAGAAAATGTTTTCTTGAATTAAAGATTCTTTCTAAAGAAATAAATATGGGAAACGGATTTCTAAAAACTCATGAACATGCATAGGAATGATTTTCTTACATAAACAAAAGGTTTTATGAAAACTTATCTTTTATCAAGAAGTAGAAATTCTTTTGAAACATTACAAGAAATAAAATATCATTTTGCTACTTTTGAAATCCAAGTTTAGAAAACAAAACCACACTTTAGGAAATTAAAGTAATTACAAGAGATTTCATTTAAATAAAATCTTTATCTTAATGACCAAAAGATCTTTCAAAAGTAAAATAGAATCTCAAATTCAAAGACTTTTAAAACCTTACTTTTAAGTTGAGACAACTTCATTTACTTCATACATTTGTTATGAGTCATTACAAATATATATATACCTTTCAAAAGTTTACAAAATAATTGAAATGTTATCTTTTCAAAATGAGCTTTGTTTACAAAAAGGAAACAAGTGTTTACAAATTCGTGGCAAATCTGATCGCTACCTTTTCGGAACCCAAACGACTTAGTTTTATGGAAATAAGCTTAGAAATGCGTAGATCGTTTCGAGTAGGTAGAAAACGGTATATTATACGCGAAATTCCGAGTTAAAATGAGCAAGTTATGGCCATTTTAAGTTGGAATTTCCCTTTATACGATTTTACTACGATTTTTAAGAAAAGATTAGAATTTTCAAGAATAGAATTTCATGAAATACTCATTTTGGGTATTCTTCTTGAATTAGATAATCACGAGGAGGATTGTTCGTATCCCGAGGATTACTACGATTAAGTGGAATTTCCGATCGACCCATCCAATTCAAGAAAGGTGTCACCATGGCCGAGTGAGTTATTTCCCGTTTTTTCATACTCTTGCTTGTGCTTGTAAAATTAGTTGCACTAGAATCTAAGCAAACTCAAAAAGAAGTGTATGATAATATGTTGAAGGAATACTAAGTATATCGAAACTCAATTGTTTGTAATAAAGTTGTATGTACATTAATATCTTGAATTGTTTGAAATTGGTTGATCACTTGAAAGAAGTTAAATGTAACTACTAGACTTTAATTAAAGAAATTATTCATGCACTTCATATGTTGAGTCACATTGCATTCGCTACTATACAATTGGTGGGACAAGTGTATAATAGTGGTGGTAGACATAACCGGTATATCATGTAAGTGGCGAGTAGGAGCCGGTAAGAACTACTTAAATTGATGGCTAGTAGGAGCCTGTAATAACTACAAGTTTTTGGTGGCTAGTAGGAGCCTGTAATAACTAAATTTTTGATGGCGTATAGGAGCCGGTAAGATCTATAAAAGTGTTTTTAAAAGTTGTGGCTGTAATTGGCCTGAATCCCCAACCCCGAATGAAGGGCGTAAATTCATTCAACATATGATTCCCGGAAAGTCATATGTCTTGTATGCTCACGTGGTTGTTGCATTTCATATGTTTGAATAATAAACTTGATTGATAAATTTTATTTGAGTATGAATTTTGGGATTTACTCACTAAGCCCATAAGCTTACACCCCTATAGATATTTGTATTCTCAGGAACACCTATTTTTGAGCCCGAGGCCATCCCGTATCCGTATACATTTTATGTTGAAGCTTTTGGAGGAAATCTACTCGAAGACTTAGATTAGACTTCCTTTGAAATCTTTAATTTTGGTTATTATGAAGTTATCTCGATCCTTGGATTAGCGGGGGTATGCCCCTAAGAATTTATGTATCAGACCTTTGGTTATTTATGATATGATATATTTATTTCTGAATTCTTGTATGTTTAACTTTACTTGCTTAAACTATGCTTCCCAAAAGCGTTCTCCTATTACCGTGTTAGACGCCTTACATATAATACTAAGGCTTTCGCATGACTAAGGTAGCCATTCTTAAGCCTTGATATTATATGTGCGGACTGCCACGTTTAGGGTACCATTCGGGGCGTGACAACAATTCTTAAGAAGATCCAAGCCATTGAAACCATGATCATACGTTTCCTGCAAGTTGTTTATATGCATATATTATTTAAATATTAATTAGATATTATTTAGTTAAATTTTTGGATAATTTATTACACTATTAGGGTATATTTTAGCTTATATATGTATATACAAAAATATCTTTAATGAATCCTACAAGATGTTTAGTTTAGTAGACAATACAAATTTAAGTTTTATTTGTACGTATTTATTCGATTAAGAAGGGTTTATCTTCCGTGATTTAGGTTTAAGATATATAGAAATACAAAAATAAAGAGAAGATAATGAATTTATAACCAACAACCGTGTAAGGAGTGGAAAAAAATATAAACTTGTGAAAAAAATCAATTTTGCGGATTAAGTGATACGTATGTTAAATACTGATTTGGTAATATTTTTAGATGAGAAGTTCCATATTCGCGTTATTAAATATTTTGAACACTATGGTATATATAGAATTTCCATTAAAGATTTGTATATATATGTTTGAATTTTCACTTTTTGTTGGAATCTTGTTCGCGTACAGGGGTTCAAATTGGAAAGCAAATTCAATACGTAATACGTAACAATACAAAACAAAGAGAAAAATGCAAGTGAGTTAGGATATATGAAAATATAAAAATAAAAATAAGATGATAAATTTATAACCAATAAATATATAAGGAGTGGGGAAAATATAAATTGGTGATAAAAATCAATTTTGTGGATCTAAATGACACGTATGATAAATACTGATTTGATAATATTTTTGGATAAAAATTTACATATTAGCGATATTAAATATTCTGAATACGATAGTATACATAAATTTTTGAATCTTTAGTTTAAATACTTTTACTTTTCTATTTTTATACCTGCTATCGTAAATTATATTTATTTGTTTAAAAGTTTTGTTCCGTGTATTTTGAAAAATTAATAATTATATTGCCCTTAATTCGACTTTATTATAAATCTTTAAGATTTGAAATTACATATGAATTCATTTCTATTTATAAATTTATTCTAGACTTTTATTAGATTAGAAATTTAATTTTAATTTTATATTTGTTTACTTAGTTCTTTTTACTAATTATAAATTACTAGATTAGATCATAATTTTAGTTTTTATAGACTCAGAATTATTTAACTTGAAGGTTTTATATATTTTATTATATATATTTAACATTAAAACTTAAGTTCGTAAATATTAAATAGTTTTCTTTATTCTTTATTATGAACTTTTAAAGTCTTAGTGATAAAGATTCTTTATTCTAATTTGTTCATACTTAAAAAAATTTAAATCGCAAAAAATTTGGAGTGATTTCTAATATTTTTGTTATGGTTTTTTTATAATTCTACATTTTATTTTTATATATTTATTATAACCGAGTTATGTAAAATCAAGGGGATTACAAAACTGAACATTTAGAAACATGTCATGTACCATAGACAACCTTTAGAATCAAGTAATTGGACTCATTAGTTCATTTAGACAACAACTATGATTTAAGCAATTGAAAACTCAAATAAAGTTCAAAACTTGTATTCAATACTTATTTAGATTAATTTAATCTATTTCTTCCTTTCTTTTCCCAATTCTATTTTCTAAATTTCCTATATGAAAATGGCATAACAAGTCTTTAATCCTATACCAAACTCGCTTAATTTAACTCATTCATTTCTTCCTTTCCTATCTCCACTCAACAAGTTAATTGAATTTCACTTGAATTGGCAATTTGGGTTATTAGGCGAATGTACAGTAGAACCTATAACAACATCTAGGGAGCCATCATAAGCACTACATGATTGCTTGAGAAGCCAACATAGGAGCTACCATAGATGCCATATGAGAGCCAACCGTATCCCTACATGGAGACAACAACATCCTTTTTGTAGAGTTAGTAATGGCACCTATAGGAGCCATCACTGACCTTCATTGCTTTAATCCGTATCAAGTTGCTACCCTTCTCCTAATAGTTACACCAACCAATTTACCTTACCTTCTTGACTTGTGTGACAAAGCTTGGCCAAACAGAACACCAAGATGGTTGTTTAATTATGTTAATGATGGCAAAGCAAATCATCCTCCATCTCACTAGTCCTCTATGGTTAATGCCAAGACACCCACCCAATTAATTTACAATTTTCTTGATGTGTTCTTGACCGCAAGGAAATCATGTTATTTTTTAGCCAAACATGCTACAACAACTAATCACATACTATCAACATAAACTTGCATGTTAACCATCATTCTTGACTTAAATATCTTCAAATCCGATTAAAATTACTTATGACCCTACTGGCTTTGTTGAAGGGTGGAAGTGTCATAGTAAAATGGAAAGGTACTTCAAGCTTTGACAAGTGTGTATAGGAGTTAATGTAGGAATGAGTCCTTCTACTATGCTCGTTAAATCATCTTAGTTTTTATTTTGGATTAAAAATTCTAAGATCTACCTCCATTTCACGATGAAACGGAGGGTAGGAAAGACATCATCACAGATGTGTGCACCATGTGAAGTCCAAGTGAAAGCCTCCTCTAAGTGTGGAATAGGGACATCAACCGCCCCTTTCATTTCCTTCCTTTCTAGGTTGGCTCAACACTAGAGAACAACCAACAATACCACAATAGTGCGTACACAATCCAAATAGATGTTAATCTCATTTGATTCTTGTGAAACATGCTTATTGTTATTGTTTTCTTTTTTATTCCATCGACTTGGAGCATCTAATTACACATGGATAGCTAGAGTGGAACAAACAAAAATCAAAGTGATGTTCCTTCTAATGCAGCAACCGCCATGGCTAAGCTCCAAAGTCTACGCACATTACTATCCTACTTCTTTAATTCTATCAAGCTGCTACAACTTGCATTAGAAAAATTGTTCTTGGCATGGTTGATGGTTACCATGTCCAGCTGTTATAAAGAGCAGCACCATATTTCTTTTGTCCTACTCGGCTTGATACTAGATAGACCAACACCGACCTTTGTTTATTACTTTTCCTCAGGAAACAGTTACTAGGCTTTTATTTTTCTACCCGACCAACACCTTAGACTAAGAGTGCATGTTTTGTTGATGTGCGAAGCCATGTGGAGAAGCCACATATCCCCTACTTTACACCACCAACTAGCTAGCTTAATTCCATCTCCACCGCCTACCAACTTTAGTCAAATGACTCTTGGATGTCAACCGGCATGAAAATCTAAGAAAGAAAGTGAAGATAACAAATGGATAATATGTATAAGTGGAGTAACCATAATTATACAAATCAACCTATAATTTCCTTATCAAACCATAGTGAATTAGACTTCTTGGACATCTGTTCATTCTTGTTAATGATAGCAAAGTAATCGTGTTTCCCAAACTAGGACAAGCCTACACGAACATCAATACCCTATCATCTTTGTTCTACGAATTTTCTTCTCTTGCTCGGCACAACATTTGAGAGTGAGGATTCATGAACTCTATTTAGTTTTCCAGAAATGTTTTATAATCTTTTTGCTTCTGTCCTTAATAATCATCAGGTATTTTCCCCTGAAGATCGGTTGCGATGAATATAGTAGCAAAGGTAGCGTGACAGCTGCTATATTTATTCAAAAGCAAACAATTCTAGTCTTCAAAATCAAACTAGCCGTCATTCCTATTAAAGGGATCGGCCACTGACTATCCTAGGATCCCATGAAAGTTCACTAGAAAGTTGACAGCAGCCATAATCTATGACAATTAATATGAACCGAAGCTTGGATATACTAAACCCCATCAACATCACATCTGAATTCCATCTTGAAATTCTACAACAAAATTTCCCTTTTCCTATGTGTCACGCCCCAAAAGGTACCCTAAACATAACAGTCCGCCCCATATTAAACGAGACTTAAGAATTACTACCACAGTCATTCAAAAGTCTTGTATTAGTATGCAAGGCATTTCTTTACGACAATAGAATACATAAACAATTGGAGATAGATAGTTTAACCTGATAGGATAAGTATAAAAATATAAACCACAGATATCTCAAGATCAGTTATAAAGTATTAAGGGGCATTTCCCTCCTACACATAAGTCTAGGTATTATCCTTTTTTGTAACAATTGATCTTTATAGGTTCACTATTAAAAAATATACAAACCAATCATAAAAGTTCTAAGGAGATAACTCCTAAACCCTCATTACCTGATTTGGCCAGGTCCAGGAACGCAGCCATAAGTACGGAAACTGCATTAGAAAGAAACTGTAGGGGTGTAAGCTACGCTAGCTTAGTGAGTTTCACTTCCAAAATTAAATGCTCAACAAGTAATATATATCAGGCAAGTTATATTAACAACCATATAAAATGCACAAACACGTGAGCATACAATACATAAGACCATCCGGAAGTCTTATGTTGAATGAATTTGCGCCTTCCATTCGAGGTTAGGTATTTTAGGCCCATACGACCATAGATTTCAATTTTTCTAATTTTTATTGTGGTTGATACAGGTGCCCACCCACACATACTTTTAATTCCGACTCTTACGCCAACATTACAATTTCCGACCTTTACGCCAATATTTGAGTTTATAGGCTCTTCGTTGCCCAGCTATTATGCCTTCTTCCCACAAAGGTATAATAACCTAAGCAATGTGACTCCACATATGGTATGCATGTCAATTTGATTATAAGATCATGGTATATTAATTTAATAATTTATGGGCGATCATAGATACGGCAGACACTTCAATTCTATACTAAATCATACAAGTATTTACAACAAGCTCATTTCGATATTCTTATCACCGATTCATCCAAGTAGAACACATATACACAACATCAAATTTTTATCTTGCCCTAATTTCTAATGCCACCAACATTACAAGCACAAACACAAGCATATAATTTAAAGATAGTGAACTCACTCAGCCATGGTCTTCAGTCCTAATGGTAATGATCCAGAAACATGAAAATTTTCCCCTGATTCCAAAATTACCTAAACAAAAGAAATACCCCTATGAGTATTTCATACCATAACTAATTCCAAACTTTTCAAATAAAACTCTTTGAATTCGTAATTTCCGTAGTAATTGAAAATTCCAACTTAAAACAGTCAAAACTTGGTCATTTTAACTCGGAATTTCACAAATTAGTTATCGATTTCTATCTACTTCGAAAGATCTATCTATTTATGATGTTATTACTATATTTTGAAAACGTTTAGGTCTTGGAATGTTCGGATCAGATCTTATCAGTAACTAAAAGTTGAAATTCCATAAAATTTGCATCATTTCTATCAAGTATATTATATGTACATGCAATATCTACAAGTTGTGATCATGAATGTCATGATATGAGCTATCTACTTGTAATTCCTTAATGATTTTTTATTAAAAAGAATTTTGCAAAAACTTATTCCTTGTAATAGGGTCATGAACACTTGTTTGGGAAAACTAGCTTTATTCCTTTGAAAATCATGCATATTTTCACTAGGATAGAGTCTTGATGACCTATATACTTAATACCTTCATTATCTTAGAAAAAAATTTTCATTTGAAGGTTGGAAAATAGATGTTTAAGTGTGGCTCTTGCCAAGTGATGAATTTTTCACAATTTTTTGAAATGAAAATGTTGTTTGATCTTAATTAGAAAACTTTTCCTTTGTCTTAGGTTTCTACTTTGATAAAACACATTTACTCTTATAAAAATCAAGTCTCTATTATATATATTCCCTAAGACTTCTATTTTTCCATTAAAATACTCATTTTGACATTTGGAAATGGGTGTTTAAATAGGGATTATTTTTAGATCCGAATTTTGGAAAAAATATTTTTGAGATGGTTTCTTGTGGAAAAACTCATTTAATCTTTCTAAAACTAAGTCCTAATCAAACATACTCCTTAAGGCTTCCATTTCTTTAATAAAACTCTTGTTTTAGGATTGAAAAATAGAAGTTTTCTTGCTATTTCACCCTAGTTCGAATTTCTACATTTTTGTTGGGATTGAATCATGGATCTAACTTAATTTTTGTAATCATTTTCTTGTTTTAAAAATTTCTCTTAGTAAAACCATGATCAATTTATAAAAATCACTACTTTATGATATCTATTTTCTAATCCCTTCATTTTACATGTAAAACCTTCATTTTGAAGTTGGAAAACATGTTTTTTAAATGGGTCTATCTCAAGATCCGAATTTTAAAAATAACTTTTTAATAGAAACAAAATGGATCTTGAGTTTTGATCAACACTTTCCTTAAGAATATCACGTAGCAAGTCTTTCATGCATGTAAAACAAGTGGCTATGTCATTTTAACTACTCTAAACAATAGATCTACTATACTACTCATGTTATGAGTGTAATGCAACAATTACAATATATAGATGTTAGTAAAAATGAAAATATATGCACAAAATTTCTATCTAAACAACCTATAACAATATATAGCAAAATACTTAGCAAGATAACTTAGATTTCAAGATCCACAACATTGTGATGGTAATGATGTCACGCCCCAACGGGTATCCTAAACGTGACAGTCCGCCACACTCAATATTAAAGCTTAAGTATGACAACCTTAGTCATTTCCAAAAGCTTTTATATTAAGTGTAAGCTTACTTTCACAATTTTAGAGGACCATATATGGAATAATGAAGCTTAAGGAGATATAAAAACATATTAAGAAAAGAGGATTCACAATAAATATTTGTTCATAGCAAAGACTGTGCATACTTAAGACAATTCCCTAAATTACTAAGCTATTATATAAATAATTGCATGCTAATACTATGATGTACTTTATCCAGAGTTCTAATATTCAAAAGGGATTACCTGCCCACATGGTCCACGTGGCCTTAGCCATAAGTACAGAAACTGCAAAATGTAGCTATCGGGGTATAAGCTAATAGGCTTAGTGAGAACTATTTCCATAAATAACTTCTTGTAACAAGATTCAAACAAGTTGGTTAATCACACATATGTAATGCATCAAACACGTGGGCAAACAATCATATAGCTTTCCGGGAACTATATGTTGAATGGATTTACGCCCTCCATTCGGGGTTTGGTGATACTCAAAACAAGTAGTTTTAATAATAGAAAATTTAAGCTTGCGAGCACACATCGCCAAGCATTCAATAAAAACTTTTATACTTGCGAGCACTCATCGCCAAGTATTCCGAACCTACTTGATTTGACCTTGCTTTCGGATCAACCGCCAAGCATATTCCATTAAGCCGCCAAGCAATCGCTTTCGGATCTTCCGCCAAGTGTTGCTTTCGACATGAGCCTACTATCCTTCTCACCCAAGGATAATAACCCAACCATGTAATGTGACTCACTTCGTGGTATGCATGAGTTCATTAATTTATAAAGTCATAACATAATTATTTTCAACTTTATGGTGATCAAGGAATTTCACACAAATCAATATTATACTAAAACAATCACTTAGAACAATTCGGGCTTCGATATTCTTAGAATTCTTTCAAGGAATTATTTTACATGCATATCGGTTTATCTTTTCCTAACTCTAGTGCAACTAATTTACAAGCACAACAAGTGTAGCATTTAATGGAAATAAACTCACGATGCCATTGTCGTCTATTCCTCTAAGCGGATGAGTCGTTCACACACTCCACTTAATCGTAATAGTTCTCGGGGTGAAGAAATCCTTCCTCGGGGTCACCTAACCAAAGAAAATACCCATAATGAGTTTTTCTTGAAGATTTTCTTGAATTTTGACAAAACAATGTCAAAGAACGTCAAAGTTCGTATAGAAGAATGTTCCAACTTAAAATGGCCATAACTTGGTCATTTTAACTCGGAATCGCGCATATAATATACCGATTTCTATCTACTCGAAAAGATCTACCCATTTCTAAATTTATTTCCCACAAATAAAGCCATATAGGCTCCGAAAAAGTGGCGACAAAATTCACCACGGATTTTCCAAGTAAAAACAACTTTGTTTCAAGAAATCAAAATTTGTTTGATAAATACTTAGTTATCTATATAGTTGAAAAATTCTCTTTTTATAACTATATAACTCATTTTAAGCATGCTCAAGTGTCTTATTGTCCAAAATTATTTTTCTTAGGAAAAACAATGTCGGGTTGAAGCTTTTCGGAAATTGTTTTTGTAAATTTCTTTGAAATGAATACCTTGTTTTCTTTATTTTCTAAAAACGTTTTATGTTGGTTTTATTTATCTTTTTCTAAGTGACTTTTGAAAATAAAATTTTCTACTTTCTAAGTTACATTAATACTATATTTGAAGTTTTCTAGAAAATATGCTATTCTTCATTTTTCTTGTGTAAATTCCTTTGTTTATTGTTTTGCAAAAATCCTTTACTTGAAATTTCTCATTCTTTTCTCATATCTCATTTTTCAAAAATAATTACCCATGCATGAAAATTTGGTTTCTTTATAAAAACAAGTGGAACACTAAGGACTTTTTGTAGAAAAACTAATTTCTATAATCTTATTAACTTTTCTTGTAACTTAAAAAGAATAACTTTACTATTTTCAAACATAAATTTTCTTTGCCTATTTGTTTGCAAGGTCTTTATTTAAAATTTCCTTAGTCTTATTTTCTTTCTTTATGAAAGACCATTTTTGTCAACAAAATATTTTCTTTTGAAAGACAAGGTAGAGTAACGAAGATTTAACTAGCTTTTAAGTAAAAATAGTTTCTAAATTCATAGTGAATTCTTTTTGTAACTTGAAAATGAATGAGTTTATTTTTGTTATCTTATATTTTTATGTTTCACATGAACTTATTCCTAAGTGACAAAAAGCTTTCTTTTATTTCATTATCTTTAGAAGACTTTTGGACAACAATCTAAATGAACATGATTATGAGAATAATAATAAACAAAATAACATAAAGCATAAATAATAAAATCAAGTATTGGAGTCTTAGCTTTTTCAAGGCTCCCGGGACTAAGAAATAAACTAGTCCCATAAAATGAAATGAAAGAAGGAAAAGCTTGTTTTGACTTGATGAGGACAAGTCTAAGACTAGAGACTAGTCTTAACAACAACTTGGAATAAATAAATAAATTGCAATGGAAAAGTAAATAAATTGCTTTGCATGAAATAAATAAATTGCAAGTGAGCTTATATGCTCTAAAGAATATGTATA
Source organism: Combretum micranthum (assembly GCA_024138025.1). NCBI lineage: Eukaryota > Viridiplantae > Streptophyta > Magnoliopsida > Myrtales > Combretaceae > Combretum > Combretum micranthum. The sequence continues at coordinate 286,985 of JAMXBD010001307.1, forward strand.
TATGTATAGATATATAAACAATAATAAATCAACATGAACATAAATGGATTGGCATGAACAAGAACAATACATGAACATAATGTAGTTTCCACAACTTGTAGTATTTGGAAACTCACACTATGGTCATGTAAAGTTACATGACATGAAGAAGAAGAAAGAATTATAAATGGGTTACCTAGAGAAGACTTTGATATGGTTATGTGGTTATGGGTTTTTGTTGTTGGTGGAAGTTGTTGTGGAATTATTTTGAGAGAGTTTTGGATAGTAATTTGAGAGAGCTTTGAGAGGAAAATTTGAGAGAGTTTTGGTAAGAATTTGTGGGTAGTGAATGTGTGAAAGAAGTGGAAGAGGAGGGGGGTATTTATAGGAAAATGGGGAGTGATTTTTGTGTGATTAAAATAAATGCAAAATTAAAACAAATTGAGTGGGAGGAGAGATGGGGCGCCGGCCATTGCATAATGGGAGGGGGGGGGATGTGATTGATTATTTTGTGACTTTTTGGAAAATAAAAGATGTAATTTGTAAGGTAGATGTGATATAAAGTTATGGGAAAGGTAAAAAGTAAAGATTATAGGTTATGTAGTGTGTAAGAGTAGGTGTAAGAAAAAGTAGAGATAAAAGAATAGTGTAGAATAGTAATGAATAGTGTAATGTAAAGTAGATATGACAATTAAAGTACCGGTAGTAAGAAAATACGCGTATAATAGCATATCTGTTATTTTTACTTACCGAAAAATTACGAAACTGATATTTTTGGAAAACTTATATTTTTACGAGTCTAACGGTATATTGGAATATTTTTACTATTCCGGGCTTCCGGACACGTTTTTCGAGAACTGTGTCCGATCGGGTTCAAAGGACACCCGAATTTCGCGAAACTGAAACTTTTATAAAACCTATGGTTATTACGAGCTATTTGAGCTAATTATCCTAACTTCGTTTTTTAGGGCCAAAGAAAACGGCAATGCCGGATTTAGATTGATACGGTAAACTAGGGTTTTGTTGACCTTTAGGGTTTCGTTTGACTTTCGGTTAGGGTTTTGTGCTAAACCGATTTCGGAAAATTTAGGGGTTTACAAATGATCTCATGCTTAAGTGTTTCCACATCCTTAGCTCAAAGCTCATGGGGATTTTAGTGGAACCACATATATATGATCTTGCCATTACATGTTTTAGTAGGGTAGGATTAAGATCTATTACCTATTTGGATGTGTGGAGAAGGAAACTTGAAGTAAAAAAAAAAAAAATTGTGTGTGTGTGTGTGGGAAGGGCATTACGGCAAGAGTAGAGGGAGAGAGGAGAGAAAAGCTTTCCAAAGTTTGATTAATAAGAAAAAAATGAAAGTGAAAAAGTGAAAGGTGAAAAAGAGATTATATAGGAAAATGAATTAGGGTTTTGTATGATTATTTAATGGAAGAAAAACAAGACATATTGTGGCTTATAGTGTGGGGTGGGGGTGGGGGTGGGGGTGTTTATGCCGGTTTGAGATGAGAGAGGAGAGAGAATTGTTTGGATTTGTTTTGTATAATAAAATTCAAACTTAATAAGTAATTTGAGTACAAAATATATTGGAAAAGTAAATTTGTAAGGAAATGATGTAAAATTGTAAGAATAGGTTGAAAGGATGTAAGAATAGGGTATGGGTGGTTGTACTTGATGAATAGTATAAAAGAAAACAAAAAGTTGATTAGACACTTAAATTACTGGTAGTAATGAAAATACGATAAAAAGGTTGTAACTGTAACTGTAACAGTAACTTTTATAACTAGAAAAATTATGTAACTGAAATATTTAGAAATATTATGAAATTACGAATCTAACAGTACTAATTCATATATTTAATATCCCGAGCCTAGGGACAAGCTTTTCGAGATTTGTATCCAATTGGGCTCGAAATAGGTCGAAAATTCACTAATCGGATATTGTTTAGCATTCTAATATTAATACGAGCTAATCTACACTTCCCACTCATATTTTGACTCCTTGGTTTGAGAACCTGAGATTGCCAGGTCTAACCTGCTAGGATTTTCTGAGATTTTGTTGACTTAGGGTTTCCGGTTGACTTTTCGATTTAGAGTCTTACTTCGGAGTTAACTTATTTTTATTCTTTCAGGTTTCCTTCTTGATATTGCCAGATATAGGATTTATAGGTCCAATTGGTCCAGGGATATTCTTTTAGGATTTTGGTTTCCGGTTTTAAATCTTTCCCGAAATTGAACTCAGGTTTACTAAGAAAACGAGGGTTTACACTATGAATCGTAACAGTAGCATTAAAGTCAAATTGTTGCCACACCACTAGATGAGCAAAAGATGAGCCAAGAACATTGATAAGTGGATTAAAGAAGGAAAACTCCTATACTAAGAATGAATATCAGCAATGGTTCTCCCAATCAAATCACCACATCTTCCTGCATCTATAAACTACCCCCTTTCGCCTCACAAGTACCACTTTTGAATTCTCAACTAGTCTTGAGTTCACAAACTCCCTTTTTTTCTCTCTTACTTCCCTTGGCTACTCTAAGATTGCAGGAACAAGCCAAACAAAATCTTCCATATACACACTTAATGATACTTCCCCTGCTGGCTATGGCTGTATGGCCCAAGCATTCACCTTGACCCTCTCTATGCTTCTTAATCTTAGCCATTCCTAAACATAATCTCGTCCACAAATACCTATGTTTCCCTCTCTAGCTACCATGGAAACAACTATATTTAAAGGAGGAAGCTGCCTTACTATACCACAATCTACATAGGTAAGAGACCTGACACTACTTTATCCTAGACACATCTAAATGCTATGAAAATAGAGATAAGTTATAGATATGATTGAGAGTAAACAATATCTAGTGGATTCAACATAAAAAATAAATAAATAACAAGTTCTATAAGAAATCTCCAAAGTTTAGGCCTTAGAGATTCAGAAAAGTTAGAACTTCTGTAACTTGGTTACTCAAATAGCTTGCAAAGTTATTCCCTAATGTAACCTTTGGAATCTTCACTGCATCTAGGAGGATCCAACTTTGAAATTGACTTACCTGAAGACTATTGTGACAGATAAGGAGATATGGTAGTGCAACTAAGAGAAAGAGAAGCTCTTACACGAGATATACAGTGTCACGCCCCGAGGGATACCCTAAACGTGGCAGTCCACCGTACACAATACTAAAGCCTAGGAATGACTACCTTAGTCGCGCAAAGGCTTCCATATCATGTACAAGGCGTACATCACAACTAAGGGAACGCATCGGAGTAGCGCAATTTATATCGATAATAAATAAGTAACAAGGCAAAGAGAATATAGAACATAGACATATCACATTTCAATTCTTAAGGCATATTCTTCTATTGTCTTTAAATAAATGTACCTCACTAATCATAAAGTTAGCACATATAAAGAACCTTACAACTTTCTTCATCGTATGATTCCATATCCTTAATCGTCCGTCCATGACTTCCTTAATGTCATGATCCTCAATTTAATCCACGAATATACCTGTTTCAATCAAATCTATAGGGGTATAAGCTACAACTTAGCTTAGTGAGATATTCCTTTTCATTCGCACCACATTTTCAAACAAGTTTATTTATTTAATCACACATATGCCATGAATTCAATGCAACAATCACATGATTACGCGAATATATATAGTCATCCGGAAACCATATATAGAACGGATTTACCCCTCCGTATCAAAGGTTAGGGAATCGGGGTTGAAGGTCCTCGACCTTCTACTGCTAGTCCCCAGGTCCTCACCCACAGCGTTCGGTTGGCTCGGCTCCGAACCTAGAGTCGCTTTCCCCGAGCGATTTGGATTCTCCAGGAAGGAACATGGCCCGTGGCACCGCACGATCACAGCCAATCCAACTCTACGCGTAGGAGTAGCAGCCTTCTGAGATAGATGTGACTCGATGGATGCTATGCGTGAACGTTTTATTGTTCTTAGGTCAAACCTTATTAAGGTTTATTGGGGCGATCAATCAATTTAGCAACAATCATACAAGTAAGTAAACAAATTATTTAAACAAGCAGATCGAAGTTGCGATATTCTTACTTCTCAATTCACGCACAACATAGAATCATATATATAATCCCGAATTCCCCAAATATATATCCATTTTTATCTTTCCTAATATACTAATGCTACTACTTTACAAGCACAAGCAAAGTAACGAATTTAGAAGGAATAACTCACTCGTCCATTTCGCTATCTTCTTAGTCGTAGAAATCCTCGGGTAGGGTATCCTCGTGTCCTTTGTCTCCTAGACAAAAGAAATACCCGGATAAGTCTTCCATGAATTTCTATTTTGGAGATTCTAAACTTTACTTAAAATTCGTGGTAAAATCGTATAAGAAGAAATTCCAACTTAAAATGGCCATAACTTGCTCATTTTAACTCGGAATTTCGCATATGATATACCGTTTTCTACCTATTCGAAAAGTTCTATCCATTTCTAAACTTATCTTGGTCATAAAAGGTCATTTGGGTTCCGAAAACGTCAGGTACAGATTTAAACGAATTTTCTAAACTTTTGCAAAAATCCATTTCTAACTCAACTCCATTTTAAAGAAAATCCTTTTGTAACAATATAAATATATATTTGATAAACACTTGTTGAATATATATAGGTATGCTCACTTTATATGCAAAATCCCAATGGTAGTGTCTCAATAATTTATTTCATAAAACAAATTCATTTAAACCTTAGTTTTGAAAATTTCCTTTCAAGTATCTAAAGAAACTTTATATTTTTCCTAGGTTGTTATAAATGAGTATAATCTTATTTTCTTCATTCCTTTTTCCAAAACAAGTTAAATTTTTCCTTATTCCTTTTGTCATGTATTAAATTTTCCTTCTAGTGATTAAAGTTCAAATTCATCAAAAATACATTAAGTTGATGAAAACCCTTTTTATAATTTTTTGTATTTAGGATGTTTTTAGAAAATGAATCTTGCCTTCTCATACTTATTTCTAAAATATAAGCTTTTGCTTTCTAAAGCTTGTTCTTTCATTTCTTTGAAAAGAATCATCTTTATTGATAAAATCCATTATTGCTAACCTTACTTTATTTATATTCTTTTGAAAACAAATTCTTTCTTTTAGAATTTTAAAAATCATTACTTTTCCTAAGTGGGTTCCTTATGAGTTGATTTTTATATTAACTTTGAAAAGTAGTTTGTTTTCTTAGTTGTATTTCGAAGTTTAAAAGAGTTTAAATCTCGAGCTTTTTGTAAAGACTTTTAATATTAATAAATTATATTACTAAAAGCTTAGGTTAACATAATATATAAAGAGAATATTTATTTCTTATGATTCCTTGAAAATCCATCTTTGTTATTCATGAAAACATTGAGAAAACTCCATTTCTATGTTGTTGATAATAACTTCATGTTTTTGTGGTAAATCATATAATTGGAAACTTAGCTTTGAGTTCATTTAGTAAAACAAGATTCTATTTTTAGACTAGTTGAGACATTAACATTATGCAAATGCAAGTATCATGAGCATATAAAATAATAAGAACATACTAAAAATAATTAATGAGTAAGAAAAAAAATATCAAGCATTGGGAACCTTAGCTTCATCAAGGAATCCCGATCAAGTATTGGAGCCTTAGCTTTATCAAGGCATCCCGGGACTAAGAATAGACTAGTCCCGAAAGATTAAAATAAATAATCAAAATTTGTTTTGACTTGATATGGACAAGTCTAAGACTAGAAAGACTAGTCTTAATATCAACATAAAATAAATAAATTGCATAACTTGAAAATAAATAAATAACAAATGAGCTTATATGCTCTAAATATATATACATAAATACTATATATATAAGCAAATAATAATAACAACATAATAAAATAGGAAGCTTATGTACAAGAACAAAACATGAACATGTTGTTGCTTTTACTACTCATGTGAGTTTCAAAACAACACCATAGTCATGCTAAGTTACATGACATGAATAGATAAATGGTTGAAAGAAGTTTTTACCTAAGGTATTTGTGTGGTATGAAGATGGTAGTGAATGTATGGTTATGTGGTTATAGAAAGGTGGTAGTTGTATTGTATGAAGAGAAATTCTTGTGGATATTTGGTGAAAGAGAGTTTTGGTAGAGAGAATTCTTGATGAGAGAATTTGTGGAGAGATTTTGAGAGAGTTTTGGTAGTGTAAAGAATTGTGTGAAAGAATGGAAGAGGAAGGGGGTATTTATAGAATTTTTGGAGATTTTTGGATGTAATAAAATAAATTGTAAAAGAAATAAAATAGATAGATGAGGGGGGAAGATGGCGCCGGTTTTGGCTTTAGAGAGAGGGGAAATTGTTTTTATTTTATTTGTTTGTGTAATAAAGAAGTAATGTGTAAAGTTGATGTGATTAAAGGTGTATTGGAAATGAAAAAAGTAAGAAAATAGATATGTAGGTGTAAGAAATAGGTGTAAGAAAAAGTAGAGATAGATGAATAGTAATGAATAGTAGAAAAAGTACTATGAATAGTAGACTAGACAATTAAAGTACCGGTAGTAATAAAAATACGCGTAATAATGCGATATCTGTAATTTTTAGCTACCGAAAAATTCCAAAACTGATATTTTTGGAATCCTTGTATTTTTACGAGTCTATTGGTATAAACGGAATATTTTTAATATTCCGAGCTCCGGGACACGCTTTTCGAGAACTGATCCCGTTTGGGTCCGAAGGTCACTCGAAATTCGCGAATCTGATATTTTTATGTTACCCTATATTATTACGAACTATTCTAGGTCATTAACTTAATTTCGTTTCTAGGGTTTGGAAACGCGGGATTGCCGGATCTTAAACACTAGGGTTCGTTATAGGCTTGTTGACTTTTAGGGTTCCGTTTTGATTTCCGATTCCGTCGAGATATTCGTAAGATCGTATAATTTTCGAGTCTTGATCGTTTTAGAATTTTAGCTCGAAATTTATGTTTTATTTTATTTTATTTATTTATTATTTAATAGTTTTTAGTTCTCGGAATCGTTTAACCGAGTCTAGGTTTATGAGTTGACTCGATTTGACTTTTGTGGAAAATTTGGATTTTGTGATTCTAAAATTTTACTGAAGGAATTAGGACTTTATTATCTCGTTGTAAGCGGTATTTGGATCTATTGTTCGATTTGCGTTTTAGGAATTGGGTAGATTATTTAATCGACGTACGGACGTTGATTATATCGGTAATTGGACTTTATATTTTATTTCAGGGGTCTCTTTTCTCAAGATTGAGAGAACTTTTTTATTACTGGGTTCAACTTTTAGGGTTTCGTTTCCGGTATTTGACTCGGTCTAGAATTGAGTTTTAATCTCAAGTTGATTTTTCGGGTCTTTGATATTTATACTTCTAAAATTATTTTTAAGGATTATGAAAATTTTTGGGGGTTACATACAGTGTCGGAGGCATTTGATTTCCTTGTTTCCCAATCTTAGAAAGTTGTTAAATAGTAAAAAATCAATTCAAGGAAAGAACTCTAGCATATAGAAACTTGATATTACTTTGCAATTATTTTCATATTTCAATTTTGTTTATTACATACATTATAAGTTTATATTGTTTTATTCTCTCTTATTATATTGAATTGGTGTTTCTTGAAATTTTTGTTTTTATAAAACATCTTAAGATTTAACTTATTTAGACTTAATACCATTCCTTTATAATTATTTATTTACTTATTATTTATTTCTTGAATTATCTGAAATGTTTTATTTTATAACTTTGATTATTACTATCATCTAGTTGAATCTCATTTTCATTCATTTATTCATATATTTCTAATTTTATCCTTTTTATATTTGTAGAATTTTATCAAGAAGTTGTGGAAGAATTTTATCTTGAAATATAATAATTCAAATTTTTAAATGATCATTAAATTGTTTATATTTTAACATCCTTAGATCGCAAAAATTAGGAGTGCTTTAGGTGACCTTTCTTAAAAATTCTTCAACATTTTTACATTATTTACTCAATAATTATTATATTCGAATGGTACAAATTTAGGTGATTACAAACAAAGTATGTTAAATTTGAAACTTCGATTAATTGTTAGAAATTATATATATAGGTGATGAACTGTGAGCTATGAGTTAATAGAAGTGGTATCTAGGTGAACAGACATGTAAAAATGGCATTGATTAACTAATTATGTGAAATTATTGGATTAAATTGAAAAACCTAGTTCAATTAAGATAATGTATGGACCAAATTGAGGTTGAAATTGGTAGCATATATTGTAAGGAATTGGGAAAGAATAGTCTTTTTAGGAAAGGAATGGAGAAAATGCTTGTTGTGAGCGATAATTGGCTTAATTAGTTAACTAGGAAGTCTTGAATGAAATGATTTGATTGTGGGTTGTTTTTGGACCATATCGAATGGAAAATTAATGTTTTGATAGAAATTCAATTGAATGAGAAAAATAAATTAAGCATACAACCTATTATGTGGAAACACAAACCATATTGAGAAATTGTCAAATTTATGGAGTTTGAGACTAAATTGCTAATGAACTGTTGCATAGAAAAACCCGATTATCCAATATTGAATGAGAATTTGATGAAATAGAAAGTATGATGGTTAGTTGTATGATAATTGACAATAGTAGGATGATAAATTGTTGTATGATAAGACATTTGGGAGATAGCAATTATATGTGAAGATAGATACATTATGGTAATAAATAACTAAATGGATGTGATCAAATAATGCGAAGTGCATACTGGAATTTAGAAGAAGATTAGTGGCTCATGTTAGAACTTAAATAGGATGGATATTTGAATGTTAAATCTCAAGTAATATTTGCATATAAGTTAATGATGGCAAGCGAAAGTGTGTACGCATGAACATTTGTTAAATGATTCTTCATTGAATATAGGATTGGTAGATGTGGAGTGTTGTATTGAAGAAATTGGTTATCTAATATTGATTATGCATTTGGAGATATTGAAAAGTGAGATGAGTGGTTGTATGGATAATTGATGATAATATGATGATAAAATTACGTATAAAGTTAGAGTTGGTGAAATAACACTTGTATGTAAAATTTGCATTTTTATGATAATAAATGACTAGTCGGATATAACATTATAATTTTGAAGAGTATACTCAAATTTGAATAATTATCGTATTGTTCATTATAGTCCATGTGTGAAGTGCATGCTTGAACTTCATTTGTCAAGTTTCCTTGTATATGAGTTTTCGATGATAAATATGTTGAGGAAATTACGAAACTTGATTGGAGATAGATTTATTGATTATGTGATAAGTTGATAACTTGTCTATATGGGTAAATTTCATATTTGAATGATGAATTATTCTTATCCATATTTCACTTGTCCTACCCTTCTAATGGCTAAACATGAATGGGCTGAGGTTAACGATTATGTAGGAAAATTTTGAAGAAGAGTATAATGAGAAATACTTATGATAACCATAATATGGGAACTAGGAATCTTAAATGAATTATAATCTCTTAAGCAATATAAGGGTCTAGCAATAATAAGGATAAGGATAATGGATTGATTAATTTATGATATAAGGACATAGGTATATGATTAGTGATCCTAAGTCACTAACTCTTAACTAATGAAGTGTTAGTTAACTAAATATAGATCACTAATGAGTTGGTATATAGAAACCCCAAAACCAACTCAAACCTAAATGATTAATTAGGCAACTTGGTTAAACAAAATCAATGACATAAAAAACCTAAGAAATATTGTCTATCCATCCCTTAGATTCGATGTACACAAACAAGTTGAGTCCTAAACTAGGATTCATGACCATGTGGATCCTACCCCGCTTTCAACTAATGAGAATAAAAGATAATCAACTAGAACTACTTGGAACTTTATCATAATGCATGTATGTGAATTTATGAATAGCAAAAGGTGTCTGAACCAAGAAAAAGGTTTTGGAACGGTCAACAGGTACGCAATAAATGTGTGTTGTTTATTAAGATAGAATCTAATAATCAAACTAATACCTAAACTCGGCATAATTATTTGTTGGTTCCTACTTGGCCACTTATTCTAGGAAGTGGCACGAACAAACTAGGCTACAAGCTCGATTGCAACTTTAGGAGGATGTGGTAGTTTAGGCACTTAGGCCCCCATGGAGTGCATGGTTGAGCTCTGCAAGTAGTTGATAGGGGAATTTTCGAGAACAAGTGGTCAGTTAACAATAGGTACGAAGTTGTAACGAGTTTTATAAAGGAATGGGACTTTATATAAAGCTTTGTAACGGGTCTTGTTCATTAATGGTAGTCTATGAGGAGATGGACAGGATGAGAATATTTCTTTCTTTTTCTTTTTTAATAAGTTTTGGAGGCTTGCCAATCTCCCTTCCTCAATGCGTGATTAAGGAGGGACCTCTTCTGTTCCCATTGTCAGTGAGAGTCATCAGTACTCTTGTGCATGTTGGTGTTTTTAGGACGCTGAAAGTACCTTGCTTGAGAACTTTAAATTAATTACTTAACTTGTGGATATTGCATTAGAATAGGTGAGTTTGGCATGTGCGTGTGTGTTTGATTATTATGTATTGGGCTTCATTGCTCATTCTTTCACTTTTTTCTGGTACCAATGATGACCTCTATGTGGTTATTAATTATAATTTGCTGGGTTTTTGGTATGAGGGGTTAGATGGTTGATCCTTGAGATCGCAAACAATTGAAACCATTTTTTTTCAAGATTTTGAGAAGAAATTTACTTGTTACTTTTGGAAACTTTTATAAATAACCGTAACAAAATTTAAAAATTATATTATTTAATATAGGCCTTTTGGCCAAATTGTTTTATTTTGGGTGCAGTTAGGCTCTCGTGATTTGCCTTAGTGTGCTTTATTATTAAAAAAGAGTCCCCTTTGAAAATATAATGTCTAAACATTTCAATTTTAAAGGTTTTTAAATAACCCAAATTATGAAAAAAAAAAAACAATGCTCTACTAAAATTTTATAAAATTAATAATGATTTCTTAATTAAAATTTGATTAGTAACTCACTTAGCTTAATGGATGCCTTCCATGTATCACTTAAGTGATATATGTGGCTAAACTGCAACGTCTTATACACTCGAGGCGTTACCATCATTCTCGTCTAGCAATAGAAATTTATAACTATAGTAGAAAAATAACTTCCTTGAGTTATATAGGAGATATTATACTCTCGGTAGATAAAAACTTCAACATTTACTTAATTGATCCCCATTTTATTGTTTGGAAGGGATTTTTTAATGTAACACATGTTTACAATATCTTTAAAAAATTACCAAAATCTAAATCATATGAAAATAATCACCGAAATCCATTGAAAAATCATGTCTTATAAACATGATATAGATTATTTGTAAGAAAATTGGGATATAATGTTTGGGTATTATACCTATGTTGTGACTTTTAGGTGCGATATGGAGGTTCCAATGTATATCGTGATTTTTATTCACAATATAGCAAGTGTCCAATGTATATCGCCATTTGCATTCACAATATAGTAATGACACCATATAGAAAGAAGTAACCTGAGACAAGAAGGAGACAGGGAGAAGGAGGAGGAACCTGAGAGGGAGAAGAAGGGAAGGTTATGAAAGAGAGAGAAAGCTAAGAATTACAGAGCCTCTTCTTCTTCCTTATACATATCGCATTTATAAATGCACGGTATACACTTATGTTGTGTGTATAAAACTATACCAGTCATGTAACACGTAATATACTGGATATAACACCTATCTACAAACTATATTGAAAAAAATGATCTAAATACAAATCATATAATTTTAATTACCAAAATATCATTACATATGTGATTTTGTTTTTAAAAAATTAATCATATGTTTAACATTAGATTTTGAAAGTTTGGTACATTGCAAAATCACATGTTAAACCTATGATTTGCTATAAATATAAAGTAAAATTGTATCTTTAACATGCAATTTTTTATAAATAGAAACTTTAACTATTTTCGTAAAAATCATAAAAATCGCATGTAAAACATAAGACATTCATTCAAAAGGGTAAAATCGCATCTTAATCATGCAATTTTGCATTATTATTTTGATAATGATTTTTATGCAATTGCTATTTGTGTAAATACTTTTCCAACGAATTGGTAAACTGACAATTTTTTTATGTATGATTATTCGTATATCTATGTTATAAATGTGATTTTAAAATTGTATTTTTTTAATTAATTTTGATTTCACCTTATATGAGTAATTATTTTCGACAAGCATTATAAAAAAAATTTCAAATTTTTTATTCATATGAGCTAGGAAATACCCCTTTTTTTCTTCCATATATATATACATATCTATGCAATATTCAATATTTTGTAATAGACTTTATATGGTAAATTCATAATAAAACCATTCATTTAAAATCTATGAATTTTTGCATGGGAGGTGGTTTTCAGTTAGTGGGAGCATACACTAATTGACAACAACTCATAGTATCACTCCTACCGGCACTATTTTTCATTATAACATAGGTTTTCTTTTTTTTTTTTTTCTTAACCCCTCCCTCTATATAACATGATCAAAACACCGATGCATTATATAAAGATTATTTTAATTTCTTTCATGCGCATTCATAATTAATTATAAAGTGAATTTAATTATTACGTGGGCTTTCATCTAATTTTCTAAGAGACGAATCCCATTTTTTGCCCCCCTCGAAAGCAATAAATGGTTCAAGTAGTTGAATCATAAAAATCTTTCCAAAAATATGAAGTATAAGTTTAACTTTATTAGCAAAGAGTAAGACATCTTTATATTTCCTTTTCTTAATATTCCCATAAAGAAAAGGCACGAAATTCAGGGATGATTCTTTCTTTGTTTAGTTCCCAACTTTCAAGCAACCACTTTTCACTTTACCAAGATCAGGCTCTGGGCATTAAAAGTTAGTCCAGTCAAATCAAACCTGATACCTCAGGAGACTAAGATGTCTACTATACTCCTTAATTTACTTATAAAAAATATGTATTAAACTACTCCCGAAAAGTCCAAAATCATTTTATATATTCAGCTTTCAATTTTTTTTCTTTTTTTTTAAGGTTTTCAACGCTGAACGAAGTAGCAAACAGCGATCGAGGTGTCTGATTTGTGGAGGCAAAAAGCACATAACGAAAACAATGCAAGAAGGACAGCATGTGCCGTTACCGATGTTCATTTGTTTAATACATATTTATATTTATAACTGAAATTGAACTAAAATATATATCGAATAACTCAAAAATAAAAAAAATATATAATTAAAAATAAATTTGTCGTTATTTTTTAAAAAATAAAAATCTAAATGATTATTTGAAAGATAAGGATTTAAAAGCATGTGAAGTAAAAATTATTGTTAAAATATATAATAATATTATTAATAAATATAAAAATGACATACATAACGGAAAAGGAAAAAAAAAGAAGAAGAAATACTTGCATTAATGAATCAACAGGTTATATTTCAAAATTTTATGATAAAATAATATATATATTTATTAAGGATGATGCATCTTACACACATTATCCACATCGTCCTACCATTATATTTTGTAGTACACAGAGATTTTATCCAGCAAGCACAATGCAAGTACACGTGCGTAGCTAAAGTTGGCAGACAGTAACTAGGAACAGGGGATGGGAATGGAAATGAGACATGCAAAGGTTAAAAAAAAAAAGTAAAGTAAAAAAGGGATGTCAGATTTACTTATGTTATTTATATCTATATATATTATATTTTATATTATGTTTGTAGTGATTAGCGAGCAGTTTGACGATGTGATGATAAAACTTAAATGAAAAAAAAAAATATATATATATATTGATGAAATATTATGCCAAAGGGACGTTAAAATAAGAAGCATTCATATTCACGGGCCATGGGACTAGGTCATATATCATCATCAGCATCAATCATCCGTATTTCTTCAAACCCTAATTTGCAGAAACCTCACTAAACACCATGAGCCATCAAATTCACCGAAAGCTATTATTTATTTCACCAGATCTAGTTCTTCTCCATTCACCAAACCATCATGCCTTGACTTTTTAGTCCAAAGTTTCCATTTTTAGCTTATTAGCGGATTCAATTGTGCAATAAAAAAGGCGTAATCTTTTAGGAATTCTTTGCTTTTATCTTTGGGGTTTGAATTAAAGTGTTTGGTTGGTGAGAGAAAATGGAAGGAAATTCTGCTGGTGGTGGTGGTAGTGGCAGTGGTAGTGGTAGTGGTAGTGGTGGTGGTGGCGGTGGTGGTGGTGGTAGTGATGTTGAATTGTTATGCAAGACTCTGCAAGTTGAGCACAAGCTGTTTTACTTTGATTTGAAGGAGAATCCTAGAGGTAGATACCTTAAGATCTCTGAGAAAACGTCGGCAACTCGGTCAACAATTATCGTGCCGTTTTCGGGGATCTCATGGTTCTTGGATCTATTTAATTACTATGTTAATTCTGATGATCAGGATGTTTTTAGTAAGGAATTGCAGCTAGATACCAAAGTAATTCCTTTTTTTTTTTCTTTTAATTTCATTTGGCCTTTTAATTATTTATATATATTTTTTCAAAAGCTGTTTTTCATTGAATTTTAGCTGCATGGTCTTCTCATTACTTGCCTGTTTCTATGCATTGTGTGCTTGTGATTGATACAGGTTTTTTACTTTGACATTGGCGAAAATAGAAGGGGTCGGTTTCTGAAGGTAATGATTCCAACCCGTCCTCCTTGTTTCATGGAATTTTAAATTACATTGGTTGTGTTGCTATCAAACGCGGATGGATTCTCGGATGGTGTAGATGAATTGTGGGGCAATTGGGAAGCAGAATAATAATTTGGCGTTTATGCTGGTTTCATTTGGTTTTTATTTATTGGACAATCTTTTATATGGGTTGGTTCATGCATTTATGCTTTTGCCGTCTTAAATTTGTTCTTTTAAGGCCCCTTTGGCATCCAGTAGAGGCAGACACTTTTTTTAAATTTTTTCTAGCAAATTATCTATCAAGAAATATATATAGATGAAAAACATATGGTAGGCCCATAAAAACATTAAATAAATCAAATACAAAAAAATATAAATAAAATTTAACTATAAATCATATATTTTTACATATAAAGTTTAGATATGGATACAGATACAATGCAGATGAGAAACAGATAATCCAAACGGACCCATTGGGTATGGAGCACTAAGGAATCAATCAATTTTTCCTGTATTGCAAACTCGTTCTCTGAGCTACACTCATACTTTTAAGCTGCATTACAATGTTTCCGATGACTAGACGAATAAAAACTTCTTGGTATGGATATGGAGCACTGAAGTAACAATCGATGTAGTATTCAAATCCCATCAACATATACATGGAAATATGTAATGTTTAAGCTTCAATGATGCTTTAATTTTGTGATCTATGTTTCTACTTCTGAAAAGGATGAGGACATGGGATTTTTATGTCAGATAAGAACATATAGGAAACAATGTTAGGCCTTTTGTGAGCAAGATATTTTGAGCTCTGCTTTTCTAAGCTCAGTGGTATTTGACATCTAGTCACGGTGGGCAATTCTTTCAACCAGTGCTAGATCTCTGCTCTGATATTACTGACTGGAAAATTCCTTTATCCCTGGCCCGCTGTGGCCATCGAAAACCCCTAGTCATATTAAACTCTAAAACAAGCTGCTTTTTAAAAGTCTCATATTATATCCTTTAACCAAAATATAGCTATGCTGCTTGACTTAGGACCTCATGTTGCTTATTGTGGAGCACTTTTAGATCATCTGTTTTGCTGATTTTTGAAAGACAATATCATAAAAGTTTGCCAGACCTTTTTTATATTTGCTTACTGTCATTAGGACATAGGTGAATCATGATAGTGCCAAGAATTTCTTTCTGGATGGGCATTAGTATTTACCCATCTGGCTTATAATTATTTTACATCTCTGCAATTTTTAACACCTCAATCTTCATAGAGGACGATCAGAAGCTAGTTATTCAGCAAGAGCTTGCTGCAAGAACAACTTCGCATAACTACACATTACATTTTGGTAACTGGACCAGTTCTTCAGCCTGTTTTTGTTTCATTATAAATGTCCTGCTTTCATGGTCTAAGATGCTCATTAATGGGGGAAAAAAGTGGGGAAGGAGGATGGGTTTTTGGTTGTTGTTTTGTTTGGGGAATGGATCCTTGACTGCAGTGGGTGTCTTTTTAACTAGTTTTAAGTGAAGACCTTTTGCTCAATCTTCATAGGTTCAATTTTGCAGGTGTCAGAAGCTTCCCTTAACAGAAACCGCAGCACTATTATTGTTCCTGCAGGTAGTGCCAGAGATGAAGGATGGGCGGCTTTCAGGAACATTTTGGCCGATATTCATGAAGCATCAAGGCTGTATATTCTGCCTCATCAGGTTCAATCCTGTACATGAGGATTTTTATTTAATTTTTTTTAATCTTTCTAAGCATGAAACCACCCAGTTTGGCCTGGTTCAGGTAATCTCTTATTCTGTTTACAGAAGCTGAGCTATTGTTATGATGCTGCAGAACACTGAGTCTTCAGAACGAGTTGTAGGGCTTTCCGACGATGTAGGTGCTGGCTTTATATCTGGTCACAATAGCCAACCTTCCCCAGCTTCTGACGTGAATGTGGACAGATCAGTGGATTTGCCACCTCAGGATGAAATTGGTAGCATGGGAATATCAAAAGTGATTCGTGTTGACCAGAAGAAATTCTTCTTTGATCTTGGAAGCAACAACAGGGGCCATTTCCTTAGAATATCTGAGGTATGCTTGGTGGAATTGTTTATCCATTGCCTTAGCTGCTGACAAATTCTTAGGTATCCCAAGTACCAGTAGATTTGAGATTTGATGATTTGTTTAATGGGGATGTCAAATGTAGGTTGCTGGTTCAGATAGATCATCCATCATTCTTCCTCTTTCTGGCTTGAAGCAGTTTCATGAAATGGTGGGTCATTTTGTGGAGATCACAAAAGACAGACTTGAAGGGATGACAGGAGCGAATGTCCGGACAGTGGATCCCCCACAAAGATAGATGGAGAAAATCCGGGCATCTTGAAAAAGCAGGATCACCGAACTTTCTCTAATCCAGAACTGCAGATAGTTGTTTGATTAGGCTTGCGATGATGCTTTCTGCTATTTTTTTCTTTTCCCATTTCATTCTGTTATTTTAGTCAATTTATCTGTTTGTTCAATGGGTGGAATTGGAAGTGCACGGGAATAATGGAAATAACAGACCGGAAATGTGTGTTTGTTTGTATGATAGTGTGACACTGATGTTAACATGTTCAATAAATGCATCGTGTAGTTGTGCTTTGCTCACTTACATATCAATTCAGGAGTGTTGTACTTATCTCATTTGTGCTTTTCTACCATGAATTTTTCATCATTAATGTTCCTTTTGTTTCCTTTTCCTTTTTCACTTTTGAGCGGATGTGAGGATCTAACAGTAAGACAGCAATGCTTAATACCACCAATGCATAACAACGCAGTAATCAGACCAGAAAAAAGAAAGATTGCCCATTTGTTTCCAGAAAATCACTTTTTGACTTTTAAGTAGGAACATTTCCCCTGTTGAGATCGGGAAAACAAAAGGACAAATTCCCAACATCTTTTAATAAATAACTTGCCTTTCCAAAACGGAAAGTTGTCTTGTAGATTAGTCTTTACATGTCCTGTAACTCTCAGAATGTTAATTCTAGTTGATTTTCTATCAAAAGCACCTAAAGTTTATATTTTGAACATGAAAATAACTTCAGTAGGACAAGAAAAAAATAAAAAATACTTGTTGAGAATGCTATGAAAATAGGCACGGGAGGTCGCTATTATGAATATTAAAACTATGTATGCATTTTATATCTTTTACTGTTACATAAACGATACTTAATTTAGGTTCGACTAATTTACATAAATTCATTATTCAAATATTGGTAAAGTTTTTTCAGCACTTTTATATTAACGCAACCAAGAAGATGAAAACAATAGGCAATGGTATTTTTGGGAAAAAAAAAAGACAATGGTATTTGTGAAAAATATTTTGAATTGAAAACAATTTTAACTAATAAGTAATATTCTTTCAAACAAACGGAATTTGTGTAAATATGCGTATAAGCATACTCACAGAACAGAATACCAAATCTCAGAAAGAATAATGAGTTGCTCCAAATTCAGGCACCTAATTTTCTCATGATTATAAGGATCCTATGCAAAATCTCGTGTTCAATTTGGCCACTGCTAAACTACTTTTTTGAATACCGGTTCAAATATCCTCTCCATTATAATGGCAAATAAATAAATAAAAATCAAAACAGGACAATGCATCTTTATTTCTACTCTTGATCATTAGTGGGTCAACAATGTGTACTTCCCCAGTCCTAGCCATTCTATTAAAAAATATCCGCGCAAGATGGTGCCATTAGATTGATGTCATAGTAAAAGATGAAGCCAACACGTGCTCTATACTATAACAAAAGAGATCCAAACATCAAGGTACAGCTTGATCAAGCTGATTGCAATTTTTTTTGTCTATGACTATATTGCAGCAAGGTTTGTATCAAAGCATCTCTTTAAACCGTTTACCTTGTTTGTGTCTGAAAAGTGGAAAAGATGTAATGATGGCACAAATATCACGCGTAATTTCTTTTTAATCCGTTCAATAAGCTAATTAATGAGAGAATGGCTGATGATAAAATTAACGTCATGATTTCTGACTAAGAGAAAGCAAAAGACATTTAAGCAGAAACAAAAAGAAGAAATAGCTGCTGGTGTTAAAGAATATGAATTTCTTTCATTCTCTGTAATGGGTTGATACGAGGATACAACATCTCTGTTTTTTCTATCTGTCTTAGAGATCCAAGTAACTTGGTAGAAAACGAAATGGGAATTTAGATGCTGTAAGGGGGTGGCTTTGGCAAATCCTTGACAATGCCACAGAGTTGGGCAGTGTCAGGGACGTTATACTCATCCCTAAGGGATCGTTCAGGGGACAACACACTAATGTACAACTCTTGGCCGAGGTAGCGCCTTTCGAGTGATTCTGACCTCAAGTTCCACATGCCAGCGTTATCGAATGTCAACATGATGGCTGCCCATGATTTGGGGTAGACCTGAACCGTGTGCCTGCTCACAGCATCGAGAAGGTTGTAGTTCTTTCTCTTCTCTGGGGTCCACCTTCCTGGCTCAATGCTGTAGTTGTCAAAGAAAACAATCTCAGTTACTGCAAATTTCTAAGTGGGGAAAAAAAAAAAAAGAAGTTTTGGATAATGTAAAACTTACGCGACTGGGAAGAAAGAGTATCCATCAAGATGGTATGATTGGATGCTCTTCTCGTGGTTTTCAAAAATGATCTCAACAAAAGTTCTGAAGGTAATATTCATTACATTGGGCATCTGGACCACCCCATTTTCTTTTTCGGCGGTTGGCGTATCCTGGATTGTGTCGTATTTGAAAACCTTGTCTGCAACTCCATAGTACTCAGCAAGCTTGAGTGGGGTGTCAGGGTTGACGTGTGAGACACCGTTGATGGCAAATCTGAGCTTATTGCCTTGCCTGAAAGCAGAGTTAACAAGCTTGATGGTGCGGGTGATGTTGATTTGGCCGTAGTGGTATGAACCCTGAGGGTTAGGCCTGGCAGCACTGGCAGTCAAGTTCCAGCGGAAGGTCCTCCACTGATTCAAGGACCAAGCCCAACCAACTGGGGCAGGGGGGAGTTCAGGGGAGGCAGGGCCCTTGCTGTTGGTATAGCTAATGAGGCCGGTTGCGGTTGTCACGGTCTTGACGAACCTCGTGGAAGCAACCATGTAGTAGTCCTTTGGCTCTTTGTCGGCTGTGACAAGCACACCAAAGCACTGTCCAACGTGCACATCCAGGGAATCGTAATCGTTCTGCATGGTGTGGGAGCCGTCGATCTCAACAACCTTCATCGTGTGGCCCTGGATCCTGAAGTTGAGTGTGCTCTTGAGACCAGCGTTACAGATTCTGTACTTATAGGTCTTGCCAGGCTTCATCGTGAAGAGAGGCTTAGCGTCGCCCTTCCCGTTTTGGCCGTTGATGAGGACACCGTCGGGCCTTGCAAGGGAGCGCCCACCGTCAAGGAAGCCTTTAAGTTGGGCATGGGACTTGGAGTACCAATCTCCAATCATGACGGTGTAGTCGTCCTCTGGATCGGCATAAGGGACGGGGATGAGCAAACGGCTGTTGATACGGAGGCCACCGAAGCCACCAATTGCCCTGTGCAAAGCTGTGGTGGGGTAGTAGAAGAAGCTTCCGATCTGATCCTTTACCTGGAAACGGTATGTATAGTTTGTTCCTGGCTGAATTGGACACATGGTTCCAAGGGTACCATCTTGCCATGAGTTCTTCCTCTGCTGGATGCCATTCCTGCCATATTCAAACCATTAGTTTAGTTAAAGCCAGCGCAACCCGCGGAAATAAACTTGGAATTGCTTGAAATCATTAAAACTATTCTTAAAAACATGATATTTGTCTCAAATGGTTCCGAATACAACAATGTGAAAGCAGATGTTTGTCATTTTTTTCAAGGGTATTGTTGACAAGCAGTAACTATTTTCCAAGTCCAAGAGGTGGTATTTCGAATAAAAAGTGACATAACTACAATGGGTTTTATTAAAGATGCATGATTCGCAAAAAGGATAATATTTTCAAAACAAGTCAAAAATGGATATTTTAATGTCATTGTCCATCTCTGACGTCATAGCAAATACCATTTTTGAATTGTACTAATGATTTATATTATATTAAAAGGTACAAATTATTAAAATATTTTAATCTGAAAGTCGCGCAGTTGCAATTGCAAAAGGTGTAATTACCAAGTGAAGAGGAGAGGCTCATCAAGGTTGTTGAAGACATTGAGCACAATGTTGTTGTTGGAGGTAGAGTTGATGTTTGGTCCAGGCAATTCATTGTTGATGAGAATAACCTGTTGGGGAACACCCAATGGAGATCGAGTGCCATACGTTACATTCCATGTGAAGAACAAATAAGGGTCTTCACCCTGGACGAAAGTAGATCCAGCCACAAGGCATATGAACAAAAACAATACCATCTTGCCCATGTCTCTCACCCTCTTTCCTTCAACCCTTCTTTCTTTTCCTTTTCTTTTTTTTAATAGAAGAAGACACGAGCTTCTTCTATTATTCTTCTTTTCTCTATACCCTTCATCACAGATTAATGCATTTATTTATCTCTATCAAATTTCTCCACCATTCAAAAACCGTCAGTTGCTCCTTGCCAACATATTGTTGCTCCCTTAAGTTGCGCTGTATCTCACATTTTCTTCTCGTTTCATATATAGAAAAGTACATTGTTTATTTTGTTTGTAGCTAATGATATGGAACTTCAAATTATATTTATAACAAACCGTACATATATAGAAAAATCAATCCAAACCATAAGTTAGGTGCATAAATGTTAACATTAAATCAATTTCTATCATTTCATTTATTACTGCATTAATAGTAATGATAATGATGATTTTGATAGCATTATGCCATATTTACAGACTACACAGCATGGTGTGTGTGTGTATATATAAATGGAAATTGTGTACCTTAATCTTGTACAAAAATTCAAAATTTAATACCCAATCAATGTTGTTTTCTAACCATTTTTTACTACCTCACTCACAAACAGAGGAAATGATAAGAGATAGTAAAAATAGTTACAAAAAGTTTAATTGAGTATTAAATTGACTACTTCAAAGTTTAGGTTTTAAATTGAAATTTATAAGTATCGAATTTTATATTTAATGATATACACACACACACACAAATAATGATTTTTTAGCTTCCTACTTTGTAAAATCTCTCTCTATATCATATTTTAATGTAATAATTATTGATGTCACTACTAGAAAATTAGCCTTTAAAAACAGAAATTTTACAATGGAAAATTTCTATCTCTTAAAAAATGAATTAATGACAAATTTGCAACAGATTTGTGATGACAAATTATGAATAATTTTACAATTTTTATGTTCTTTTGCAATGGAATTTATGGCAAATAACAAAGGAATTTGGGAAAGAAATTTTATATTTAATGATATACACACACACACACATAATGATTTTTTAGTTTCCTACTTTATAAAATCTCTCTCTATGTCATATTTTAATGTAATAATTATTGATGTCAATACTAGAAAATTAGCCTTTAGAAACAGAAATTTTACAATGAAAATTTTCTATCTCTTAAAAAATGAATTAATGACTAATTTGCGATAGATTTGTGATGACAAATTATGAATAATTTTACAATTTTTATGTTCTTTTGAAATGGAATTTATGGCAAATAACAAAGGAATATGGAAAGAAATTTTTTTGTTGCAAATTTGTCTTTAATTTTAGTGGAAAATATATTATTTTAGCAACAATTTTTATCTTTTCAAATTATATTGCAAATCTATTTCTTATCTAAATAATTATATATATTCGCATATAAATAATTATGTTTAAAATATAGTTTTGATTATACATATGAAATGTAATATATATAATGTGCAATATATAATATGGACTTACATTATATTTGTGAATTAATTTTATTATATATATATATAATATGTATAATCATATGTCATTTACAGCTAATACTATATATTTTATTTATAATAATTTATAATATATTTTATATTAATATATTATAAAGTATAAATAATAAATAATAATTAAAATATCTTTGTTATAAACATTCATACATTTCATGAGTTATTTTTATATCTATTATATATATATATATATTTTAACATGATAAATTCTTATATAAAAAATTATAACGTACAACTTGATAAAATTATATATAAGTAATATCATAATATACTACTTAAAAATAAAGCATATTTCAATAATAAAACATGTAAAATAAAATGATTACTATAAAATGCAAACTTAGTATTTATAAACATATATAAATATTTTATTTTATTTTAATAATAACTTAATGAATAAAAATATTCATTTTTTTAAAATGTTTCTATTATATATATTAATTATAATTATATATTCATATGTCATTAAATAATAAAAAAATTATTACATATATCTTACATAATTTATATTTATATACTACATATTATTTAAAATATAATAACATATTTTCTAAAAAAATAATATACTACCTAAAAATATATTGTATTTAAATAATAAAAATACATAATATAAAATCATTAGTTAAAAATGTAAAGTTAGTATATTGAAATATATATATATATATATAAATGGATATTATATTTATTTTAGTAATATATTAATGAAAAATCAATATTTATTATTTATAGTATATTTATTATATATATCTAAGAAAATTTATATTTATAAGTTTTACATAATTTATTAGTGTAACAAAAAATTATATAATAAATAAATATATTACTTTAAAATATATAATTTACTAATTTAATATAAAATATAGAATAAGTAGTATATAAATTATAATTAATATATATAAAAAATTATATATAATACTATTTATATCTAAATACTATAAAACATTTTTTAATAATATAATATCATATTTGGCAAAAAAAAACTATAATATACTACTTCAAAATATTATATATTAATAACAAACATATAATATAAAATAATTATTATAAAATGTAAACTTAGTATATATAAAATATATATTTAATCAAATATTAATGACAAATATTTAATAATCCCTTTCTACTTTCATATATTTATATTCATGATGTTTTACAATCCTATTCTATTACAGTAGTTGCATATATATCTACTTTAATAGTTTTGTAATTACATATTGTTATGCTACTATGAAATCCTTGTATTTGTATGGAAAGGATCTCTGTCTTCTATTATGTATTTGTTGAGTTGTCACAAAAGAAGACATGAGCTTCTTCTATTATTCTTCTTCTCTCTATACTCTTTATCAGAGATTAATATATTTATTTATCTCTATCAAATTTCTCCACTATTCAAAAACTGTCTGTTGCTCCTTGCCAATTTATTGTTGCTTTCTTGAGTTGCGATGTATCTCATGTTTTCTTCTCATTTCATATATAGAAAATTCGATATTTTTTATTTTATGTAGCTAATGATATGGAACTTCAAATTATATTTTTAATAAACTGCTTTACATATATAGAAAAACCAATCCAATACCGTAAGTTAAGTGCATGAATGTTAACATTAAATTAATTTGTTACTGCATTAATAGTAATAATAATGATGAAGATTTTGATAACATTATGCCATATCATACAGAGCATGTGTGTGTGTGTGTGTGTGTGTATGTGGAAATTGTCTTTGTATTGCTATCTTACTCTTGTACAAAAATTCAAAATTTATTTTGGCATCTAAATTTTGAAACTATCAATTTAACACCTAATCAATGCTGTTTTAACCATATTTTACTATCTCACTAACAAACATAGTAAATCATAAGAGGTAGTATAAATAGTCATAAAAAGTTTAATTGAGTATTAAAATGACCACTTCAAAGTTTAGGTTTAAAAACGAATTTTCATGCAAATTCCAAGTATCGAATTTGATATTTAATGATATATATATACACACATATAATGATTTTTAGTTGCCTACTTTATAAAATCTCTTTCTATATAATATTTTAATGTAATAATTGTTGATGTGTTCGTGTTTGTGGTATAAGGTATATAAACATATCTTTCAAGTATCAAATTTGATAATAATGCAATATCAAAATTCTTGGTTTAAGTATATATTATTAATGTTATAATCTAGTTTCCAATATTGGTATATATCTAAATCTTGAGTGGTATCTTTGAATTAAAACAAATGCTCTATTTCAAAGTACATGGTGCATTTTAGTTTTGATTGAGTTGTGATGGTGCTCTTTGATGATTTGAATGAATATTGGTGTTGCCTCTTGATGTTAGGTTAAATTGAAGATATATAGAGTTGGTTTGGTGAAGGAATTCAAAGCTTGTAAAAAAGTGTAACACTCAATCTTGAGAGTTGACGTATACAAAATATAAGTTTAACTCCTAAAACCTAAATGGTAAGGTTTGACCCCCAGTTGAAAGAGTTCAAACCCTAAAACCATTTAGCAAAACCCTAAAGTACCCTCGTAAACCCAAGAGATTTTGATTTGGACACTAGAAAACCTCTAGAAGAAACCCCCAACAACTTCGTAACCCTATAAGTTGCCTTTTGTTTTCTCAACTCAACTTTAAAACATGATACCTTAAAAGAAGAATCAATAATCATAATTATAATCTAACCTAAAAGATTGATCAATGAAAGTAAATAATACCTAAATGAAGAATAACAAACTTATATAATAACTTGAATAAACTAAAGGGAAAAAAAATAACGAAACCAGCCGAACTTAAATCTTACCTAGGTAACGATTCATATCAAGAATAAATGGTTCAATTAGGCCCTAATACATCAATTAAATTTTAAGAGAACAAATCTAGTCCAAAGCTCCATTTTTATTCCATGAATTCTGCCTAAAACACACACAAGAAATATTGATATCTATTTTTCTAAAATTTAACTAGCAAATTATGATAAAACCAAGCCAAAATGTTTCCCTTTTGTCTCTCCCTACTTAACATTAGTTTCCCCTACCTCATTTGCTCCTTGAGTAAGTTTGGACCCAAAAACAAGGAGGACTTTTTATTTTCAATGAGTGATTCATGGAGGAATATTGAGAGATTGTACAAGCTATACCCCAACTAAATACTTATAAACTCTCAAAGGAAGTTCACTCCTCCTCTCTTACCTCCTCGATTTAGCCACATATACACTCCACTTTCTCTCTTTCCCTGTCACATATGTGTGTGCACATGTGCACACACATGCATACACATTATAACGTCCTAAATTAAAGGCATTACAACCCACCACGTGTCCTTCTCTTATAAGAACACACCAAGGCTATAAAATTCTAAACCACATATAGATTCAAGATATAAAACTTCAATAATCTCATAAAGGTATATGTTTAAAACATCTCATATAAAACTAACTCTTGAAAACAAGCTTATTGGCATAAACTAAAGCCAACTTCATCTAAACATTAATCATAAAAGCAAATCTTATAACTCAGTCTTAAAAACATAAAACATATAAAGATCTTTTTAAATGTTAGAATTCTCTAAATTCTAAATTCTAAATTCTTCTCCACTACTGATCTTCAATAGGAATGTTAAATCTACTATCGCTATTCCCATGATCCACATATATATTAAATCCTGATAAGTCATAGAATACTTGATCTTCACCTATTCCTGAAAAAGATAAAGAATGAGCAAAATAGCCTAGTACGCCAAACCACAAACAAATGCATATGCACACACAGCATTATATTTAATGCACTATTTTTAATGCAATATACATAGATTATCATCTTTTAAATTAACCAACAAACAACACAGTTTAGAATCACTTGCAATTAGTCTTAAACATGGAGTAACTCATGACCCCATAAAAATAAGTTTTATATAAAATAGCTTATACATATGTATAGTAGTGTTGGATGCGATCTACCCACCCATGGCCATACTGCCAAAACCTAATCTACTCGAATCATTTCTATGCATAAGTCCACTCGGGACAACCTCACACATAGATCATCAGGTTGCCAGTGTTAGTATCATACTCTGCGTGGTCTTTATTAACCGCAGCCAAACACAATTAGCAAAACAATGTATTAAGCCATATATAATTAGATTGATTTGAAATTCTAAACCTAAAACACATTTAAAAAACAATTTCTAAACCAACAAGCACATACAACAATCAAGGTAAGGTCGTACTTGAATCAAATTTCAGAAACGTACTCTAAATCACCCAAATCTCCTTTAGAAAACAATTTCTAATTCATCAAAACCTTTTTCCTTGATTGAAATACAGAAACCCTTCAATCACTCAATCCCCTCAAGTGATTCTTTAAACCCTAGAACTCCATTCAACACCGAAATATACTAAAAATCAACAACTATTTTTATGAAATCATAAAGATTAAAACATTAAAATACTTACCTAGAATCAATTCTAAATCCCTTTTAACAATAAATCAGATCTATAAGATAATCAAGGTTTTCTCCAATTTTCCTTAAAAAAAACAGACAAACTTTAAGGGAAATAAAGATTTGCTGATCTTAAAGAAAAGATGACTATACATTTACCTGGATCTTATCCTCAATTCTCCTTAAACACCACATTTTCAGATCTCCAAGCAAACTAAAGTGATTCTCCAATTCTCCTTCAAAAATAATATAAAAACCCAAGAACTTGATAGATCTATGAAACCTATAACAAGAATTGATGATTTGATTACTTGATTTGGATTACTGAATCCTCTTAGCAGCTATGAACACTCATAGAGAGAACTTCTCGATTTAAGGTTATGTTTTGGAGGAGAGGGAAGCCTAGATTATATAAAAGATAAGGAATAACTCTTCATCTTTAGTCACGTCTCTTCATATTCATTTACACATTGATAATCAACAAAAAAAATTGATAAAATTAATT
Organism: Combretum micranthum; assembly: GCA_024138025.1. Classification (NCBI taxonomy): domain Eukaryota; kingdom Viridiplantae; phylum Streptophyta; class Magnoliopsida; order Myrtales; family Combretaceae; genus Combretum; species Combretum micranthum. Next base: position 314,460 of record JAMXBD010001307.1, read on the forward strand.
TAACTTTAGGGTTAACCATAAAACCCTCTTATTTTATCTTAAATGATATCTTTGCTCTTCAATATAAAATATTTATTTGTATATTACATACATTAGAAGTGATGCATGTGTTAAAACTAGGAAAAACTGCTTGTGTTTACCTTATTGACTTCTTATGTGAGAACTAAAGAATAGTGGTAACCAACTTATGAGTTATAGGAATATTTATATGTTGAGATTGTTTGTGAATTGCTTGGTCACCTAAAATGGATTATTAAACTATTTGACCTTAAATAATAAAATAGTCATGCATAATGACATTGCATGATGTGAATAGTTAGTATCATGTTGTAAACTAGGTGGGGTCTATCATGGTACAGTCTATGGGCTCTACTTTGCCCTTAAAGGAACTAACATGTTATGGGGAAGGAGACCTTTTGTGTGAAGATGTTGTCGGAACCGCTACTTAAGGATAAAGTGACACTCAATTTATATCTATATTTTTAAAAAATATAATATCCCTACTGTAACACACAAAGATAAGATTTTATAAATGATTCTTGAGATATATAAGCTTATATCAAAGTCACAAAACAAGTTATTTTGTTAAAGTCGAGTTTGGGATGAATTTGTATAAGTTTTGTTTAAATTTCAGAAATCTGCAATTTTATGCAATCCAACACCACCTTTTAGAAGAGGAACGCCACTGGCGTAAAGGATGGCGTAGGGCTGATCAGTAGCATTTTCTTTAACACCAAAGTCGAATGTTGTCGACGTAGGTTTCGTTTTGGCCGGCATATTTGTGTTGGAGAAGAATGCTGGAGTTTTCTTCCCCGATGAATGCCGCCAGCATATGTTTACATTTTGCCGGCATTAAGTGTACGCTGGAAAATTTTAAAACATACACCGCCAATGTATATATCAGTTTTGTCGGCGTAGGACGAAATTCTTTATATACGCGAGTGGCTTTGACAGTTTTCGACATACTTCCTTTTCTAATTCGTTCTTCCTACGTTCAGAGTGTTTGGCATCTGATCTTCGATGCTTAGAGTCTTGTGAGGCTTAGGATTGATTCCGGTAAGTATTCTAACCATCTACAACGTGTTTCTATGGATCTAAGCATGATTTCTCTTAGGGTTTTGTTGATTCTTGAAGGATTTATGGGAGAAAAGCCCTAACTTTGGTTAGAATCCGAATTTGTGGATGCTAGTCGAGTTTTGGTGATCCAAATCAGTATGTTTCGTTTTTTCATTGATGGGTTTAAACAATGTATGGTTAGATGATCCTTATATGTTCTTGTTGTCATGTAATATTAGGGTTTAGTGAATTATCGGTATTGTGGACTTGTTGTGGGTTGTGATAGGAGAAGACGGTGCGCATTTGGAGTTTCCTTATCAGGTTAGAGTTTTAGAAGATTATGATATAATATGGTTCATTCTTTTTACCATGTGTTATACATCTGTTTATGTATATATGTTGTTAACAGGATAATTAGAGATTTTGGTCTTTGATTGTCGGTGTTGATCGAGGAGTTGTAGAGATTCGTGTTAGTGTTGTTGTTGTTGATTTGGGTTTAGTGAATTTGGATTAGTATTCCTGAGATTGAAAAGGTATGACCAATCTATGTTTTCTGTATTTGCTTGTAAGATTAGCTTTGCTTGTTGGCTATAGGAACAGACACATAACGAATATAATTCTATTCAGCTTAACAATGTCTGGGGTTGTGATTAGCTATGATCAATAAAGACCTGATAGACTGTAATACTGGTGTAGTACCCTGATGATCTCAATGTGAGGTTATCCTTAGTAGACTCGTGCTTTAATATGATTCTGGTAGATTTAGGCGATTTGGATTCGTGATGTTTGGAGAGTACCTACTCATCCATATATGTATATAATTACCTTATTTTCACAGAGTTGATTGATTTTTAATAGGGGCATGAGTAACTCCAAGTTCGAGACTAGTGTACATAGTCCTAGACTGTGTTGATTAGCTGGCTATAAAAAGATAATAAATTGACTGCCTGCATTAGATAAGTTGCATTTAATATTTACATGTTGATTATGCATATGCATTTGTTTGTTATGGATTATAGTCATCGTACTGGGCTTCGCAGCTCACTATTTTAAAATTTCAGGTACATGTGATGAAGATGTAGTTTTTGATGTTTTTGGATATGATCTGTTCTTTGATCATGAGGATGCCATTAGTGGACCTGACTACCCAACTGAGGTTAGACTTGTTGATTATGAGAATTTGAAAGAGAATATGTGCTTAAACTTGTTAAAGCTTAGAGTTTATGTTCATGTTTCTATGTCTAGTAAAGTTTATGGATTTAATGTTATATGAAGGTTTAAGTTGTATTTGGAGGATTTTTATGTAAGTAGTATGTTTAGTTTTATGTTGATGTATTGGTCTGCAGTTATGCTAACTTGGATGTATGTATGAATCAGGAGTTTTATGGAGTATATGTTTCCAAGTTATATAGGTTTTGTATCCATTGTGATATCATATGTGTGTTTACAGGTAATTATTGAATATTTATGGATTTAGAGTCTTAGCGTGTTCTATTCAAGAGAGAACACGTAGCGGGTTATAATACCAATAGGTTAGGGCGTTACACCTACTTAAAAGGAATAGCACATGTACTGGGGGAGAGTAGTGCATGGAACCGATGGGTTCATGTTAACCGTAGATATCCTCAAAACAATTACCTAACCCCAAGTCATGGATGACACAAATTCATACTATGTATGGTATACCCAAATGACTGTATATATTTGCTCACATATTTGATTGCACTTCATATGATTGCTAAATACAATTGCTCAAGAATGGTGTAATATAAGGGAATCTTCATTAAGATGGTTGTAGCTTACCCCCTTAACAGTTTATTTTTATAAGTAAATTGAAAGTTGTGAATATGATAAGATCCAAGTGTGAGTGTATTAAAGATAAAGTCTCGCAAGATTGACAGAGGATCTTGAAATTGATAGGTTAAACCTAGTTTGAGATAAGAGACTTTAAAACTTGATTTTTCTTCTTAAGACCTTCACCTTACCTTTTGCGATTTTACTTATTGGTCCCTGATATTTCTTTTAGACCTAGGTTTTCCTAGTCTTATCCTTTGGTAAAAGATTTCGATTCTACTAGTCCTAGTAGTTTGTCAAACATCAGTCTCCATAGTTATTCCCTTAATAATTGAATATACGTATTATAATAATTTTGACTTACAAGACAATCCTCAAATTATAAGTGCACACATTATATGATAACTTTATAATATCCTTATAGGCCTTACTTTAGGGTGGTTACAAAACTTGTCTTGTTAAAGGTGTTTTTATTGACGTAACCATGCCTTTGGAAGTGATTTTAGTGGATAATTGTGCAAACCCCTAAATTTTGTGAATCTTAGAGCTCCCACCAATACAGAAACTATTATGCCCCAAAGGTACCGTAAACATAACAGCTGCCATATACAATATTGAAGACAAGGAATGACTACCTTAGTCATGCGAAAGCTTCCATATTACGCACAAAGTGTACATCACAATAAAGGAAACATCGAAGGAGTGGTGCAATTCAAGAGAATAATAAAATATTTGCATGCAAGAGAACTAAATATAGTTGAACTTAAACATTCATTGTTTACAACATCTTAGGAGCATACCCTTGCTAAATCTTCAAATACATCAAAATATTGTAGTCATCCTTAAGGTCTTCCAAAAGTAATATGTTATCACATGCCATCATTAAAAGTTTTCAATGAGACTTTATTCCGTGCTCTCTAATTTTTAATTAAAGCATAAAAAGTCCACTAACGAATACCTTGAGTGTCTCATTTCTCAAGTGAGGCCACAAGTATTCCTGTTTCATCAAAAACCTATATGGGTGTAAGCTACAACTTGCTTAGTAAGATATTTCCTATCATTCGTACATAGACAAACAAGATCATTGAGTTCAAACATATGATATGCATGCTATGCAACAAACACATGAGCACACAAGTATATATGGTTATCCGGAACCCCATATATATAACGGATTTATACCCTCCATGACAAGGGTTGGGTATTGTTGTGGTAGGTCCTTGTGACCTCCTCTACTAGTCCTCAGGCACTTGCTCATAGCAATTTGTATGGCGCGGCTCCTCCGTAAGGCCATAGTCCGAATGTTATATACCTTACTTGACAATTTATTAGATCGCTTGTGTAAGAGTAGTAGTCTTCTGAATGTGACTCGATGATATGTAATGTATGAAAATTTTTTTCTTAAGTCAAACCTTATTAAGATTCATTAGGGAGCGATCGAGCAATTTAACAAACACCAAGCAACTGTGCAAATAAGAAGTCAAAGCACTTAAACAAACAATTCGAGGTCGTGATATGCTTAGCTTTCACTTTATCACTTAAGTATAGAATCATATACGTAACCCAAGAATCCCCCTATATATCCATTTTATTTTTTTCTTATCAAACTAGTGTGTCATAAGCACAAACAAGATAACGAAATCATAAGAAAAACCCACTCTTCCAAAGTGCAATCCGCATAATTGAAATAATCTATCGAAATACCCAGGCTGAGTATTTCATATTGGTTACTAAATTTTCTAACTCTATTTATTTTAGTCGCGTCATTCTCTCGACTATGAAAGTTCTAACTTAAAACGGTTATAATTTGCTCATTTTAAGTTTAAATTTTACATATGAGTAGTCGTTTTCTACCTACTTTGGATGCTCAATCCATTTTTAAGTTTATTTTAAACATTTAAGGTCATTTGGGTTTTAGAATTGCATGGTACAGATTGCATCTAGACCATTCCAATTTTGATATCTAACATCTTTACAATTTTTATCTCATTTAGACTTTCTAGGATATGCCTATAATTTATTCCTAGACTTAAAACACATTAGGGACTTAAAGGTGGTTCAAAATACAAGCATGATCCTAATGATGTTGTGAAAAATAGAAATTCTTATCAAACAATTTTCATGGAAAGTATAAAAATTAAGTTTATGGAAAATAACTCTTAGACTTTTAGTGAAATCTCAAATCCTAGATTTTTGTAAATATGAAACTTAACTAAAATTATGGTTTTATATTTAGTTTGAATCCTTGAATATCCCATACTATAATGGAACTTTATTTAACCAATTATTTTCAAAACATGAACTTTATATGTTGGTGAGGAAAATATCCTAAGTTATATTTTCTTTGAAATTTCTTAAGTTTCAGTATTTAAGAAAAATTTAGGTAAGTGACTTGTTTAAAATTTTCTTTCTTGATGAAAAGGATTTTCATATGTATTTGAGAAAATAATTTCAAGTTGTAAAATTTTTCCCTCATTATTACATAGTGTCGCGACATTTATAAAGAAAATTGGAGGTTGATTTTTTTCAAAATTTACTTTTGCTTGAATAAATCCTAGGGCTTTGAAAAATGAATTCAGAAAATTATTTGCATAACAAAGGATTATTAACATTAAAATTTGAAGAGTCTTCTTTATAAACATCATTACACACATCTATGCACATGAACTACACTTGTGAAATCTATAATTTTAGCAAGACCAGCTAATAATAAGAAATAAACAAGATCATGAATGAAAATATAAGGAAATCAAGATAGAAATATGAAAATCTTATATTATGGCCAAGGCTTCCCATGACCTGAAATAATCTAGTCACCATACGTAATAAATAAAAGCAAAGCATAAAGAAAGAAAATTAGAAGTCTTAGATTTTTATTAAGGCTTTCTGAGATTTGAAATATTTCTAGTCTCATAAATAAAAATTAAGATAGATAATAAAAAATAGGAGAGTCTTAGATTGTGTCAAGGTTTCCCAAGACTCGAATTATTCTAGTCTCCTTTAGACTTGATTTATTAACCAGTCCAAAACTAGGAGTTGACTAGTCTTATAAGCAAATAAATAAATAAAGCGCATACATAAATAAGTGCATAAAATAAATAAAGTTAAGTTAGTGAGCATTAGACTCTAAGAAATATAAATATATATGTATACATATTTACATATAAGAAGTTAGATTAGTGGCAAAAACACAATATAAACATAAACATAAATATAATATGAAAAATATGTTGTCTTTGCATTTCTATTCCCTAGCGTATGCATCATGGGGATTTTTATGGAAGAAAATATTTAAAGATCATACATATTCACATATCACTTAGCAATACATATAAAGAGAGTGTTTAGTGTTTTACCTAAGTAAATATGGAAGGATTGTGTGTACGAATGAGAGAGGGAAAATGCTTCAGAGAAATTTTAGAGAGAAAAGTTAAAGAGAAAATTTGATAGAGTTTTGTTATGTGTAATGAAAAGTGTGAAACTGAGAAGGGGATGTGATGGTATCTATAGAGGAAAACTGTATGAATTAAATATGAAAAGAAAAAGAAATTAGAAAAAAAGGAAAGGGGCAGCTGCTGCATGCACAATTTCAAGGGGGAATAGGGAAAGAGAGCGAGTGTAAAAGAGAAGTTATATGAAAAGTAAAGTATAAAATAGAATAGATTAGATGTGAGTAAGAAAAGTTATGAGTGATGTAAGAGTTGTAGGAATAGGTGTAAGAAAAATAAGAGTAAGATGAATAGTAAATAAGACAATTAAATTATCGGTAGAGATAAAATACATGTATAAAAGCTAAAACTGACATATTTATAAGCCGATAAAATTGTATATGATATTCTATGAATATCTTCTAGTATAAATTGTTTGTTGGAATATTTTATCGCATTTTGGGTGTCGATGTCTAAATATGGAAACTAATCTCGTAAAGGCTTGAAATAATCAAAATTTTGGCAAAATATAAATTAGAAAAATAGGATATACCAAAATTTCAAAACATGGTTCATATTTCGAGTTTATCCTATTTTTCTGATTATTTCATATTTCAGGGTTTTTAGGAACTGTTTGATCGAGTATGGGGCTTCTAGGGTTCAAAGTTGACTTAGTTTGACTTTAGAACTCTGGTTTTTTTTTTTAACTCCAAAATTCTATTTATGAATTTGAACATAATATCTAGGGGTTTCTAATTTTATTATTAATTGTTATCTGGTGATGTCATGTAAACCCCCAAAAATTTTCATAATCCTTAAAATAATTTTAGAAGTATAAATATCAAAGACCCGAAAAATCAACTTGAGATTAAAACTCAATTCTAGACCGAGTCAAATACCGGAAACGAAACCCTAAAAGTTGAACCCAGTTAAAAATTTAATAAGAGCAAAAACGAGTTCTCTCAATCTTGAGAAAACGAGAACCCCTGAAATAAAATATAAAGTCCAATTACCGATATAATCAACGCCCGTACGTCGATTAAATAATCTACCCAATTCCTAAAATGCAAATCGAAACAGTAGATCCAAATACCGCTTAACAACGAGATAATAAAGTCTTAATTCCTTCAGTAAAATTTTAGAATCACAAAATCCAAATTTTCCACAAAGTCAAATCGAGTCAACTCATAAACCTAGACTCGGTTAAATGATTCCGAGAACTAAAAACTATTAAATAATCACAAATGAAATAAAATAAAATAAAACATAAATTTCGAGCTAAAATTCTAAAACGCTCAAGACTCGAAAATTATACGATCTTACGAATATCTCGATGAAAACGGAATTTAAAACGGAACCCTAAAAGTCAACAAGCCTATAACGAACCCTAGTAGTTAAGATCCGGCAATCCCGCGTTTTCAAACCCTAGAAAACGAAATTAAGTAAATAGCCTAGAATAGTTCGTAATAACGTAAGGTAACATAAAAATATCAGATTTGCGAAATTCGAGTGACCTTCGGACCCAAACGGGATCGGTTCTCGAAAAGCGTGTCCCGGAGCACGGAATATTAAAAATATTCCGTTTATACCAATAGACTCGTAAAAAACAAGGATTCCAAAAATATCAGTTTTGGAATTTTTCGGTAGCTAAAAATTACAGATATCGCATTATTACGTGTATTTTTATTACTACCGGTACTTTAATTGTCTAGTCTACTATTCATAGTACTTTTTCTACTATTCATTACTATTCACCTATCTCTACTTTTCTTACACCTATTTCTTACACCTACATATCTATTTTCTTACTTTTTTCATTTCCAACACACCTTTAATCACATCAAACTTTACACATTACTTCTTTATTACACAAATCAAATAAAACAAATCAAATCCCCTCTAAAGAAGCAAACCGGCGCCTCCCCTCTTACATGCATCTATTTAATTTTCTTTTTCAAATTATTTTATTACACTCTTAATTCCTCCACAAAATTCTATAAATACCACCTCTCCCCTTCTCATTTCTTCACACCATTCCAAAGCAAAGAAATTATGCCAAAATCCTCTCCAAAAACTCTTCTTTATAATCTTACAAGAACTCACTTCTTGTAAAAAGAAAACACTCCTCTTCCATTACCAAAGAAAGTTTCTTTTCCAAAGCCTCACATCTACCACATATCACTACTCACATAATACCCATTCCATCTACCATCTTCATATCTCTTACATACCTTAGGTAATATTTCTTCCATCTATTATTCATCCATGTCATGTAACTTAACATGACTATGGTGTTGTTTTGAAACTCATATGAGTAGTAAAAGCAACAACATGTTCATGTTTTGTTCTTGTACATAAAGCTTCCTACTTTATTATGTTGTTATTATTGTTATTATTATATATTATATATACTATGTATTTATTTAGAGCATATAAGCTCATTTGTTATTTATTTATATTCAAGTTATGCAATTTATTTTATGCAATTATTAAGACTAGTCTTTCTAGTCTTAGACTTGTTCATATCAAGTCAAAACAATCTTTTAGTTATTTTCTTTAATCTTTCGGGACTAGTCCATTCTTAGTCCCGGGATGCCTTGATAAAGCTAAGGCTCCAATTCTTGATCGGGATTCCTTGATGAAGCTAAGGTTCCCAATGCTTGATATTTTATTTTCTTACTCGTTATTTGTTTCTAGTATTTTCTTAGATCTTACTATTTTATATGCTCATTATACTTGCATTTGCGTAATGTTAATGTCTCAACTAACAAAAATAGAATTTTGTTTTACTAAATGAACTCAAAGCTAAGTTTTCAATCATATGATTTATCGCAAAATCATGAAGTTATTATCAACAACATAGAAATCAAGTTTTCTCAAGTTTTCCTAAATAACAAAGATAGTTTTATCAAGAAAACGTAAAAATATTTTCTTTGTATTAATCTAAGTTCTTAGAAAAATAAATCGTTAATATCGAAAGTTTAAGACTTAAATTCTTTTCTAAACTAAGGAACAAACTAGTTTTCAAAGTCAAGACAAAAATCAACTCATAAGTTATGAACCCACTTAGGAAAAATAATGATTTTCAAATTTCTAAAAGAAGGAACTAATTTTCAAGGGAATATAAATAAGGTAAGATTTATAATGATGGGTTTTATCAATAAAAGATGATTCTTTTCAAAAGAAATGAAAGAACAAGTTTTGGAAAGTAAAAGCTTATATTTTAGAAATGAATATAAGAAAAGCAAGGCTCAATTTCTAAGACCATCTTAAATAAACAAATTATGAAAAGGATTTCGACAACTTAATGTACTTTTGATAAATTAATCATTTATCACTAGAAATGAAATATATGAAAGACTAGAGTTAAAGGGAATTTTCTTGTTTTGGAAAAGAGGAATGAAGAAAAATAAAATAAGATTATACTCATTTATAACAAACCTAAGAAAAATATAAAGTTTCTTTAAATACTTGAAATGAAGTTTTCAAAGCTAAAGTTTAAATGAATTGTCTTATGAAATAAATTATTGAGACACTACCATTGGGATTTTTGCATATAAATTGAGCATACCTATATATTCAAAAGTGTTTATCAAATGTATATTTATATTATTACAAAAAGGATTTTCTTTAAATGAAGTTGAGATAGAAAGTGGATTTTTGCAAAAGTTTAGAAAAGTTCGTTTCAAATCTGTACCTGACGTTTTCGGAACCCAAATGACCTTTTATGACCAAGATAAGTTTAGAAATGGATAGAACTTTTCGAATAGGTAGAAAACGGTATATCGTATGCGAAATTCCGAGTTAAAATGAGCAAGTTATGGCCATTTTAAGTTGGAATTTCTTCTTATACGATTTTACCACGAATTTGAGTTTAGAATATCAAGAATAGAAATTCATGGAAGACTTATCCCGGGTATTTCTTTTGTCTAGGTGACGAAGGATACGGAAATACCCTACCCGAGGATTTCTACGACTAAGAAGATAGCGAAATGGACGAGTGAGTTATTCCTTCTAATTTCGTTACCTTGCTTGTGCTTGTAATGTAGTAGCATTAGTATACTAGAAAAGAAAAAACGAATATATTTGGGGATTTCGGGATTATACATATGATTCTATGTTTATGCGTGAAATGAGAATTAAGAATATCGCAACTTCGATCTGCTTGTTTAAATAATTTTGTTTACTTACTTGTATGATTGTTTATTGATGCTAAATTGATTGATCGCCCCTAATAAACCTTAATAAGGTTTGACCTAAGAACAATAAAACGTTCACGCATAGCATCCATCGAGTCACATCTATCTCAGAAGGCTGCTACTCCTACGCGTAGAGTTGGATTGGCTGTGATCGTGCGGTGCCACGGGCCATGTTCCTTCCTGGAGAATCCAAATCGCTCGGGGAAAGCGACTCTAGGTTCGGAGCCGAGCCAACCGAACGCTGTGGGTGAGGACCTGGGGACTAGCAGTAGAAGGTCGAGGACCTTCAACCCCGATTCCCTAACCTTTGATACGGAGGGTAAATCCGTTCTATATATGGTTTCCGGACGACTATATATATTCGTGTAATCATGTGATTGGTTCATTGTATGCATAGCATATGTGTGATTAAATAAATGAACTTGTTTGAAAATGTGGTGCGAATGAAAAGGAATATCTCACTAAGCTAAGTTGTAGCTTATACCCCTATAGATTTGATTGAAACAGGTATATTCGTGGATTAAATTTGAGGATCATGACATTAAGGAAGTCATGGACGGACGATTAAGGATATGGAATCATACGATGAAGAAAGTTGTAAGGTTCTTTTATATGTGCTAACCTTTATGATTAGTGAGGTACATTTATTTAAAGACAATAGAAGAATATGCCCTTAAGAATTGAAATGTGATATGTTTATGTTATATTCTCTTTGCCTTGTTACTTATTTATTATCGATATAAATTGCGCTACTCCGATACGTTCCCTGAGTTGTGATGTACGCCTTGTACATGGTATGGAAGCCTTTGCGTGACTAAGGTAGTCATTCCTAGGCTTTAGTATTGTGTACGGCGGACTGCCACGTTTAGGGTACCCCTCGGGGCGTGACATGTCATCTCGGTCTACATGCTAGCAACCAAGTACAGAAATGGTTTAGTTTAACTAATAAAATTTTGACTTGATAAATTAATATTGTATTATATAAAGTTATTTCGTATTATTTTATTATTGATTATTGTCACGCCCCGGAGGGTACCCTAAACGGGACAATCCGCCGCATATAACATTAAAGCTAATGAATGACAATCTTAGTCATGCATAAGCTTCGATATCACATGCAAAGCGTGCTTCCAAGATGGTAGGAGACTCACAGGGGTATTACATTTAAGTGGATAATAGAAGCATGCAAGAACTTATATAAATAAACATGGAATACTCATTTGGATAATAATCTCTTACAACCTCTTGGGGGCATTCCCCTGTCTCAAAAAGTCTTGTTTAACTAAACCATCAACAAAATATACGTAACTATAACATAAGCCTACTATAGAGATTTTCTTAGAAGTCTATGTTCAAAACTAAATACATATAACTTCTCCTAAAAACTCCTAGTAGCTTTGGCTCATACCTGGCATGCAAGGCTCCTTGGTGCCAACCATAGGTAATCATACTATAACAAAAAGCTATAGGGGTATAAGCAAAACTAGCTTAGTGAGATAACTCCATCTATAAAACATTTCCATATATCAAATAAGTATTTACACAATCATATGAGAATGCACCAAACACATGAGCAAACAAAATACATAAGATTAACCGGAAATCATATGTAGCATGGATTTTACGCCCTCCATGTTGGGGGTTCGGAGATTACAAACCCATATGACCATCAATATTTGCAGATTTGCTGGCTCCTACTTGCCCTGTAGACTTTCCGGCTCCTACTAGCCCATGTAGACTTTCTGGCCCCTACTAGCCACCACTACAACTTCTTCGTTTCCCTACACGAATAATAGTAGTAAAATAAATGTGACTCACAAATATGATATGCATGAATTATTTTCAATACAAATTTAACCAAATAATGTTAAATTCAAGTTAAAGGTGATCAAAACAATATTCATCATATCAATGCAAGAATCACAATTTATTTATCAATTCCTCTTTCGATATTCTTAACTTATATTCAACCAATCATAAATCCAAATCACACAATATTTGTTCATTTGTCTTTTCCCTATTTTCTAGTGCTACTACTTACAAACACAAACAAGGAAATGTAACTTAGTAAAGGATTAACTCACTCCATGTTGGTAGCTCCTAATCGAAGTAGTCTTATGGAAAAGTGATCTCGATTCCTTCTTCACCTAAACAAAATGAAATACCCACAATGAGTCTTTCATGGAATTTCTATTTTTGAAAACTCTAAATCTATCTTAAAATCGCAGTAAAATTGGATTGGAGGAAATTCCAATTTAAATGGCCATAACTTGCTCATTTTAACTTGGAATTTCGCATATTATATATCATTTTCTACCTACTCAAAAAGATCTGTCCATTTCTAAAACTATTTTCATCGAACTAAGTTGTTTGGGTTCCAAAATAGTGGTGATCAAATTCACCACGAATTTTGACAAAACTTGAATTCTTCTTTTAACAAAAACTCATTTTAAAGAGATAGATATTATAATAGTTTGTAAAACATTTGAAATGTATATACATATATTTATTGACTCATATCAAGTGTATGAAACTAATGAAGTTGTCTCAAATCAAAAAATTTTTGGAATGGTAAAGTTTTCTAAAAGTTTTGGAAAAGTGGAACTTTTGAAAATTCCTTTCATTTTTGCTAGAGAATATCTCAAGTCATTTTAAATGAGTATTTTTTTTCCTTAATTTCATTTCCTTAGTCTTTTTAAATTCCCAAGGAATGATTTTATTTTCTAAGCTTAGTTTCTAATAATAACAACTTTATATTTGTAGAAATAATTTCCTTATTTCTTAAGATCATTTTATTTTTATGAAAAGAAACTCTTAATGGTTGTCAACTAGTATTTGATGAAAAAGTGGAGTTTAGTAAAACTTTTTGTTTACTCAAGAATTTTCTTTCCATATATGTATTGCAAAAGTTCCTATGAACTCCTCTAGATTTCTTAGAAAAGTTTGTTAAGATAAATTCCTAAGTTGTTATGAAAAAGTACTTCCTACTTTTATTTTTAGAGAAGAATTTCTATTTTAAGAAAACTTTCCCTTATTTATCTTGTTGAGACAAAATCAATATGTTCATGCATGATTATGAATATGAATCATAAAATTATGAAAACATAAGAAAACATAATAATTAAAGAAATAAGCTAGTAAAGAAATAAATCAAGTATTGAAACCTTAGCTTCATCAAGGTATCCCAGGGCTAAGAAAAGACTAGTCCCAAAAAGAAAAAGAAAATGTATTGACTTGATGAGGACAGGTCTAAGACTGGAAAGATTAGTCTTAAAACAACATGAAAGTAAATAAATTGAAAGGTAGTAAATAAATTGCAAGGAAAGTAAATAAATTGCAAAATAAATGAGCTTATATGCTCTAAAAGATATATATAGCTACATAGATATATTTAGATAATTATATACATAAAAGCAACATAAAAGAAATTTGATTCGTGAACAAAAACAAAGTATGAACTTGTTGTTGCTTTTTTTAACATTCATGGTTTAAAAAACACACACTAAGCTCATGCTAAGTAAATGAACATAAAGAAGACTTGAAGAAATATTACCTATGAGACTAAACTTGAGAGAACTTTCGGGAGAGAATTCTTGTAGAATTTTGGGAGAGTAATTTTAGTGTGTGGAAAGTGTGAAAGAAGTGGAAGGAAGAGAGGGTATTTATAGGAAAATGTGGGAGGAAATTTGTGTTAATTAAATAAATGAAAATTGAAACAAATTGGAGAGAGAAGGGGGGCATGGCCGGCACAAAAATGAGTGTATAGAGGGAGTGAATTTTATTTTTTTGTATTTTTGTTAATGAAAAGTAAGATATGAAAGATGTGAAGTTTTATTGGAAATGAAAATTGTAAGAAATAGAGGTATGGTTTGTAAGAGTAGGTTATAAGAAAAAGTAGAGATAGATGAATAGTGTAGAATAGTAAAAAATAGTGTAATGTAAAGTAGACATGACAATTTAAGTACTAGTAGTAAGAAAATACGCGTATAATTGCAATATCTGATATTTTTAGTTACCGAAAAATTATGAAATTTATATTTGTGAAAACCTTATATTTTTACGAGTCTAAGGATATATTTGGAATATTTTTACTACTCTGAGTCCCGGGACACGCTTTTCAAAAACTGTGTCCAATCTTGCTCAAAGCGAATCGCGGTTTAACTAATGTGATATTTTAAGCTTTTACGGGTTATTATGTACTATTTTACATACTAATCTCTTACTAACTTTCCTAAAGTTGCTTAAACAGGAATGCCGGACTTCAACGGTTACAAAAGACTAGGGTTTTGTTGACTTTGGGATTCCGGTTGACTTTCTAATTAGGGTTTAAGCTTTAATTGATCACAAAACTTTGGGGGTTTACAATTATTACTTAGATATGTTGCCTCGATTTTCATGTTAGGGATCAGATAGATGAATCGTTTAGCGTAAGGTTTCTTAGTCAGATGGTTATCTAATTTTTGTTTTATTTTCAAAGATACCTTTTTTCTTTAGGTTTGATATTTGGGGGTTTCTACTCCCATTGTACTCATCGTATATTTAGGGTTATCTAACTCATCTGATATTTTCTAGGGTTTCTAGGACTTAGGATTGGCTTGGATCAATCTTAGGTTTTCCATGGATTAAGGTTAAACCGGATCGATTAGGTTGTAGTATATAAAATTGTTTTGATGATGATCAATTTTTGTTAAATTACTTACTTTAAGGTATTGTGCCTCACTTAATTCTTCTAACACCCTAGGGTTATTGAATTTTTTATATGATCTTATTTAGGGTTTGTAGAGTTCGATTTTAACTTAAATGGGTTTTGGGGTTTCGTTTTCAGTATTAGCTCTAGAGCTCCCATTTAAGAATACGGAGAAATCCAGGGGCTTACAGAAACCCTAAACTGCATCAAATTGATTCCAATCCCCAGAAATCCTCATCATGATCAGATAAATCTATTAACACTAGGATGTCTAATGAATGGGGTTAAATCTGAAACCTTAAGAAATGAAAACTTAAGAAAAACATATTACCATCGAGATGGATCGAAAATCCAATAAATCGCTTGATATGAAAACCTTATGGTAGATAACTCTATTATCCGATTGCTGCCACGCAAATCAAGAAAACATGTTAAGCTAATAATTAATAATAAAATAATTTTCTGTAATGATAAGTTTAAATCATTCTATTCATTCAAGGATTACTTGAGTTTGATTGGCGAATATTTTATTGACAATCATTTAAATTTATCACTTATTATCTTCATTTGTTGATCTTAGGTCCATAAAGTATCAAATGAAAAGAGATAGCAAAAAAGATCAACAAATTGATGAAAAATGGGAGATCAAGGCCTAAAGTGCAACCGAGGATGAGAAGAACCCAAGATAATTGAGAACATAGCCAAGAATGTGGCT
The DNA here is from genome assembly GCA_024138025.1 of Combretum micranthum. NCBI lineage: Eukaryota > Viridiplantae > Streptophyta > Magnoliopsida > Myrtales > Combretaceae > Combretum > Combretum micranthum. Next base: position 330,339 of record JAMXBD010001307.1, read on the forward strand.
ACACTTTATGAAGAAAATCAGTTTTATGTGGAGAGTTCTAGGGCTATGTACATGGCTAAAAACATGGCCACGTTTGGAAAAGAAATGCTCATAGTTGAGAACGCATTTGAGTACTCAACCGCGGTTGGACTTGAGCTTAAATCGAAAGGAACTTCACAATTGAAAGTGTGTTAATGAACGTAAGGGCATTTCCTTTTATGAATTTTACATAGCTAAGAACACACCCCTAACCACACCCACGTATGACAAGAGCTAATATGCATTAATGCAAATGCAGCTACAGATCACATGGGTTTAGGATGTTTGACATGTTTTATGTAATTATTATATCTTTTTGCCTTGTCAACATCCTTTGTACTATAAATACTAGCTTTTCACAAAACCCTAAGGATATATTGATGTTATGCTACATCTCACAGAGAATATGATTGAAAAAATCAAATTGTACATAAGAGAGAATTTAGAGAGTACTGTTAGTGGGTTTTTATCAAACTTTTGGGGTTTCACAACCACTATTGGACTTCGTTGCATTCAATTCACTAAGAAGCCCCAGTTTTCTTGTCTTATCGCATTATGTTCTTCAATTAATTCTTTGAAATATTGATTTGTTCTATTACATCTATGGAAGAGTAGTTCCTTTATTTTAGGTTTTATGGATCCTTAAGTTGAATTTATGTAACTCCATTGTGCTTAAATTAAACTAGTGTTAATTTCTTGAATTTAATAGCTTAAGCTTAATAGATCTTGAATTTTTATAGTGCACAATATGGATTCATGTCTGATTTCATTAAAATAGATCGAAAGGTCATTTTAATGAATAGATTTAGGCAATTGATGAGGATTCCTCATAACATCTAGAGATAGAGTGGTGAAATCCTTTTACAACTTGATTACTTAATCATTAAATTATGATTTTTAATGCAGTTCTAAGTTGCTAATGGTTAATAGGAGATTCCAATTATTAAACTTAAGATTAAACATTAATGATCTCAAGAGAGACTTTAAATGTATTTGCGAATACACAGTTCAAGAAATCAATACAACATTTATTGAGATTTTCCCAAGTTACATGAATAGACCTAAGGTGAAGCATGACCTACCTTATGAATATATTTTCTTTCTTATGCATGTTGTGAAACTTATTAGTTTTAGGGTTAGTTTAGATTATTAGTTAGGTAAAATCCCCCTGTTTTAGTAGACTAGATAATAGAAAAAGAGTGAGTAGAAATAATTGCCAACTTTTCCTTAGAATACGACCTAAATGTTTCTATGCTACTTCACTAAGTAGGCTTACCTAAAGTTGTGACCGAAGTTATATGACCTTTAGCATTTATAAATTTTGACACTCAGTTTACAAACAACAACCATGTAGTATTATATTAACTTATCGAGTTTGAATTTCCTCATTTAAATTGGTCGTATCGTGTATCCCAAGCTTCTATTGATAAATATTTGTCACATCTATTACACTATTCATCACTATTTACAGTAATCTACTTTGTGTGACTATTCACATGTACTATATAACCTATACCTATAATTTACCTTCCCTATAGCCTATTATATCATATCTACTATACATTATTTCTCTCTTACTTCTCTCTCCCTCTCTCTCTCTCTCTCTCTCTCTCTCTCATGAACCGGAACCACTCTCCTTTCCCTTTACTTTATTTTTTTTAATTGTCTCACCTTCTTTCATCTCTATAAATACCCCTTCATACTTCAACTTTTCACCGTTTACAAAACAAACACATATTGCTCTCATACACTCTTAATTTCTCTCCTTTTCTCCCTTTCCACACCACTCTCTCATTCCCATGCTCTTAGCTCAGTCTCTCTTTCCCTCAATCACACACACCCTCCTCTCTTTCTTCAAGTAAACACAATTAAATACGTGTTTACATAATTTATAATGTCATATGGAGGAGCTAACAAACAATTTCCTTATGTTTTCCTTATGATGCATCAAGCTTTGGGGAGGAAATGTGTGGTTTCATACTTTATGTTTATGTTATGTTTATATATGTAATGCTCACTAACACTAACTTTTCTAACACTAACATAATATACATGTATATATATGCTTTAGAGCATAAAGCTTACTGACTTTAACTCCTCTAGCATTAACCTAACATATGTGTGTGTGTATGTATTAGAACATAAGGCTTAGTAACACTAACATGGAGGTTCTTTTATTCTTTTCGTTTATTGCTTTATTCTTAGGTTATGCTGAAATGCTCTATGTGAGGAATCATTTCACTAAGTGAAACTCTTATATCTAGAAGCCAAGATAGTAGAAATGGAACTTAGAATAAATGAGTTTCCATTTCCATCTATGTTTTAAAGTTTTGTCTAAGGAAAAAGTGATACGATAAGATGAACCACGCCAACTTGTGACGAAACCTGTTATTAAAATATGAGATTTAGCCTTGGATCTGTAAGCCCCGGAAAATTTCAATAAATAATTTCAAGATGAACTTCGAAAATAAACCCTAAAAATCACTCCAAATTAAAACCGAATTTCAACTAGTCCAAAAACACGAGCGAATCTAGAAATTTCCAAAGCTTGAGAAAAATAAGAATCCTTAAAAATAAAATAAGAACTCAACATACTTCAATTCCAAAACCACTACGTACGACAAACTCTATATGTAACCCCGACTTATAAAAATGGGTAATATAGGACCCCAAGATCAAATTATTAAAAAGTAAATAACGATTGACTTTCGGAAATGAAACCCAATCCAAGAATTCCGAAAACTTTAAAAGATATTAAATACTTACAAAATAAAATGTAAATAAATTTCTCAAATTAAATAGTTGTAAAACATAAAATATCAGTTTCCAAATTGGCAAAGATCTAAACCGAAAACACCCGGAACCCTAAGGAATGCAATAGCTTAAGTCCAGCAACTTAGTGCCCCTAACCCTAGAGGCCGAAGCATAGCTAAATATGTAGAATAGCTCATAGTAATATGAGTTTGTTTAAAAATATCAGATTGGTAAATTTTTGACCTATTTAGAACCCATTCGGATACAGACTTCGAAAGCGTGTCCCGGGACTCAAGATATCAAAAATATACCAATAGTACGTTAGACTCGTCATTTCATGAGATTTCTAAATATATCAATTATATATTTTTCGAGTTATAAAAGTTACAGTTATAACCTTTTATCGTATTTCCATTATTACCGGTAATTGATTAGTCTTTTGCACTATTCATTTTTATTTCATTACAAAAATTTTTTATTTTATAAAGCCTTATGTTTTTAGATAAATATTTTATATTTTATAGAAAATTTTGTTTTTCTAAAATTTAGTTCGTTTGGGTCTTTACGGGATCAGATTCGGTTTAAGACCGATACTAAAAATAAAATAAATTAATTTAATAATTGAAAATATTTTAAAAATATTTTTATTTTCATAAAATAATTTTTTTGAATTTTTCGGCTTATAAAAATATTATTTATAGCCCATATTCGCGTATTTTGATCATACCGGTAACATAATTGTTAAAATACTAAAATAATTCAAATAATTATTTAATTTTAATTATGAAAATCTGCTACAAATATTTATAATAATTTTATAATTTTATTTATTTTGTTTTATTTTATTAAAAAAGTACCTTTACCATACCTTCAAGTACATCTTACACATATCACTTCCTTTTTCACTTCAATCTTTCTAACATTATCCCACAATTGATGGCAGATTTTTGACCTCTTTTGGCTGCCATTGTCTTTATTTATTCATTTTTGCCTAAATTAATTATTTTTACGCCTTCTTAAATAGTTACATTAACATTATTAACAATCAAATTCAAGTCAAATTCAACAATTTCCCCTCTCTTTCCTCCCATTTTCAGTGCAGCAACACACACATTTGGCTGCCTTTTTGATTTTTTTTTTATCTTTTCTTACAATTAAACACTCATTTCTCTCACTCCTTCATTTACTCACTTTCCTCTTTCATTCTTTAACCTTTTCTCTCTCTATTTCCTCTCTTTTTTCTTTTCTTGTTCTTGTTCCTTCAAGAACCAAGCTGCCCCACATCTTCCATAGCTTCCACCCATATTTCTTGAAGATTTCTAGCAAATCTTCATCTCAAAGCCTCAATAGGTGATATAGGTAAGTGTAATGAGGTTTCATGCATCAAATGACCTTCCATAGCTTATAAGCTTAGGATGATGATGCCCAAAAATGAAACATCCTTTTCTCTACTTTTATCATCTTGTATTTCAATTATTTTCTTTTTTAAAGTTGATAGATTTTATAGATCTAATTTTTGTAGCTTTGATTTTGTTTATGCCATAGATCTTGTTATTTAGTTGTTATATTTGTTATTCTTATGATTTATGCAAAGATCTATCATCCTCATGTTCATCTTAGTGATTCAGCATTTAAAAACTAGTTTAGAAAACTAGATCTAGAGTTTTGAGTTCATAACATGCATTAGATCTTTGTTTTATGTCATGAGCAACTTGTGATAGCATGATGATGGTGGAAAATTGTAGGAAACTCAAGATCTATTTTATTTTCAATAAAAATCAATTTTGAAAATTTGATGAAATGGAACCATATTTAGAAAAGTTATTTTTCAACTCCATAATGTGTATTTTTCATTTAAAATGAAGGGCTTAGGGTATAGACAATATAAATGAATGATTTTGATAAGTAAAGTTTAGATCTATGTTCATATTATGTGTAGATCTTAGATTTGAACTTGAACAAAAGTAGTGAAATTCGTATTTTGGCAAGACTCATATTTAAAAACCACTTTCCAAGTGTCAAAATGTAATTTTTACTTAAGAAAATGAAGGCTTAATATATGTATATCATCAAGACTTCTTTTTACAAGAATCAAAAGTGATTTTCAAGAGTCATTTTCAAAATAAAAATTCTATTTTCGGATTTTGGCCAAGGCCTATTTTAAAAACATGTTTTCCAACTCAAAAATGAAGTTTTTATCTAAGAAATGAAATGCTCATAAGATATGATATGTAATGAATGGATTTTCATAAGCTTAGATAGATTTTATCAAAAGATATGACCAAAAATAAATTTTCTAAATTCGGATCCCAACCAAGACCAATTTTTAAAACCCATTTATCAACTCCAAAACTCATGTTTTATGTGAAAAATGAAGGGTATAGGTAATAGATATCATTAAGCAATGATTTTTGCAAGTTAAAATGAGTTTAGGCATGAGTAATGTATAAAACAAGTAATGGAATTAAAATGGAAAAATTTGAGTTAGTGATCAAATTGTCAAATTCGTAATTTGAGATGATGCATATGTAATCACTTAGTATTTGAGCTCAAATTGCAAGTTTTATGTGTTAAATAAAGTCCTTAGACAATAGATATAGTAAAGCTTCAAATTTTAATGTATTAAACAAGTTTTTCCCAAAGAAATCATTCAAAAAGTGGATTCTGTAAAATTCGGATTTTTGAGTAAATCATAGTGGAAAACATGTTTACAAAGTGTAAAATGGAAATTTTTATGTAGAAATGAAGGTCATAAGTAATATATATAATGAAGACTCAATTTTGACAAAAATAATTAAATTTTCTTAAGTAACAAATCCAAAACAAATGGAAATGATAAAAGTTAGAAAACTAGATTTTTCATAAGTAAGTTGTTATTATGGTCTTGCAAAACAAAAAGTTATAAAATTTCTTTTTAGCAAAATCATCAAGATCATGCATACATTAAGCTCATCTCATGTCATTCATGTTAGGAAATCACTCACATTGCATGTATAGCTAATTTATATAGTAGGAACATTACAAACATTTACAAAACTACCTTTCGAAAGTTGAAATTATTGCTGCCCTAATCTAATCCGAACTTTTCAAAGCTTCAAAGTTTTCAAAACTTGAAAATAATATTAGAAATAGATAGATCTTTCGAAGTAGATAGAAATCGATATATAATTTGCGAGATTCCGAGTTAAAATAACCAAGTTATGGCTGTTTTAAGTTGGAATTCCCGCTTAGGACGAGAATTGCGAATTTGATAGTTCGTATAAAATCGTTTGGATTAGTTTAAGTTGAAATACTTATTAGAGTATTTCTTCCTTTTTAGGAGATCTCGAAATCGACGATTCCCTACCACCGAATTATTATTACTAGAAGACCGGTGATCCAATGGCCGAGTGAGTTTTCTCCTTGTTTTGTTACCTTGATTGTGCTTGTAGTTAGTTGCATTAGATTATAGGAACAAGATAAAAATCAATACGAATGGGGATGGGATATATGATGAGGCTGTGATGAATGTATGCCAAAGAATACTAAAGCATATTGAAACCACGATTTGATTGGATAACTGCACTGTTCATATTATTTCTGTTATGTGTATGATATTGGCTGGTCACTCTAAAGAATGTATAAATATTTTGACCTAAGCAAAAGTAAATTGATCATGCATCGAATCGGACATATTGCATTTGGTAGCGTGCTACTCCTACGCAGGTCGATCGGTATGGTCCGAGGACTCGTTTGGATAATGAGACCCGGGATCATAGCTCATTCATAGGAAACTAAGGCGCATCGGGGATGCATTCCATGTGTGAGCCTAGCCGAGGCGAGTGCTATGAGCCGAGGGCTTGGGGACTAGCAGCAGTCGTGTAGACTTCAATACCATCCCTAACCCTAGATACGGAGGGCATAAATCCGTTCTGTGTGTGGGTTCCGAATACCCATACATAATTGCTTGTTCACGTGTTTGTTCATGCATAACGTATGATTGATTATAACTTGATTATTGTGGTACGGGATTAAGGGAATTCTCACTAAGCTAATGTAGCTTATACCCCTATAGTTGTTTAAATGAATAGGTTATTTCAAGAATGTAAAGTGGGGACCGAATTGGTTGGAGCCTGGAATGACTCCGGGATCTCGGCAAAGAACACGAATGTTTGAAGTTACTAGCTAGTTTTATTATTTGCCTTGTAATAGTTTTACGTAGTAGAATCTTTTGATGAAGTGTAATTGAAGTTTAATGATTTGTATTATGAAGTATAGTGATTTGTATCTGAAGTATAGTAAATTTGTATTTCCTTTACATTGTTACTCAAGCTATATCAACGTAAAATGTATTACTCCGATGAGTCTCCTCCATGTGTTAGACGCCTTGTACATAGTATGGAACCCTTCGCGTGACTGAGGTGGTCATTCTTAGGCTTTAATATTGTGTACGGCAGACTGGCACATTTAGGGTATCCTTCGGGGCATGACAGGATCGTTTTAAGAAACCTAGTGGAAAACCACAACCATTGCCTATATGGAGACAAGAACCTTGATATGATCGAAGATGCCATAACCAGTGATGGCAAATTAATTGATAAGACAAAGGGGTGAATGCCACAGAAAATTCCCAATAAGTTCATAAATGAATTCACTTAGGAATTTAAAGAGAAAACTCACTAATTTTCATTTATCAAAAGATATCTCAAATGTTACAACTCAATAGATTATATAAACTAACACAAAGGAAAACTAAAGGACATGAAAATAAAACAAACTGGCATGCAAAGAAGGTTGGCGGTGTAATATACACATAAATCATATGTAAAGAACGGTAAAAGTGCCGATAGATATAAAATAAGAGCTTAATATAGTAAATAATCTCAATATAATTATGTTTTGATCACATGACAGACATATGACCGAAGATGGAAATTTTACATTGGACAACGACTTCAACACTATCGGCATGGGATTCAATGTAGTCGACGTACATTGCTATGGAGAATCTTGCAACTATGATCACTTCTCAACAACATCTGATAGATGATATGAGAAAATTTGAGCTGGAAAATAGTAACTAGACAAGTGGGTGTAAGATTGACAAACATGCGACTTCAGCTTACTTAAAAGGATCAAAATGGCACAAGTGAAGAAGACCTTTGGAACTTCAAGCGGGAGAGCACGTTCTGTTGATAATATTACAAACAAAAGGTATTGTTAAATTTGACTTAAGAGGCAAGTTAAATCTTAGATATGTAGGACCATATAAGACTCTAGAAAAGATAGGTGATGTGGCATAGCTTTATCACCTAATTTGAAAGGAGTATATGTAAACCCCCGAATTTTTCGAGAATGGTTTTAGAATACCGAATCAAAATTCTAAAGATTGACCCAAGTTAAAACTGAACCTTAATCAATTTTGATCACGGGATTTCATAAGAGAATCTTCAAAAACAAAAATAGAAAATTCAATAACCATTCAATTCAAAAATCCGAGCATGAGAAGGTCTATCTATCCGATCCCTAGTGTAAACCCCTCAATTTCTAAGGTAAAGTTGGATTAAACCCTAACTCTAGTTAAACCAGAGTTTCAAAAATCAACAAAGATTAAGACAATCTAACAGTTTCAACTCCGGCAAACCCGCGTTCTCAAAACCTAAAAAACGAAATTGAGTTAATGGCTTATAAGAGTTCGTAAAATATAGGGAAAATATCATAGTCGCAATTTTCTAGCATCTTTCGGATCCGAACGAGATCAGTTTTCAAAAACTGTGCCTTGGTGCATCGGATAGTGAAAATATTCCGACAATACCATTAGACTCGTAAAAATATAAAGATTTCAAAAATATCAGTTTCACAATTTTTCAGTAACTAATAATATCAAATATAGCGTGTTTACGCATATATTTTATTACTACCAGTATTTTATTTGTCTAGTTTACTATTCATAGTACTATTTCTACTATTCATTACTATTTGACTATCTCTACTTTTTCTTACACCTATTTCTTACTACCTATACACCTATTTCTTACACCTTTATATTTTCAATACAACTTTATTCACATCAAACCTTACACATTATTACTTTTCTTTACAAAAATTACAATACAAACAAAAATTCCTCTCTTTCCTCACCATGTTGCTGCCAGCCCCCCTCTCTCTTTTCTCAATATTTTTTCTTTTTCAATTTATTTTATTACATCTAACTTTCACTCCAAAATTATATAAATACCCCATTCCTCCTTTATTCTTTCACACATTCATTTTATATAACAAAACTCTACCAAAATTTCCTCTCAAATCCTCTCTCCAACAATCTCCTTTCAAAACACTGTCTACCATTTACTACTCTTCAAGAAAAATAACAAACACACTACCTATTCATCTCTTTTCAAATCCTCCATTAAACATTAGGTAAAACCCTACCTATATCTCTTTATCATGTTTATACAACTTAGCATAAGCTTAGTGTATATTTTTTAGACTCAAGAGAGTTAAAGAAGCAACAATATGTTCATGTTTTGTTTTTGTTCATGTTCATATTTTACATTATGTTATTATGTTGTTGTTATTATTATTATTATTATTTTTGCTCTAATCTAACTTCTATATAGTATTATGTATATTATGTATATATTATATTTTTGGAGTATATAAGCTTACTTGTTATATATTTATTTATTCATGCCTTGCAATTTATTTATTTACTTGTTTCAAGTAATTTATTAAGACTAGTCTTTCTAGTCTTAGACTTGTCCTTATCAAGTCAAAACGATTTTTTTCTTTTCTTTTATTTTCTTCTTGGGACTAGTAACCGGGTTGCCTTGATGAAGCTAAGGCTCCCAATGCATGATCGGGATACCTTGATGAAGCTAAGGTTCCCAATGCTTGACCATATTATTACGTTTATTTACTTATGAGTATTTCTTTCTATCTTATTATGTATTATTCTTACTTTTTCATTGCTACATAATCATATTCATGCATGATTAGAATGTTGTTGTCTTAAATAAAAATAAAAATGATTTCTTTTCTTAAACAAGGAAAAGTGAACTAGATTTCTCAACAAAAGAATTTTCAACAAGAAGTCTAAGTATTGTTTTTAATAAATTCTTTTCAAAAGCTTAGACAAGTTGATCATAAGTTTTAAAGCATTAGTGTTGAAGATTTCTTCAAATGAAATGAACTCATTTCTCTTATAAATCAAAACTAAATACTTCATAAAGATAAAATTTTTATCATTGAACTTAAGATTTTAACTCAATCATATCTTTTATAAAACTTAAATAGGTTCACTATAGACTTCGAAAAGCACATACTAAAAAAGTTTCTTCAAAACTTAATTTTTACACTGTTACTCTCTTTTCAAAATTAAGATGAAATTTTTGCTAAATTCTAATATTGACAATTCTTATTAGGAAAGTTTTTCTTATAAATTTATCTAAAAGAATTATTCCACCACTTGATAAATATTAAGAATAAAACAAGTTTTTCAAATCAAGGTAAAATCAACTCACTATTTTAGAAACCAACTTAGAAAATAAAATTTTCCAAGAAAGTAAAGTTTTAAAGGTAAACTTATTTTCTAAAGAAGAAAAAGAATATGAAAATGAAAGGAAAACATACTTTTAACACAACTCCAAATATTTGACCACAGCAAAAACTTAAGGAAAATTTTGAAAACCTTATTTTTCAATAACTAGAAATAAAGTTGGTAGATAACTTAAAGAACCAAATTTTTGGGAATTAATTTACTTTTGAAAAGATAGGAAATTGAATTATAATAGGAAAAACACTCACTTATAACAACTCAAGAATTTTTAAGTTTCCTTCTAGCAATTTCAAAAGGAAAAGATTTTCAAAGTTTCATCTTTTAAAACTCTTAAAGACAAATTGTTTGTGAACTATCAATGTTGAGACAACACTATAAAAAAATCATGCATATGATATGAGTATAAATATATTTTCAAAGGATTTTTCAACTATGTAAATATTCATATATTTTGCTTAAGGATTTTTTAGTAAAGAGAAGTTTGGAAAAATCATATTTTGAGGACTATGAAATTTGTAACTATTATGTACCGTAGTAATTTGTAACCCAAATGTCTTTTTATAACAAAAATAACCTTAGAAATGGATAGATATTTTCGAATAGGTAGAAAATGGTATATTTTATACGAAATTCCAAGTTAAATAAGCTAGTTATGGCCATTTTAACCTGGAATGTCCTCTTACCCAAATTTTGACACAAATGCTAGAATAGAATTAGAAAGTTAAAGAAGAGATTCCACGAAATACTCCTTTTGGGTATTTCTTTCGTTTAAGTAACGAAGTTTAGGAGGATCCATATTCGGAGGACCATTACGAGTAAAGTGTTTTTAGCAAGGAAGGCCGAGTGAGTTTATTTCCTACCTTTTACGTACTTGTTTGTGCTTGTAGCTAGAGGCACTAGAAGTAGGAAAAGATAAAAATGAATTTTGTATGATAACAATGATTGAAAGAATACTAAGCATACCGGGACATAAATTATTGTTAAATCAAATTGTGTTTTATTATTACCATGCTGAAATGTCTGCAATTTTATGATCGCTTTAAAGTACCTTAATTACATATTTCAAGTTATATATATTAATTGTTTCATACATATCACGTAGTTAGTTTTATTTCATTAGCTACTATACTTGATGGGACAAGAGTATAGTAGTAGGGTATGTAGGAGCCATAAGTTTGTAAGATGGGCGACTAGAAGCCAGAAAGAACTAATTCATGATGGGCGAATAGGAGCCAGAAAGAACTATCTCAGGATGGGCGAGTAGGAGCCAGAAATAAACTACATAAGTTAGATTTCAAAGATAGGTTTTAAAGAGCCTGAAACACCTAACCACTGAATGGAGGGGTAAATCCATTCAAAACATAAGATTTCCGATAGATCATATGTATTGCTTGTTCACTTGCTTGATGCATTCATATGCTTGTTTAATAACTTGTTTGAAATTATTGATACGAGTACGTTGATTCAGGAATATTCTCACTAAGCTAGTAATGCTTATACTCCGATAGACTTTTGTTGTAACAGGACCAATATCTTTTATGCCCAAAACTTCATATACTCGAGAGGGATTATGTTTTGGGGAGCTTATGGAAATCCTTTGAAGATCTTAGGCTAAATATCCTTTAATATCTTTTGGTGTTAGTATTGTTTCCTTGTGTGAAAGACTAAGCTGATTTTATGATTGTTTAGAGATTTATAGGGGAAAGGCCTTAAGATGATGTAAGGATTATATTCTTATAATGTTAAAATTAGATGGTTATCTAGATTTCTTGTATGTTGTATTTACTATCCCAAACTACACATCCCACCGGTGTCTCCTATTGTTGTGATAGACGCCTTACATATGGTGTTGAAGCTTTCGCATGACTTCGGGAAGTCATTCTTATGTTTTAATACTGTATGTGGTGGACTGCCACGTCTAGAGTACCCTTTGGGCGTGACAGTATATAATGTGTTCCATGTATCTATGCTAAGAAAGTATGTTAATGATCTTAAAGAGATGGTAGCTTTGAAACCATTGGAAGTACAGCCAAATCTATCTACAATTGAAAAGCAAGTGAAGATTATAGACACCAACGAGAAGATTTTGAGAAAGAAAGTGCTCAAATATGTAAAGGTGCACTAGACAAATCAGTTAGAACGAGAAGCTACATGGGAACTAGGAGAGGAAATAAAGAAAAAAAATACCTAGAGCTTTTCGATAATCCAGGTAACTTCCGAGGACGAAAGTTATTTTTAGAGGGGAAGAGATGTAATATACAAGTAAATCATATATAAAGAAGAGTAAAAGTGTCAATAGATATAAAATAAGAGGTTAATATAGTAAAAAATCTCAATATAATTGTGTTTTGATCACATAACAGACACATGACGAAAGATGGAAATTTTACATTGAACATCAGCTTCAATGCCGCCGGCATAGGATTTAACGCAGCTATCATACATTGTTGTGGCTTAAGTAGCGTTAAGCCCATGTCAAAAATGAAGAATTGCGTTCAAATTTGTCTACACCGCCAATGCATATAGTACGTTACTAGTGTTATGGTTTACACCGTCGGCGTACATGCTAAAGTACTTTGAACGAGAAAAATGACTTGAGACGAATGGCAAGTCGATACGCCACCAGCTTTAGCGTTTACGTCGCCAGCCTTCAATCTACACCATCGGTGTACAATATAAAAAACTACCATCGTATGTGTTTTGAGGGAGATGAAAGGTTGCATGAATTTATTATATCTTTTCCTCTTGTTTTCTTTTCCAAAAGCATATGAAGACCTAGAAATCCTCTCTACAAGTGAGCTAACATTTGTAGGAGATTAAGAAGATCCGATCAAGGTAATCATATACCCATTTTGTCTTTAAGATTTATTAGATCTATCTTATTTCTTCGGGTTTTTCTATTTGTTTTGAAGGGAAATTGAGGAAGAACTTGAGATCAGTTAGAGATTTGGATTCTTGGTGATCAAGAGGGATTAAGAACCAAATTTAGGTAAGTTTGATGTATTTTTAATCTTTATGATATCATAGTTATAAGTTTTGTTGATTTTTGGTCTATTTGGCATTGAATGGAGTTCTAGGGTTTAGAGGATTTGTTGAGGAGATTGGATTCTTTTGGAGAGTTTTTGTATTCAATCAAGGAGAAAGGGTTTTTGGAGATTTAGATTTATGTTCCTTAAGATTGATTCAGGTACGGATATTCCTTATTTGTTATATTTGGTCCCGAAATGATAACCAAGAGGGGGGGTGAATTGGTTATAATAAAAATTTTGACCAAATTTTCACACACTTGGTTATACTAATAAAATGGCTTTTGATCTTTATAAAAAATGAATTTGATGAAAAAACTTCTTTAAAAATAATAAACCAAAATTATCCTATATGAATAATCTCACGAATATTTAAACTATAGTTTGAAAACTTTTTCTCGGAACTTCGCCCAACTCTCTGACTCAAGAACAATAAGAATAACACTCTCTGATTAACCTTCTGACTGACATCAAATGCAATAAAACAAATTAAAATTACACAAATTAAAGAGAGATGAGTAAGAGAGAAATGCAAAACGAATTATAGAGGTTCCGCCTTGAGCGTCAATCCCTCTCTTCCAGCTCTAAGCCAGGGTCACCGGTAATCCACGCCGGTATTGTTCCACTAATCCAATAAATAAGATAGTTACAAGAAGTTCACAATTCACTCAGCTTGATTCTCTCAACAACCAATCTACTGAGCCTACTTGCAACTCACATCACTAAAATAATTTATCAAAATCTGAGGAAATAAAGTAAAGGTCCTCGACGGTTTTTGAACAATACGTAGGAACAATGAAAATAATGGCAGTAATTTCGCTCTTGAATACTTTTAATTCTCGTTATTTTTGTTCTACGTTCTGCCCTCTATTTATTTAAGTTGTTCGTATATATTTGTTCTTCTCAACACTTGAAACAATCTGCTGCGTTCCAAGATTAACTTGTTTTCCAGATTTCTCGCAAAAATGAAGATTTGTTCCGGATATGTCGAGTACAATATCTCTTCAAGTCTATCTTCATCTGGATTTAATTTGAATGAATCGTCTGATAAGCTTCCTCGAGAGTGAGATAACTTCAAATCTCTACAATCTTGCATGAATATCTCAAACAAACAATTTCAAACATTCCTCTTGTTGATCACGTCTTGAATCTGTTCAAAGTATCACGCCTGGGATATTTATTTTTCTGTTTCATGAATTTCTGACTTCGACAAGCTCCTGAAATCTTGTATATGTATTAAAGAAAATATCCGAACATTACTTGCATAATCTTATCCCAAATTAATTTTCAAATTACTTAAACTTTCTCATCTTATTTTAATTAGAAAATAATAAAATACCCTGTGGATTATGAACCAACTTTTGTGGAACAGATTAGATATATTTCCCAAATATATTTAATCATTGGAGCTAGGTCTTCATCATATCAAATATTTTGTTTTTCTTCATATCGTATCTCTGACATTCCTTCGCCTTTCATCTGTGTACTTGTCATAACTAACGTTCCTTCTGCCTAAGCTTCTGACTTATCATTTTTCCTTTGTTCATAATAGATGTTCCTTCTGCCTAAGCTTCTGACTTATCATTTTTCCTTTGTTCATTAATTTTTGTTATCATCAAAATCTTGATTGAGAGAAACCAACATTATATGTGCTTGTAGGTTTAGATTTATTCAATGAATCTAATTATTTAGACTTTTAATTATATTGTTTGTTTTTTTTGCTTGGTTGCTGTTAGTAAAGACCATGCAAAGTGTGATATTAACACTGGCAACCTGATGATCCTTGTGTGGCATTGTCCCAAGTAGAGTTGCACTTGAAAATAATTCTAGTAGATTAGGAGTCGTGCCAGCTTAATTTTGGTATACAATGATGTGTGGGGAGTACCCAACATCATTATATATGTATAAAAGTATTTTATATAAAGAGTTGTTTTCTTCGAAGTCATGAGTTACTCCAGGTTTAGGAGCATTTGCAATTGATCCTAAACTGTGTTGTCTACTTCACTAAACAAAGATAATAACCTATGTGTGCTGCATTAGTGTAAGATTGTATGTGAGATTTATATGTTGCATGTTCATGTGTTTTTGCTTGTGGGTTGGCGTACTATGCAATTTTGCTCATTCTTTATCTTTTTCAGGAACAGGTGAAGATCAGGTATACTATGACTTGTCAGGATTTTATGTTTATGTAGATTATAGGGAGGACGTTAGTGGATCAGACTTCCCTGCAAATGTTTAAGATATCATGGTTGGATTTAGAGTAATATGAAGACTTTATCAGATATATCTGTTTTTATGAATTTAAAGTTGTTTAAAAAGTTTTCTTTTATGATTATAAGTTTGATTATTGTGTTATGTTTTATGCCAATAAGGATATTTGAAAGTTCAGTTTGAAGATGTGTTAAATAGGTACCTTTTATATGAGTATTAGAGATTATTGTTATTACTTATTGTGTAGAGTTTCATAGCCTTAGCGTGTTCTTATAAAGAGAAGGACACAAGCTGAGTTATAATGCCTTCAGGTTAAGGTGTTACACGCAGCCTACATAATACTTAAGATGGCTTAAACACAAAATAAGAAAACGGAATTAATTTCTAAACATTAAAGGTCAGCGGCTTAGGGGGATACCTGGTGGTTTTGTGTAAACCCCCAAATTTTTTGAATCGATTTAGCATAAAACCCTAAGCTGGAAGTCAAACGAAGCCCTAAAGGTCAACAAAACCCTAGTTTACCGTAACCGTTTAAGTCCGGCACTGCCGTTTTCTTTGGCCCTAGAAAACGAAGTTGGAATAATTAGATAGAATAGTTCACGATAGCTATAGGTTATATAAAAATATCAGTTCTGCGAAATTCGGATGTCCTTTGAACCCAATAGGACACAGTTCTTGAAAAACATGTCTGGAACCCCGAATAGTAAAAATATTCCGGATACACCATTAGACTCGTAAAAATATAAGTTTTCCAAAAAATATCAGTTTCGTAATTTTTCGGTAAGTAAAAATAAAAGATATCGTATTTATACGGTATTTTCTTACTACCGGTACTTTATTTGTCATATCTATCTTATATTATACTATTCATTACTATTCTACACTATTCTTTTATCTCTACTTTTTCTACACCTATTTTTACACACTCCATAACCTAATCCTTACTTTTTACCTTTCATAACTTTATTTCACATCTACTTTACATATACATCTTTTATTTAACAAAAAGTCAAAAAATAAATTCACTCCCCCTTTGCAAGTACATGGCCGGCGCCGCCCCTCCCCCCATCCCATCCCCCCCCCCCCCCCCCCAACCCCCCATGCCCATCTCCTCAATTTTGTTTCAATTTTTATTTAATTTAATCACACAAAATTCACTCCACATTTTCCTATAAATACCCTCCTTCTCTTTCACTTCTTTCACACATTCACTACCCACAAATTCCTTACCAAAGCTCTCTCAAAATACCATCCTAAAACTCTCTCAAAATAACCCCAAAACAACTTCTACCTACAACAAAAACCCATAACCACATACTACTACCAAAACCTTCTTTAGGTAACTACCTTCCTTTATTTTCTTCTTCTTCATGTCATGTAACTTTACATGATCATAGTGTGAGTTTTCAAATACTACAAGTTATGGAAGCTACATTATGTTCATGTATTGTTCTTGTTCATGAAAATCTATTTATGTTTATGTTATTATTTTTGTTCATATTATTGTTAATATATCTAAGTATTATTATCTATATATATATATATATATGTACATATTCTTTGGAGCATATAAGCTCACTTGCAATTTATTTATTTATTCCTTGTTATTTTAAGACTAGTCTCTAGTCTTAGACTTGTCCTCATCAAGTCAAAACAAGTTTTCTTTTTTTCATTTTATTTTATTTTGGGACTAGTCTACTTCTTAGTCCCGGGAGCCTTGAAAAAGCTAAGACTCCAATACTTGACTTTATTACTTTTGTTATTTTGCTTGCTATTATTCATAATTCATGTTCATTTAAATTGTTGTCCAAAATTTCAAGTTCTAGAAATAATTGACAAAAAGAGTTTTTGATATTTAGGAATAAGTATATGGTTTAAAAACAAAAATAAAGTCATCTCTTTTTCAAGTTACAAACAGAACTCACTATAATTTTGGAAACTACCTTTACTATAAAGAGTTCTTAAGTCACATATTGTTCCACATTGTTTTTATAAAAGAAAACAAATTTTTATGCATGGATGATTTCTATGAAAAACATAAAAAGATGATAATTGTTCAATATAAAGATTTTGCAAATAAATAGACAAAGGAATTTATACAAGAAAAATGAATAGGGATAATAGTGTATTTTCTAAAAACTCTAAAATAGTATTGGTGTAGAAAACTTAGAAAGAACAAAAATTCATTTTCAAAAAGTTACTTGGATATATATACATAAGCCAACATAAAACTTTAAAAAAACAAAATAGTCATTTCAAGGAGTTTACAAACATGACATTCTTATAAACTATATTTTCCTAAAACAACTCCAAAACCGACATGGTTTTACTTAAGTAAAATAAATGGACAAAAAAACACTTGAGCATAAATGAATATGAGCTAAGTGGTCATAAAAAGAGAATTTTTCAACTATATAGATAACTAAGTATTTATCAAGCAAGTTTTGAATGAATGAACCCAAGTTATTTTTACTTGGAAAATCCGTGGTGAATATTGTCGCCACTATTTCGGAGCCTATATGGCTTTTTTTGTTGAAAATAATTTTGGAAATGGGTAGATCTTTTCGAGTAGGTAGAAATCAGTATATTATATGCACGATTCCGAGTTAAAATGACCAAGTTATGGCCATTTTAAGTTGGAACATTCCTTTATACTAACTTTAACGTTCTTTTGACATTGTTTTGTCAAAATTCAAGAAAATTATCAAGAAATACTCATTGTGGGTATTTTCTTTGGCTAGATGACCCCGAGGAAGGATTCCTTTATCCCGAAGATTATTACGATTAAGTGGAGTGTGTGAACGACTCATCCGCTTAGAGGAATAGTCGACATGGCATCGTGAGTTTATTTTCTTTAAATGATATACTTGTTATGCTTGTAAATTAGTCGCACCAGAAGCTAAGAAAAGACAAATGGTTATGTTTGGAAATAATTCTTTGAAAGAATCCTAAGAATATCGAAGCCGGAATTGATTTAAATTGCTTGTTAGTAGTATAATACTTGCTTTGTATGAAATGCCTTGATCACCTTAAACTTGATAATAATAATGTTATGGTATTACAAATAAATGGATTCATGCATACCACGAAGTGAGTCACGTTGCATTTTGGGTTATTATTCTTGGGTGAGAAGGATAGTAAGCTCATGTCGAAAGCAACACTTGGCGGAAGATCCGAAAGCGATTGCTTGGCGGAAGATCCGAAAGCAAGGTCATTTCAAGTAGATTCGGAATGCTTGGCGATGAGTGCTCGCAAGCTTAAAACTTTTTAACTAAAACTACTTGATTTGAGGTTATGTATCACCAAACCCCGAATGGAGGGCACAAATCCATTCAACATATAGTTCCCGAAAAACTTATTTGTCTTGTTTGCCCACGTGTATGTTGCATCCCATTTGTTTGCCTAATTAACTTGTTTGAAACTTTGATTACGAGAAGTTATTTATGGAAATAATTCTCACTAAGCCTATTAGCTTATACCCCAATAGATATCTTTTGCAGTTTCCTTACTTATGGTTAAGGCCACGAGGACCCTGCGGGCAGGTAATTTCTTTTAGATAAAAGAATTCTAAGATTGAAGTTTATTAAAGACAAAGTACAAATATTTTTGTAATAGATTAGAAATCATGGGAAGTATCCCTAAATTTGTAAGGATCATTTGTTATAAGTGAATGATTATTATGAATCCTCTTTTCTTAATGTGTTATTTATATCTTCTTAAGCTTCATAATTTCATATATGGTCCTCTAAAGTTGTGAAAGTACGCTTTACACTTAATATAAAAGCTTTTGGGAATAGCTAAGGTAGTCATACTTAAGCTTTAATATTGAGTGTGGCGGACTATCACGTTTAGGGTACCCGTTGGGGCGTGACATTTTGACATGAAGCCTGTGGCCTTAGTATCGGCGTACGTGCAATTTCACAAGTCCAATTCATTTCATTTCAAAGCTGGCTATGTACAATTTTCTAGGCCGATGGTGTATAGGTAAAACAACCTCAAAACTTGAAATTCTTTAATCTTTTGTGTCTCAAACCACTTTATAGACTTGCTTAGCTTGCTTGACTCATGTTTTAGTAATTAGAACTTCATTCAATGAGCCTTCAACATTAATTGTTAAACTTGAACTTAATCGCCTTTGAATTTGATGCTACCTAATTCGAATCATCTTATGAGATAATTGTAAACATATTCCATGATGCGGTTGTGGATCACATGGGTTTCATATGTTTAAAGTGTTTTATGCAATTTTATATCTTTTTCCATGTCAACATCCTTTGTACTATAAATAATTGCTTTTCACAAAACCTTAAGCAAAGAGACTGCACGAAAATACAATAAGAATAGAGAGAATTTGTCAGATTGTACAAATAAGAACATTTAGAGAGTATTTTTGTGGGTTTTTGTAAATTTTTTGGGTCTTACAACTACATTTGGACTTTCTTGCTTCCAATTCACTAAAGAATTATGATTTTATTGCTCTTTCTCATTATATTCTTTATTACTTCTCTAAGTTACTACTTTACACTATTACATCCATGGAAGAATAGCTTATTTAACTTAGGTTGAATTCATGTAACTCATTTGTGTTTAAAATGAACCAAAGTTGATTTCTTGATTTCAATAGATTGAACTTAATAGATCTTGAATTTGTATAATGCATAATATGAATTCATATCCAATTTTGTTAAAATAGATTGAGATTGTCATGCTCCAACGGGTATCCTAAATATGACAGCTTGTCGTACACAATATTAAAACTTAAGAATGACCACCTTAGTCACTCATAAGCTTTCATATTGGTACAAGGCATACGTTCAAAACAAAGAGAGACCGGTGGAGTTATGCATTTTAAAATAGTGATAGCAGAACATTCAAGAAAATAATGATTCATAAAAATAAAAGGTCTTACAACTTCTACGGGGTATCCCCCTGATAAATCTCCAAAATAGCATAGTCTTACTAAGACAAATGACTAAAACTGAAAGATTTTAAAGGAAATCCAATCTAACATCTTCAAATAGAATTCCTCCAAAAGCTTCCCACAAGCCTAGGTTCTATTCGGACAATCAAGGTGGTCTCGGGTATAAAAACAAAGGTCCTGCAACTGTAAACCCCGGTATTCTTAGTAGATAAATAAACCCGGGAGTTGCAAAGCGAAACCCTAATCCAACCTAGCTTAAGTCTAGTGAGAGAAGCTTAGAAACCCTAAATCCAGCTTTCCTTCGGTTTCATAATAAAAGAATTTTTATAAAGTAAATGAATATGAATTATTGTTTTAAAGTATATTTTAAACCTTAGAAAGTTTTAAATTCGGGAATTTTTCAATTCCGGGCCTTCCTGAGCTCAATTACGGAAAAATGGCCCTGGGACCACAAACTCAGAAAAATATTCTGGAATATTCATTAGAACCAAATTTTATAAGGATTTCAAAAATATCAATTTTATAATTTTCCGGGCTATAAAAATTACAGTTATAGCCTTTTCCCGTATTTTCATTACAACCGATAAAGTAGATGTCTTGTCTACTATTCACAAGTACAACCTACACTACACACTACCCATACCCTATTCTTACATCTTTACAACTACTCATTTCAATTTTCTTTTCCAAGAAATTTTGTTTCCTAAATAATTATTACATTTATTACATAAAATCCAAATTTTATCAAAAATTCAAATCATCTCTCCCTCACACTCCTCTTGCCCCCACCCCCCCCCCCCCCCCCCCCAATTTCCTCATTTTGTTTTATTTTACTTCTTTTTATTCAACTAAACCCTAATGCACTCAATATATAAGCTTATTCTCTCTCTTTCTCATTTTTCACTCTTTCAAAAATTACAAAAGAAGAAAAACTCTCTCCATTCTTCCTCTTGTGCCGTGACATACACACACACACACTCTCACTCACAAGCTCATTTGCTCTTCTTTTCTACTTCAAATCTCTATTGGTATGATGATTTCAAGCTTTATTCTTACTAAATCTTGTAATGCAAGACTTTTCTTGTGTGTTTTTCACATTTAATCCCAATGAGTATATGCTAGGGACATGAAAACACTTATACAAGAATATCAAGCCATCACAAGAAGTGGATCTAGTGTTTAAAAGAGTTTTTGTTGAGATAATGTTATGTTCATGCATGTAAAGTAGGGATCTTGCATAGAAATTTATGTTCATACCATGAAACTCATGATTCATGCACCATATGTGGTAGATCTAAGTGTTAGACACTCATACATTCATTGATATTTATGTTCATGTGGTTGTTTTGAGCTTACATGCATTTATGATCATAAAAGCTTAGTCTTGCATGTATATAGATGTGTTAAGTGGTAGATCTTCATGTATAGGAGGCAAGAAACTTGAAAAAGAAAAGATTTTGGTTGGAAATGTCTTATGGAAATTCGGATGATTTTGGAACCCTATTTTAAAAACCGCCAAAACCACTTTAAAACTCATATTTTTTATGAAAAATGGAAGGTATATATAATAGGTATCCTTAAGGAATGATTTTTATAAGTTTAAATGAGTTTAGGCATGAGTAATATGTAAAATTAGTAGTGAAGTTAGAATGGAAAATTTTGAGATAGTGATTAAATTGCTAAATTCGTATTTTGGGATAATGCCTACATAAACACTTAGTTTCCAAGCTCAAATTGCATGTTTTATGAGTTAAATGAAGTCTTTAGGCAATAGATATAATAAAGCTTCGATTTTTGATGCATTAAACAAGTTTTCTCATAGGAAAAATGCAAGAAAAGAAAATTTCAAAATTCGATTTTTGTGAAAAGCTTGTTTAAAAACATATTTACCAAGTGAAAAATGTGGATTTTTATGCATAAATGAAGGTCATAAATAGTATAGATGTTAAGAACTCATTTTTATTTAGATAACAAGTAAATTCCAAGAATAAAATCCTAAAAACCCTAAGGAATGTAAAGTTGGAAAAAATAGCTTTTTAGAAGTGACCATTATGGAGTTTTATAATAATTAGGAGTTCATAAGAGTTCATCATCAAAAATCATCAAGACCATGCATATATTGAGCTCATTACATGACATTCATACTAGGAATTCATTCATATATGATCTATACATGAATCATCAACTAGGAACATTTTTACCAAATGCGAAACAATTTTTCGGAATCGGAAACGTTACAGAACAGATCTGATCCCTCTGTTCCGTGACCTTAATGTTTTCAAAACTTGAAAATAATATTAGAAATAGATAAATCTTTCGAAGTAGATAGAGATTGATATAAAATTTGCGAAATTACGAGTTAAAATGACCAAGTTTTGGCCGTTTTAAGTTGGAACTTCCGCAAATAGCGAGAATTCCGATTTTGTGTAGTTTAGATGCATAGCTTGAATTAGTTTAGTGATGAGATTCTTATTAGGTTTTTCTTATTTGGTAGGTGATCCCGAGCAAGACGATACCCTACTACTCGACTACTATTATTAAGAGACCGGCGTACCATGGCCGAGTGAGTATTACTTCCGCTCTCAATTATTGCTTGTGATTGTATTGATAGTGGCATTAGTTGTTTAGGCAAAGATAAAAACGATTATGCATGATGGGGTATATGGGAATTATATACTTGTCTGCTATTGATACGTGAAGTTGAACTTAAGGAATATCGAAACTGGGTGCTAAGCTGCTGCTTGTTTAGCTAGAATTTATATTGATTGTCTGCGAATAATTGTTGGTCACCTAAAAGAATTGGATTAATCTATATTGGACCTCAATTATAATTGGACTCATTCATATCACGACGGGGATGGAGCATTAGCATTGGTTGGTTTTTCGTGACCCATAAAACGAATATGTTGGTTGATCGTGATCCATAAAACGAAATTGTTGGTTAATCGTGATCCATAAATCAAATTATCGTTCAGTTGACCGTGAGCTTAAATGGTGTCGTACCGCAGGATTCGTTAATCTGCTAACCCGGGATGGAGGGCGCAAGTCCATCCACATATGATTTCCAGCTGATCATATGTTTGCCGAACTCATTTGTTTGATGCATATCATTTGTTTGAGTAACCACTTGTTTGAATGATTTGTCTTAATTGTGATATGGAAGTTTTCACTCACTAAGCTAGTTAGCTTACGCCCCTATAGTTTTTACTTGTTGCAGCATGAATTCATTTGGCTTAGGCCAAGGCAGGCTACAGCTCAGGTACCGGAGCTAGAGTTTCCCTTAGAAGTTTATTTCGATTTTGTTTAGACTTCCATTGGAAACTAAAGGACTGGATGACTGTAATGGACTTAATATTATTTTGCGTGGAATGCCCTTAGACTTTGTAAAGTATATATGTGTTTTGGTTTATTATCTATGGCTAATGAATGCCATATTAAACTTCTTAACTCCATTGGTCGAGTATTCCATTGTTGTAAAGGGACGCTTTACATCTATACAAGACTCCCGAAGGGCTCGGATAGAATTTCGAGAGTCTTATATAGTATGTGGCGGGCTGTTACGTTTAGGATACCCTATGGGGTGTGACAGCAACATCATAAATCTATTGGGGAGTAAGCATAACAAGCTTAGTGAGATATCCTTACACAAAAGTACTCATAACAAGGCAATTATACAAGTCCATTAAGAAAGCATATGAAATGCAAACAACCATATCATCAAACAATACATATGACTATCCAGTTTTGTATGTAGAATGGATTTACCGCTTCATTTAAGGTTAGGAATGCTTTGAATTGGTCATAATCGACCTCCTTGAAATTCACACTTGTTTTGGTTCCAATCAATTGTACTACTAGTCTCCAGCTTTGCTTATCCAACGCAATCGATCTGGCTCAACTACACCATGAGGTCGTATTTCCCAAACGTTCTAATTTCTCAAAATGTAGCTAGGCAACTTACATTTTTGGTCATACGCTAAGAACTAGTAGCAAAATGCAAAAATGATATTCTAAGTGATATGCATGAGCGTAAGCACTTTAGTTTTAAAGGATTTCCGATCCGACATTTATTCATTTAAGGTAATCAATCAATATTTGCACACATAACAATATACATAAAGGAAATATATATTAATCAACCAAGCGAGCTCCTATATACTTATCGTTTGTTGATCACACATAATGAATCACATACATATCTCCCATTATAACCCACATGCATTCAATTTTTATCTTTCCCTAATATATAGTGCTCTATTTTACAAGCACATGCGCGAATACATAAAACATAATGGAAAACTAACTCGGCCATGGCAATCTCTATTAGTCGAATTAATCTTCGAGAAAGAGAAGGTCTTAGTCCTCATCCTCATCACCTAAAAAAAAAAATACCCGAAATAAGTATTTCATCCAAGATCTTCTTAAGCTATCTAATTCTATTTTATCATTTTCATCAAAATTGGGATGGCAAGAAATTCCAACTTAAAATGGTCATATCTTGCTCATTTTAACTCGGAATTTTGTATATTATATGTTGTTTTCTACCTACTCAAAAAATATCTATTTATAAGGTTATTTTTGTCATAAAAAGCTATTTGGGTTTCAAAATGGTACGATACAGAATTGTTATGAAATTTCTAGCCTTAAAAATAAATTTTCCAAGCTTTTCATTAACCAAAAATCCTATAGTAAATACATAGATATTTATATAGTTGAAAAATTCTTTTTGTACACATATAACTCACATTACATGCATGATTCAAGTGTTGTTGTCCAAATTATGATTTTTCATAAAACAATCTCCTTTTTAAAGATCAGAGTCTATAAGTTCCCTTTGTAAATTGTTAAAATGAAAACTAAGATTTTTAGTTTATTTTATATGAGTACTTTTTATATCATAACTACCATTTTTCTACTTCATAGACTTTATAAAAATAGGCTTTTATATTTTTTAAACTTGTTATTCTAGGTTGTTTAACAATATTCCTTTTCTAAGTGTTTTCTTGACTAGTGAGTTGGTTTTAACTTGACTTAAAATTTGTCTAGTTTTTAGTGATTGTTAGAGTGTTGGTATGAGTTCTTTGAAATAAGTTTTAAAGAAAAACTTGTATAGCAAAGAATTATTAACATTAAGATTTAATAATAAATTTATTTGATTTTGAAAAAGAGAGTAAAAGAACTTTATATCTATGTTTTAGAAAAAGCTTTACATAACATTAGCTCCTAAAATCTATGATGAACTTATTTAAATTTTTGAAAAGGGTATTGTTGAATTATAATCCTAAGTTTTAAATAGAAACTTTTCTGAAGTGCCAAAAATTATTTTTGTAAGGATTTTAGTTTTAAATTTTTAATGAAAGAAAAGAACTCCTTATATTTAAACAACAATGTAGTGATTGTGCATAATCATGAGCATATGACTATATTGCATAAAAGAATAATAACTTATATGGAAAATAAGAGATGCAGAAAATTAAATAAGTAAAAAAACATGTAAATAAAGTTAAGTATTGGAAGTTTTAGCTTTTATCAAGGCTTATGGACTAGAGATAGACTAGTCCTAAAAAGAAAAGCAAGAAACAAAAACAAGAAAATCATGAGAATCTTAGATTAGGTATCAAGACTCCCCGGACTTAAATTATGGACAAGTCCTATAAAAGAAAGAAGAGAAAAGAAAAGAAAAGAAAATTTTGGCGTGATAAGGAGAAGTCTAAGACTAGAAAGACTAGTCTTAACAAAATTACATGAAATAAATAAATTGCAAGAACATAAATAAAAGTCATGTTAGTGAGCTTTTATGCTCTAAGAAATATATACATAAATATATTTAATAACATGTAGAAGTTAGATTAGAGAAATAATATCAATATAGCAACATAATAACAATAATAACATAATGGAAGTTTACGCATGAATAAAAAAAAACATGAACATATTGTTGCTTCCATAACCTTATAGGTTTAGGAAACACACACTATGGTCATGTTAAGTTACATGACATGAAGAATAAATATGAAAGGTTTTACCTAAGGTAATGTATTTTGTTGAAGAAGAAAAGAGGTGGTTGTAGTAATATGTGGGTAGTGGTTTTGTGGACAGATGAGAGAGTTTGGAAGAGAAATTTGGAGAAGGAAAATTGAGGAGAGAATTTGGTAGAGTTTTGGTAAGAAAAATGAGATGTGTGAAAGAAAGCGAAGGAAGAGGGGGTATTTATAGATAAATGTAGAGTAAAATTAGTTGTAATAATAAAATAAAAAAAAAAAATAAATAGGTGTGTGTGTGTAGAGGCGCTGGTTTTGAAAGAGAGAAAGGGAGTGAGTTGATTTTTGATTGTTTTGTATTTTTATTAGAAAAAGTAATACTGTGTGAGATATTATGTGAATAAATTTTTATAGGAAAGGTAAATTGTAAGGAATAAGTATGGTAGAATGTAAGAATAGGTAGTAAAAAAGTAGAAATAGATAAATAGTAATGAATAGTAGAAATAGTATCATGAATAGTAGACTAGATAATTAAAATGCCAGAATATTTTTACCGTTCGGTGCACTGGAACATGGTTTTCAAAATCTGTTCCCAATCGAATCCAAAACAAAATAATTTTCGATAAATCTGATCTTTTTAAGCTTCCTTATATAATTTGAAACTATAATTTGAAATTATCTCATTTTTATTGTTTTTAAGTTTCGTGTGCAGGATTACCGAATCTAAATTTACTTAACTTAACATAGAACTAAGTTTACTTTAGGATTCTGGTTTGACTTTCAGTTCTTAGGGTTTACTTATATTTACCATAAAATATAGGAGCTTATAGAGATGTCATTAAAGAATATATCTAAGATATTGAAGAGGATTGCTCATAACATCTATAGATAGAGCGATGAAATCCTTATCATTGTGATTATATGATCCATGAATTATGGTTTTAGTATAGTTTTAGGTTGCTAATGATTTAGAAGAGATTCTAATTGTTAAACTTAGAAATAGACATTAATGATCTAGAAAGAGGCTTTAACATGTCTCAGATAATTCTTAGTTCAAGAAATCAACACATAATTTATTGAGAATTTATCGAGTTACATGAATAGACCTAAAGTTCTAAGTGCTCTAAGAAGTAGAATATCTTCATTTTCTTGTGTGTTGTGCACATAGTAGTTTAGACTTAGTTAATAGCTTAGCTTAGTAAATTCCCCTATCTTCATCAGCTAGATAATTAAAAAAAAAAAAAAGTGAATATAGGTAATCGCTAACTTTCTGTAGAATTAGACCTAGATTCTTCTACTATGCTACTTTGATAGGTACACCACCTATTTAGTTGTAGTTAGTTTAGATTTAGAAAACAAGACTTGTGCATGTTTATTCGTTTCATAAGCTACATCAGAGACAAAACACCAATTATTTTGAGTTTGATATTGGATCTTACGTAAGTTCTCATGTCAAACTCTTTTGTACAAGTATACAATAATCTTGTGTTACATTTTCGATAGAACTTGATAATCTAGACTAATATGTGAATTCAAATTAACTAAATGAGTGTTTATTGTCCCTAACCATCTCAATACAGCAAGAGACACCCTTAGACTAAGGCTACATATGGAAGTAAAGTTGTTAGGGTTACACTATAAATAGACACTTTAGTCATCCATAGTAGTTTGACTAGTAATCAATAGAGAGAAACTACATAAAAAGGACAAATACTAAGAGCGGATAGAAGTTGTAATGGTGTTGCATAACAAAATGAGACACGCATGTAATATGCTATGGATAGGTTGTGGTTGGTAACATCTGGAAATTATTGTACAAGATTACTTGTTTTTTTTTCGTTTATTTTTTTAGGCATGGAATATAGATATTCCCACTACTCTAGATGCCATATGAGATTAGCCTTGTAGTGCCACATCATATATTATTGCAGTCATGAGTACTCTCATATGACATGTGTAACATGTAATGTAGTGTGTGCTTTATGATTACTAGCATATTGAACTCTTATTGCATTAATATTAGGGACATGTGTGACTTATGGTATGTGCTTTAAAAGTGCTAACATTTTGACATGGATGTAATGAGCTTCTAATATATTACACGCAGTGATTGCAATCTTGACTATGCATATGCTCTAGCAGGTTACAAAGTAGATAACAACATAAGGGTGTGATAGGTTTGATAGTTTCAATGGCAACTAGTATCACAACAACGTTCTTTAGGGTGTAATCAACATTTTTCTTTGATAAACGTATGATGCCAATGCATTATTTTCTTTAATGGTACTTTTATGTTGGTTTATAAATATGGGCTAAGAATTCCTAATTGTTTTTAGACTTGTTTGACCTTAGTACTTTTTGAAGATTGATGTGGCTAAAATTTTATAAATATTCAATTCTATTATAAATGATCACTTTTGAGAAAATAGGTTTCCAAAGTAAATCAATAACTTTATTCAATCGATTTTTAAAATTAATAAAAGATTTTTGATAAATTATAGGGAAAATCTTATCGTATACTATTCAAGTAGGACATATGACAAGATATCGTTATCCATCAACTTCAGGACATGACAATAGCATTATGTAGTTACCTAAACAAGTTGAGAAATTTTAAGATATAACAATCATGACATTGGCTACCAACTATGCCAATTCTACTTCCAAGCAACCTAATCAACACAAAACTTAAGGCTCAAGATTCATTGAAATAAAATTTAAAATATTTTTCAACTACTATATGAATTAATTCACTTATACTCTTAACAGATGTTAAGATCAAATATCTAAAATTCAAACAAATTCATTAAGATCTCCTTTCATTTATAGTTGTCTAATCTTAATCATAACAACAAATTTCCTCTTGAGTAGTATATTTAGTAATCTCCAAATTATAGTTAGATCCCTTATTCACAAATTTAATTATCAAGATTAATTCTTTTTGCCATGTATATAGCTAAATCAAGATAAGTGAAATTGATTGAAATAAGTGTGTTGACTTGATATATTCAACTTGATGTCTATATAACTATTTTATCTAATCTATATTCACCTGCAAATTAAAGAAAAGCCATCAACGGGAATATAATAGATTAATTTTTCATGAATTTGAGGAAATTAAACATCATAATATATATATATATATATATGTCAAAAACAGTATATTTCAATAATTACAGATCGAAAGCACCAGTCTACAAAGATAAAAGAGAACAACTATGATGGATTTTTATCTACCCAAAAACTGCAATACATCCCTACATTATCCTAGATAACAACTCAATTAGCACCAAGTATAAGTTTCTAATAAATGAAATTAAAAATACAAGAAAAGAAAGAGTTATTAAGAGAGAAAAGTTCCTCTATACTATTTCTCTAAAACACTAAGGAATTGTCTTCATAGATGTTATAGGCTAATGGACAATTTCTAAATTTGTTCAAACCTATACTTTATTCCACCTCTTTACTTGGTCATGTGAAGCCATATCTTATCGCCAAAGCTTTAATATTCGGGCTATCATCTCCCTTATACAATGAGTCATGGCTTCTAGCAGTGATCCTTGAGAATTCCTGCACACAACACTGGTCCCTGCATTGCCCAATTAAAGATTCAAACCATTATTATAGTTAGTTTTAATCATATCAAAAGTTGGGGAGTCTAAGGTAGTGTCTTTTGTTGATGCAAACCATACTCACTGCTAATTACTTAAGACATAATATATAAAACAATCACAACGTAATTGATTATTGAGCTCCTTAACATCCCATTAAAACATTGTAAATCATCATCAAAATATAACAACATCTAAAACACAATACATCGAGGAAAGGAAGGTCTAATGTTGTTCTTGATAAAGTCTTCACCTAATCTTATTTGAGCAACTGCACTAACCTTTCATGGCATAGAAGGTCTAGGCACTGCGAAAGACAACCTCATGTTAAGATATAGAAAATAATGTAAAGTTTGAATAAAACTTAGAAAAAAGTATTAATTTTATGCAAGCGACATAAACTTTGTTCTAATGAAGTATTATAAAGCATTTTCTTTACTTATTTTTTCTTTAAGCTTAATAAGACAATGTTCAAGTCAATATTGAACTTTAGTCCTCTAATTTATCACATAATGTTTGCATGTTCCAAAGCTATCCTTGAGTGAACGAATTTTCAATTTACTTCCTTGCATATGACGGTTGCTATGATTTTATTATTACGAAGTTTTTCAAAAGTAATCAACTTAATTTTTTTTTAAATATATTTTTCATGTCTATTTCAAAAATTTTTGCATGGAAGGAAGGGAGTTTGAAGGTTTTGATCACATTAAATTAGATTTTAAAGTGGCTCCATGTTAGTTGCTCTAATAGGAGATTAATATTGGAAATTAAAAGACGGTGGGCCACTTTCATAATTTGTTGTGAAATTAAAATATCTAGATATGTTGTGGGTGAGATAATCACTCAGTGAAGGATTTGTTTTCCTTGCAATTTTGATAATCTTAGATGAATGCATGTTGAATTTAACGGTCAATTTGTTACGGTATGAAATTTTAGAGGTTAAGGATCTTTTTGATCCTCTTACATATATGGATTTTCATGTAATTTTAAAGTCTAATAAATTTAAATTCATAAATTTTGAATACTTGTGTAAAAATTTGTATGGTTGGCAAGGGTGAGGGTCACTTTTGTCATTTGGAATTAATCATAAATTTAAATCTAATAGTATGGTTACAAATTATGATCCCAAGAACATATAAAATAATTATTTTGGAGGTGCAACAAAATGTAAGAAAAAATTTTAAGGAAGAAGAGAAAAAGAATAAAAGAAATTGGCAATCCATCTCTCTATATAAAACTCTTCATAATGATAACAATCTCTTAATTCAAAAAACCTAGCCACCTTCACCACTTCTACATGGACTCAACAAACAAAATATCTGTTCTCTCGATTCTGCCATATTTACTTAGCTAATATGTAATTAAAATAAGATAGACGACCTTAAAATTAGTACAAAAATAAAATAGATTAGATACAAACTGGATTAATTTCAAATATCATCACTATAATATCACAACACAACTTACCTTACAATATGAAAACTTTGATGAATGATTCATGATACTTGTTAAGATGATGATGATGATGATGATGATGAGATGATGATGATATGATAATAATAATAATAAATGACAACTATCCAAACACTTTTGTTTCTAAAAAAAAGGTCATAAATATTAAAAAAATGCAAATTTTAAATTTTAAGCTCATTTAGAGATATTTATTAATTAATAGGATTTCTTTTTATTTCACATATGAGACATGTTGTATCTTCTTAAAACATCCACTAATATAAATTTCCTACTTATTCAAAAAACATATGTTAAAAGTTTCGAAAATTAACTTGTGTACAAACTTTTGCTTTGTTTTCCTTCCGCTCCTTAGAAACTTCTTTGCTTTACTTGGTCAAATCTATCTAAAAATGGCAAATGGTAATTATCCTGTTGTCTTGATGCCAAATGGCAAACACCCATTCACTTTCGATTCCTAACTCTCATGCCACCCTCATATTTCTTTCCTTAGCAGACACCTTGTGATTCACTACAAAAACACAATCCATACTAAACTTGCAATTCTACAATATATCAAGAGGAACTGAAAAATAAAAAATACACACAAGTAACAACACAGAGCAAATGGAAGGGGCTGATCCAGCAAAGAATGTGCTTCACCAAAGAAGCAAAGTACAAGTTTGTCCAATGAAATTGGCCATTGGTGGTGTCGCTGTGGCAGCAATCCTTGGTTATTTCACCTTGTACACTAAAAAGAAGCCGGAAGCTTCTGCTGTTGATGTGGGTAAAGTGGCCATTGGGATTGCTAATCCTGAAAATACTCATCCCCCGAAGTAGAAATTTTATTTTAATCATTATTTTAAATTCAAATGCATACTATTTATGATTATATATACTTAGGTACTTAGATATTGACATTTCGATATTCGATTTGTCTTTTTATTATTCTTTTTAATTTGCTTGTTTGATTTGTAACCTAGACGTCAATATCAAATAAGATCTGTATACATACAAAGAAACTTCCTTTTGTTCTCTATTGCTTATTGTATGGCCATTTCTTGTTGCATTTGAGTTTAGATATACTCATTGCACGTAGAAACAAAGTGGTTTAATGTGGCATTGCCATTGCTAAAACTTTTTAACTTTAATAAGATAAAGGATAATTATCTTAGTTGAGATAAAATTCTTACCTTGAAGGAATCATAAAAGATATATTATCTTTTGGAACTGCCTATTGGAATACGAGGGAGGAGAAGATGGTTATCGATTAGATGTTCTTTAAGTTTTTTACAAGTTATTTTCTATACATTGCAAATTAGAAAAATTAAATTCATCATACCATGGATTATATCTTTTAAAAAAAATCTATATATAGTCCTGTATTTTTTTTTTCTTTTTAATAAGTTTAGATTTAGACTCAAATAAGACTAAACCATCAAATTAATTTTTTATGACTAGTTTAATGATTGGATAATTAATTAAATGATCTATGATAAAACCATAAAATTTCCTTCTTTTTATTGTGGATTTACATGAAATAATTTGTAAATTGTGGCTATAGTATAATAATATATTTATATGTGTAAATTATTTTTAGCATGATATTGATGTTACAATTTTTTTTGTAAGTCTAACAATATAAATATATAGGAATGCCCTAATGAAGGAGAAGACTTTAAGATTAGTTAATGTTTTAATTTATGTCAATGTTTGATATAAAAAAAATATTAGAATGAAATAGAATTAAAAAGAAATGACAAATCCATTCAATGGCTGAAAACAATCATATAATCAATGATTATCATCCCTATTCATAATGGAATTCAATATTTATATAGTAATATTTATAAAAAAAAATACCCTTAATTTCTAAATATCGATATGTGTATATTCAAATAACATATATAATGATAGTATAACTTATATACATAAGTTGTAACAAGTAGGCATTAAAAAGGATATTACTTGTATGGATTTTATATAATGTGGATTCCCTTCTTTAACTATTTAAAACAATAATCCCATCACATTTGACCCATTTTATAAAACCTTGATTCATTTCTTTACCCAACGGAAATGTTAATACTTATTTGTACTTATGTGGAAAGGTTGATGTATTCCTATTTTATCTACTATTAAATTCATATTAATTTGACTAGGAGAGCTTAGAAAGGTTAATTTAAAGCCTCAATAGAGTATATGAATCATTCTTAGAGGAAATAAAAGTACTATGGCAAATTTACATGATTAAGTTAGGAAGGGAGTCGAATTATAGAATTAGGATGCTATAATTAATATACATAAATGGAGCTTGGTCAAATATATTAAGATTTTGCATATTTAGTGTCATGCCCCAAATAAGGTTAAGGCTTATTCAGTTTCACCACGTATAACACTTAGGTGTTACACACAAAGGCTATCATAAACTATTATTTATTATAATCATTTGCTATCCAATTTTACATATAGAAACTTTTATTTAGGTTTTAAAAACATACAGAAAAGAGAATTTACAAAAAGATTGATAAAAGGCTACTCTCTTGAGTAAGCTAACATATATAAGTATCACATAAAACTATATCAAGTCTGATCTCAAAAGAGTATCACATGTATGTATCACAAATCAAAGTAGCTAATATTTAACGAGGTAGCTGAGTATCTCAATCTATAGTATATTGAAGTTCAATCGGCCCCACGAGTCATGAATGAGACTATATTACTTATCACCATATGTAGGCAAACACTATCCTAATACCATTTTCCTTATCGGTTACCCTTCTAAGCCACCACTAGTGGCCTAAGCATCTAACCATGGTGGTACAACCTAGCAAGGTTGTTTCTAAACGACACACACACAAGAAATAAATCAATTATTAAGCTATCTTTAACTTTTAATTTGTTATAATAAACCAATTATTAGGCAAGTCACTGTGTAATTGATATAAGGTCAAAAGTCTAAACAAGATCAAAGGTTAGACTCCAAGGCAAACAAGTATCTATTTAAGAGAGATTAATTCATATCAGAATTGAGTATACAACTTAATTATCAAGTTCATATTGATTATTCAATTAGAGTAAGGTGATAGGTAATATAAGACCTTAAGTATTATCTTGAATTGAATCCATTTTATGGTAATGGGCCTAAGTATTTAGGATAAGCACGTAAGAACACTAGATTGAAATTTTTATTTAGAAGCATTGGGTCTTTAGGGATCTAATTCAAGCACAACAAGAATATATTCAAGTCTTATGCTATGTAAGGAAATGGACTTTAGAGAATTGCTAAGTGAGCTCATTAAAGAATATATATTATAATTTAGGTGGAGTTAGGCTTAAAGATTAACATTAGATCCAATTTGAGAAATATTGGATTTTAGACTGAAGAATTGGTTATAAGCCTAGAGAAAAAGAATTAATTTTTTATTTAGAGTTATTGGGCTTAGGTAATTTCTAATTAGGTCTAATTACCAATTGTATTTTAAGGCTTTTGGGCCCATGAAGTGGTATTTGAGCCCAATAGGTGATTCACCACCTAGAATTGAGCAATAAACTTAAATAATTGAGATTATGCCCAATTGGAATAGTTACTAGGTATTAAGTCCATATTTGGTAATATAAGCCCATAAAGAGTAAATTTAATAAGTGACTTAGACTTTTAGTCACTAGACCTTAAAGCTTCTAAGGGAAATCCATTTGGAGTAAGTTAGGTCCATTAAGTTTTAATAGGCCAAAATAGACTAAGAAAAGGTTAATGGACCTAGGGAATTTAACTAAGCCCATTTTAGTTAGCAAGGCCCATTTTAATTAATTGAACTCATTTTAGACCTAAAATTATCAAATATATCCATTTTACATTTACAAGTTCAATATAAGTCCAATTATTTATATTAGGATTTAATTAGCCAATGGACCTAATTTTCTTAATTTTAAACCCAATTATATAATTTGGCCCAAAATTCATATTTACTAAATTTTTAATATAACAAATATTTTAATTAGTCCATTTTTTTAATTTAATTAATTAAATTTTATTTTTATCAGATTGACTCAAGTTTGGTCTTAGAAACATCATTTTGGTTAACAAATTATTTATTTTATCGGTTCAGTAATTTTTAATGCAATTTAATTTGATCCAACGAGTAATTGATCGGTTCAGAGGCTTGTTAGACCGATTTTGTAACTTTTTTATAATTATTTAGTTAAATTGGAAAGTTTCACAATTTTATCAAGTCGATTCTAGGAAAAACAAACCAATTTACAAGTATAAATACCATAAATAGGGCGTGAAGGGAGTAATTCAACTGGTTTAAGAATGGTTCAGGTTGGTTCACTTGATAGAAAAATAATTCAGATTTTTTATTAGTTGAGTCGACAAAGGCTTAGTTTGATTCAAGCAAAACATGTGGCTGGTTTGGCTCCTAGAAACCAGTTTTGCTCGGTTTTACTTATTTTGTAGAAAAATCACATATTTTAAAAAAATTCTCACTCCTATCTAACCTAAATGATTCATGAAATCATCCTCAACTTAGTTATTGTCAAACCCACTATCAATGTATAAATCATAAATATCTAGATCATCATCAACATGTGAAAAGAACTCCTAAATAACTGAACAGTAAAGTCTAATACTAACTACTACATGTAACCACATATGATGTTAATCACATGCCACTTAATTAATCTAATGCATCAATCAAACGAAAAGCAAACCTTAATTAAATTACTAAAATATTAGCACTAAATTAAATATACAACATTTGGAACCAAATTCTTAGAATTAATTTTTTAGAGTGTGAATCCTTAGTTTTTAAAAGTATGAACACATAATCCTAAGTTGATTTTTAGAAGTGTGAATTTGTACATAAGTGAAACCCTAAAGCTAATTTTCATATGTGTGGCGTAGGTTTTAAAAGAGCCATATGTGTGTATATTTATATATATATATATATATATATATATAATACGACATAGAGTAGTTTTTTTTAAAAGTATAGTGCAAGCTCCAAGAAAATAAATAAATAAGTTTAAGGTTTTGATACTATGATCACTTCTTTGATTTGTGATCTATCCTAAATCATGAAAATCACTTGAATCCTTCTTTGAACCACGAGTTTAATCCATTTTCAATAAAATTGATTTATTTATTCTAGATCAATCTTATGGTAGAAATGTTAAGTTTTTGAAATGATTAGTTTTGATTGAATCTCTAATCAAATTTATGTAGCTTATAATGGAAATGGCTTTAGGATTTGGTTACCTTAAGGTCGACATCTAATGGTAGTTGAAAAGCTAATAAGCCAATTCTAGCAAAAGTGCTTTGTAATCTTCGGGTTTTTGCCTTAGCTAGAATTAAGAACTTGAATGCTTTGGTTAAGTAAAGACAAATTAGAAATAATTCACCAAAGAACAAGACTCTTGATATTAACTTTAAATTTGTTTTCACCAGTTTTGAAGCTAAAAACTCGTTTTCAATTCTTCTATGCCTTGAAATAATAAATGCTTTGGTAGTAGATTAATTAATATTTATTAGGTACTATAATCTATCGTCCTATATACATTAAAAGGTTTTGATTTTCATTTCTTATAAATAAACCTTTTCCAAAATTACCAGATATTAGTTTGCGAGCTGTCTACCGTAAATTTCAAAACATGGGTATACTATCCTTTCTATTAATAAAGTTTCTTTCATTAAATATTAAAATGACAATTTCCAATTAAACCATACTTGTTTTCTTTTATATAAAAGAAAAGTAACTAGAGATTTGAAAGTTACACCAACTAAACATCATTGTTTTCAGAAGATAAACACAATATTTTCGAGGTTTGCTTTTCTAATAATAATCTCTTTTAGCACCCAAAATCATTTTCTCAAACTTTCACTTTCTTAACTGGAAAAACCCCAAGATAGTGTTTACAAACTTCACAACCAGTATCTTGAGAAGAAGTGAGTGAAGTAATCTCAAAAAGCATGACAAGTAAGTTCGTTTATTATATTTTCAAAAGTTACAAAAGAATGTTCTTATTAAATACACCTGTACATGTGCACATTTCACTGCTCATGTGTGAAACATCATTTTTTAACAAATGTTACAGGTTAGTAAATTAAAACTGAGCCTTGCTTGTGAAGAAATGTTAAGAAAAATAAAAACTTGCTTTGTGAATTTGCTTAGGCTTAGCGAGTAAAATTTTTGTTAAAAGCTTAAACTAACTTGGCTCAATTAAACAAAGAAAAAAAGAACATGCAATATAGCAAAGTAAATCTACCCTAAAACCCAAATGTTGGATCTACTTGTCATCATCAAGTCAAAACAATCTATTTGCTTTCTTTTCTTATTTTTTCTTTTGAGACTAGTCCATTCTTAGTCCCGGGATACCTTGATGAAACTAAGGTTCCCAATACTTGATATATTTCTTTAGTTGCTTATTTTATTACCATTATGTTTTTCCTTACATTTCATAATTCTATTTCATGATCATGCATGAACATAGTGATTTTGTCTCAAAAAGATAAAGAAGAAAAGTTTTCTTAAAATAGAAATTCTTCTCCAAAAATAAATGTTGTCATGAAAGAAACAATTTTTTTATGAAAACTTAAGGAACCAACTTAGTATATCTTTTCTAAGAAATTAGTGGAGCTCACAATAGAAGTTAGAAACTAAAGAAAAGAGGAATTCTTAGAAAATACATATTTATTGGAAAAGTATTCTTTAAGAAATATCAAATTCTTGTTTAAATAAAAAGTTTTACTAAAACTTCACTTTTCATCATTCAAAAAGACTAGTTTGACAAACACTAAGAAATTTCCTTTCATAAAAATAGAATTAATCAACAACATAGTAAACCACTTCTTCAAAATATAGAATTATTACTTTCAAAATTATTAGAAACTAAGCTATAAGGAATTTAGAAAGTAGAATTCATTCTTTCAAAATTTAAGGAAATAGAATTAAGAAATACCCCTTTCAAAATGACTTGAGAAAGTTCTACCAAACTAAGAGGGAAATTTCAAAAGTTTTAGAAAACTTTACTTTTACCAAAAATTTATAGTTGAGACAACTTCATTGATTTCATGCATTTAACATGAGTAAACAAATATGTATATTTTTCAAAGGTCTTACAACTATTATAATATCTATCTCTTTGATTCAAGTTTTTATAAAAAGAAGAAAATAAGTTTTGTAAAATTCGTGGTGAATATGATCACCACTATTTCGGAGCTCAAACGACTTAGTTTGATGAAAATAATTTTAAAATTGGATAGATCTTTTCGAATAGGTAAAAAGTGAATTCCGAGTTAAATTAACCAAGTTATAGCCATTTTAAGTTAAAATTTCTCTCTATACGAATTTTAACAATCTTATGACATAGTTCCTTATTAGTACCATAGAATCAAAAAGAAATACTCATTTTGGGTATTCTTCTTGATTAGGTGATCTCGAGGAGGATTGTTCATATCCCGAAGATTCTTACGATTGGTGGAAATCCCAATGACTCATCCATTACAAGAAATGTATCATCATGGCTGAGTGAGTCTACTCCCCGTTATTTTCATACTTATGATTGTGATTGTAAATTAAGTTGCATTAGAATTTAGGCAAAATCAAATGGAAGTTGTATGATAATATGTTGAAAAAATATTAAGTATATCGAAACATGATTTGTTTGTAATAAAGTTGCATATACAGTAATGTCTTAAAGTATTTGAAATTGGTAGCTCACTTGAAAGAAGTTAAATATAATGACTAGACTTTAATTAAGAAATTATGCATGCACTTCATATGTTAAGTCACATTGCATTCACTACTATACAATTGGTGGAACAAGTATATAATAGTGGTGGTAGGCATAACCGGTATATCATGTAAGTGGCGAGTAGGAGCCGGTAAGAACTACATAAATTGGTGGCTAGTAGGAGCCTGTAATGACTACAGGTTTTTTATGGCGTATAGGAGCCGATAAACCTATAAAAGTGTTTTAAAAGTCGTAGCCGTAATTGATCTGAATACCTAACCCCGAATGAATGGCGTAATTCATTCAACATATGATTCCCGAAAAATCATATGTCTTGTATGCTCATGTGTTTGTTGCATTCCATTTGCTTGACTAATAAACTTGGTTGGTATTTTACTTTGAATGTGAATTTTTGGGATTTACTCACTAAGCCCGTAAGCTTACGCCCCTATAGGTATTTGCATTCTCAGGAACACCTATTTTTGTACCCGAGGTCTCCTCATATCCGTGTAAGTATTCTTTTGAAGCTTTTGAAGGAAATCTACTTGAAGATTTAGATTAGAATTCCTTTGAAATCTTTAATGTAGTATTTAAATATTGTAAAGACTATTTCGATCTTTGGGATTTAGCAGGGGTATGCCCCTAAGAAATGATGTAATAGACCTTTGGTTATTAATTCTATAATATATTTTATTTTTGAATTCTTGTATGTTCATTTTTACTTGCTTAGACTATGCTTTCCAAAAGCGTCTCCTATTACCGTGCTAGACGCCCTACATGTAATATTAAGACTTTCACGTGACTAAGGCAATCATTCTTGAGTCTTAATATTATATGTGGTGGACTGCCACGTTTATGGTACCTTTCGGGCGTGACAAATATGGTAACCTTAGTCTTAGGAAAATAATTTGTTGGTATTCAAAGTTTTTACAAAAAGGTTAAGAGTAAACTATTTTCAACTCCATAACAAAACTAAGAAGCAAAATATTTTTCAAAGTTAAGATAAAATCAACCCATAAAGTTATAAACCCACTTAAGAAAATAATGATTTTCAAGTTCAAAAGAAGGAACTTATTTTCAAAGAATATAAATATGATAAAATCAAAAACAAAGGACTTTATCAATAAAGAGGATTATTTTCAAATAAAATTTGTAGAGAAAATAAAAGACCAAGTTTTAGAAAACAAGAACTTATATTTCAAACAAGAAATATAAGAAGAAAAGACTCATTTCTAAAACCATTCTAATTTCAAATTTATAAATAGGTTATCAACAACTTAATAAACTTTTTGATAACTTTGATCTTTTATCACTAGAAGTAAAAATTATTAAAAAAAACCAAAGTTAAAGAAAATCTTACTTGTTTTGGAAAAAGGAATGAGGAAAATAAAATAAGAATATACTCTTTTATAATAACCTTGGAAAATATAAAATTTATTCAAAATACTTGAAAAGAAATTTGTCAAGTTAAGTTTTAACACTTCAAAATGAATTGTTTTATGAAATAAATTGTTTTATGAAATAAATTGTTAAGACACTACCATTAGAATTTTTGCATATAAAATAAGCTTATCTATATACTCAAAGGATTTATCAATCACATATATATCTATATTTTTACTAAAGGATTTTTAAATGAAGTTGAGTTGGAAAATTGTTTCGTAAAATCTTGAAATATTCGTTTTGAATCTGTACCCTTAGGTTTTGGAACCCATACGACCTTATATGACAAAAATAACCTTCTAAATGAATATATCTTTTCGAATAGGTAGAAAACGGTATATTATATGCAAAATTCCGAGTTAAAATGAGCAAGTTATGGCTATTTTAAATTAGAATTTCATTCTATGCAATTTTGATGAACATAGTGAAATAGAATTAGAAAGTTTAAGTAGAATTTCTAATAAATACTCATCCCGAGTATTTCTTTTGTCCAGGTAATGAAGGATACGAGATTACCCTTCCTGAGGATTACTACGACTAAGAAGATTGCGAAATGGATGAGTGAGTTATTCCTCTTAATTTCGTTACCTTTCTTGTGCTTGTAAAGTAGTGGCATTAGTATACTAAGAAAAGATAAAAATGGATATATATGGGGAATCCAGGGATATGTATATATGTGATTCTATGCTTATGTGTGAAATGAGAATTAAGAATACTGCAACTTCAAACTGCCGTTTAAATGTTGTTTACTTACTTGTATGATTGCTTATTGTTTGCTAAATTGATTAGTCGCGCGCCCCCCCCCCACCCCACTTCCCCACCCCCCCCCCCCCCCCCCCCCCCCGCGGTTCCCCCTAATATTAAGGTTTAGCTTAAGAACAATAAAACACTCACACATAACATCCATCGAGTCACATTTCTTTCGGAAGGCTGCCACTCCTACGTGTAGAGTTGGATTGGCTACTATCGTGTTGGGACACGAGTCATATTCCTTCCTGGAGAATCTAAATTGCTCAGGGAATGCGACTCTAGGTTTGGAGCCGAGCCAACCGAACGCTTTAGGTAGGGACCTGGGGACTAACAATAGAAGGTCGAGGATCTTCATCAATAATTCCCTAACTTTTGATACGAAGGGGTAAATCCGTTCTATATATGGTTTCCAAATAACTATATATATTTGTGAAATCACGTGATAGTTGCATTATATGCATAGCATATACATGAAAATTTAAATGAACTTGTTTGAAACCATGGTGCGAATGAAAATAAATACCTCACTAAGCTAGTTGTAAGCTTATACCCCCATAAATTTTGTTGAAATAGGTATACCCATGGCTTAAATCGAACATCATAACATTAAGGAAGTCATAGAAGGATGTTAAACATTTATGAAGGCAATGGGAACATTGGATGAAGTTACTTTGTAAGGTTCCTTATATGTAATGTATGTTATGTTAGCGTTTTGAAAATTTCTAAGAAGTGTATTTATTTTGACTTGAAGACGATAGAGGGATATGCCCATAAGAATTGTAATTTACCATGTTTATGTTTTATGATAAGTATTCTTCTTGTCTTGTTACTTAATCATTATCAATTTAAATTACGTTACTCCGATGCGTTCCCTTGAATGTAATGTACACCTTCTACATGATATGGAAGCCTTTGCATGACTGAGGTAGTCATTCTTAGGCTTTAGTATTGTATATGACGGACTGCCACGTTTAGGATACCCCTCAGGGCGTGACACATATAATATGACTTACTGTCAATACTAAATGATTTACAAAGGTAGAAATATTTACATGTTTGCTATAAAGTGTTTAAGTAAAGTATTACTTTGGAAAATGCAAGAATTAAGGGCTGGAAATTGTAGGACAAAGCTGCACCTTCCTTTTCTAAGACTTTAATGGCTTTAAATGTTAAAAATAACCTTAGAAATAGATAGATATTTCCAATTAGGTAGAAAACGATTACTAATATACGAAATTCTGAGTTAAAATGAGCAAGTTATTACCGTTTTAAATTGAAATTTCCACAATCGAGAAAAATGTAGCAAATAAAACAAATAGAATTAGAAAATTAAGTAGAACCTCTATGAAATAATCATTTTGAATATTTCTATTGTTTAGGTGATGAGGAGTTTGACGTACCATTTTCGGAGGATTATTTCGACTAGGAATTGCTCCAGTAGACGGGTGAGTTTTTCCTCCTAAATTCGTTATATTATTTGTACTTGCAAAGTTGTTGCACTAGCATGTTAAGAAAGATAAAAATAGACATGTATTGGGGATTCTCAAAGGTTAAGTATGTGTTTCTTGCTT
This sequence comes from Combretum micranthum, assembly GCA_024138025.1. Classification (NCBI taxonomy): domain Eukaryota; kingdom Viridiplantae; phylum Streptophyta; class Magnoliopsida; order Myrtales; family Combretaceae; genus Combretum; species Combretum micranthum. The sequence continues at coordinate 373,345 of JAMXBD010001307.1, forward strand.
ATTTGATTAAGTGAATACTAAGCATATTGCAACCCTAGAACGCTTGCTTAACTGTGTTTACTTATTGACATGCTTGATTGCTACGTATGTTTAAATTGATTGATCGCCCCCTTAATGGAATGGTGTTAACTAGAAAATAGTCATGTATAGCATCCATCGAGTCACATTTAGAAGGCTACTACTCCTACACATAAAGTTGGACAGGCCGCTAGCGTGGTAGGACATGGACGATGCTCCTTCCTAAGGAATCTACATCGTTCAGAAAATGTAACTCTAGATTCAGAGCCATGCCAACCAAACGCTATAGGTAAGTGCCTAGGGACTAGCAATAGAAGATCACGAGAACCTTCATCAACAATTTTTAACCCTTGAAATGGAGGGTGTAAATCCATTCTATGTATAGGTTTTGAATAACTATACATATGTGTGATTTTCATGTGATTTTTATGTGATTGTTGCAAAAGTATAGCATATGCTTGACTAACTAACTTTTTTGTTTATAATTGTTGATGCGAATGACAGGGCAATATCTCACTAAGCACGTTGTAAGCTTACACCCCCATAAACTTTTGTTGAAACAGGTATATTTGCGGCTTCATTCGAGGATCGGGATATTAAGGAAACCATTGGTGGATTTTTGAGCTTTTATGGAAAAAGTGAGAACATAGGATGAATTTATATTCTTGAAAATTTTCTTTATAAGTAATATATGATATGTTAATATTTTTGAGATCACTAGGAAATGCATATATGTAAGACTTGAAGACATTAGATAAGTATGCTCCTAAGAATTGTAATTAACAATATTTATAATTAATGGTTTATATTTCTCTTACTTTGTTATTTAAATTGTTATCAACATAAATTGCGCTACTCCAATGCGTTCCCTTGTTGTGTTGTACACCTTGTGCATGATATAAAAGCCTTTGTATGACTAAAAAAGTCATTCCTAGACTTTAATATTATGTACAGTAGATTACCACGTTTAGGATACCTCTTAGGGCGTAATAGTTTTCCACCTTTATTCCCCTAGTACTTAATTTTAAAAATCATATAATAAACTTTAATCTTAGAGGGAAGAGTTAAAGAAGTTCCAATTGCTTTTTAAAAAGAAAAAAGTGATCTTTGAAAAAATTACAAAGTGCATGGATTGATGCACAGCCATGGTGGAAGTTAGTGTAGGTGTATAGAAAAAGTACATAGACATGCTGAAAGATGGTGCACATTACAAAAGCTAACGACGACCTATACATGAGTTCATGGAAGTAGTTGTGTGTGTCATGCCCTAAATTGGTTCAAAGTGCATCATGTTCACACGCATAACACTTAGGCATTATACGTCAAGACTAACTTAATCTATAGTTTATTGTGATCGTTGCTAAACAAATTTTAGATTTAGAAATCATTAAATTAGATTCTGAAAACAACTAGATTTGCAGCGATAAATAAATTTCTCAAAACCTTTTCCAAATAGGCTACTTCAGAGAGTAGACCAATATACATAAATAAGTTTCATACCATCAAGTTTTTCAAAATAAAATGTACTAAGTAATATAAACCATAGGCACATAGATAGGCCCTCATTAAAATGTAAGTTTGATGATAAAATTTGATAACTAAAGTCTCTCCATTCTTCAATTATCTCATCAAACTCTACACCATACCCTGAGTAGTTATAAGTATCATAATCAAAATCATCAACACCTAAAAAAGAAAGTAATGAGCCGAAGCCCAGTACAACAGTAAGACAAGCACACACAATATGGGTACGCACATCTATTCTAAATGAAATGCAACAATCAACAGTCAACAGTTTATATATTTAAATTAAAGTGTAGCAAAACAATAATGAAGCACTCGCACTCTAGTAAGACACTAGAAACCTGGGGGTCCTAAGTAGCAGCAACTACTAGGGCGATTGATCTAGACAGCCCAAATACCTATATCTCCTACCTCTACAAGTAATAGCTTCATCTGGGGCACAGACATTACACATCTTTACCCATCACAATCAATAATATAATATAGCTCAACCGGTCTGATAAACATTAATCACATTATATTACTTCCCTCCGATCTAGGTAGACATTACCTTGCTATCATTTCCCCCATCAGCTACTAGCCAAGCCACCCATGGAGGCCTTAGCACCTAACTACCGTGCTAGCATCACCTAATAAGTTTGTTACCCTTCGAATCGAGTCTCAAAATGGCAACACACAAGCAACAAGCAATTATTAAAGCCATATTTAAGTATTAATTTATTTAAGATGTCTATCCTAACAAGCACCATGTAAGTTACTGTGCATTTGGTACAAAATATGTATTCTAAATAAATAGATGATAGATTAGAAGATAAAGTAGGAGGTAGACTCCTAATAAATATTAGTCAAGAAATCGATCCATATAAGCATTTAAATCAATTATTAACTTATGTTAAACTCATGTAAAATACTCATTTTTCAGTAAATATTCATTTGGAATAACATACTCCTCTTATTATTCATGGTCCATCATATTATATTACATCTAAGCCAATACTAGTTAATAAATCTATTGTAATATACAAATAAATAAGTTATAATGAAGGTTAGAATTGTAATAAAAGTGTTGTTAAAGGGTAATTTTGTCTTTGAACAGGTAAATTTTGGATACGGGAAAGTCACACGAACAAGATGGGACGAATTTGTAGAAATTGGCCCTAAGATGGCACTTAGGACGCCAGCCTACTTGGTGGCCTAAATCTGTTTTCTATATATATGCAGTTTATGACGAGAATTAGGATTTGTCTTGTTTTCCTCCGAGTTCTTCTTCTCCAAAGCTACCTAGGGCTTGCTTTCTTCAATGTTTGGTGTGAGAAATCAAAGGAAAATCAAGGTCTTTAATCCGAGTAAGTAGATCTATACGAGATATATACAATTTAACATGTCATCAACATCATAATCATAGATTTCTCATGTTTTTGAAGGAGATTGTGAGAGAAACCGTTGAGGATCAGATCTGAATCTTGAGGAGAACGATTGGGAATTTGAGATTCATTCAAGGTAATTAAATTCCTTATTTACATATGTAGATTTCATTGAAATGATTTCTAATTCAGAGTTTTGTTCGTTCATGATTGGTGATGTTCTAGGGTTAAGGTTTCTTTGCGTTCTTTGACGAATTTACAAATTTAAAGTCAAATGAAAGTAAGTTTTTATCCTCTAAATCATAGATTCATTAAAAGATCAAATTAAAATGATGGATTTTTTTGTATATGTTGATTTATAAATTAGGGTTTTGTGAAGGAAAGTCATTCTTGTTGTGAGATTTTGTGGAGCTTGAATAAGGAAGAATTTGCAGTTGAGGAGTTCTTGAAAGGGTAGGGTTTTTGGGAGACTTTGATATGATAGGAATTGTTTTATAATTATGACATTTAATATGATTTTGTTCATATGTGAATTATCAGGAGATTTGAGGATTAGGGTTCATTATTCTTAGAGAATTTGTGGTTTTTGAGAATTTTTCCTGAAATTGAAAGGTATGACCATTCCTTATTTGTTGTTTTTGTGTGTTGGTTTAGTAATTTGTTTGCTTGGTTGTAGGAACAGAAAAATAATTAATCTAAATCTATTTGTCTTAATTAATTTTTTTTTTGTTTGGCTATGACTAATAAAGACCTAGCAGACAGTGATATTGGTGTAGCACCCTGATGATCTTTGTGTGAGGTTGTCCCTAGTGAACTCGTGCATTGAGATGATTCCGGTAGATTTAGGTGATTTGGTAGTATGGTCGCGAGTGTTTGAGGAGTACCCATTCACCAATATATGTATATAATTACTTATTTTCAAAAGAGTTGGTTGATTTCTAATGGGGTTTGAGTTACTCCGGGTTTGGGACTAGGAATTCATAGTTCTAAATTGTATTGATTTGCTGGCTTAAATAAGAAAATAAACTGTTGTTTGCATTAGAGTAATTGCACTATATATACATGTTGTTTGTGCATATGCATTTATTTGTGGACTAGCGTACTGGGTGATTTCGCTCATTTCTTTCATTTTTCAGGTACAGGTGATGATGAAGTTATTTATGATTTATCGGGTTATGATCTTTTCTTTGATTATGGTTATGACAATAGTGGTCTAAACTACCCTGTAGAAGAATAGGATCGGATACAGGATTTATGCAAAACCTTTTCTTGAGATATTGAAGACTTTTGGAATAATATTTTGGCTATTTATCTTATTGAAGATTTTTTTATTTAAGTATTTGGATTTATGTAATAGTTATAACTAAAGGATTTTATGTCATTTATTTTGAAGATAGATCTTTCTGGATTTTTTTTTTCAGTTGGCTATAGTTTTGGCAACATGGATCTGTTTTCATAAACAGGAGATTTCAAAGTTATTATATGATATAGGTTCTATATTTTTTTGATGTACCCTCTAAGAGTATTATAGAGATTATGTTTTTATATTGTGGATTTAGAGCCTTTGCGTGTTCCATTTAAGAGATAACACGTAGCGGGTTGTAATCGCCTTAGTTTAGTGCGTTACATCTATATTAGCTTAATTTAGCCAAATTAGATAAAATTTAATCAATCAAGTTCTATTTAAAATAAGTGTTACATTTAATTAGTTATTAAGTCTATTAATATACTTTATAGTTCAAAATACATTTAGTATAAGTATAAGTCTAGCTCATTCCTAATCATACAAGTACCAATATATTTATCATTTATCTTAATTTTTTTTTCTGAGAAGACCATCATTTGGGTAATGCTAGTGATATTGCCCGTGATTGACATTACGCCCATGATCTAGGCCGTGTTAAAATTAATATGAGGATAATTTTAACTCCAAAGAGATCACGTTCTCAGTCATGGTAGTGATATTGCCATAATGGTCGTGATCAACCATTTTTATACTTTTTTAATTGAGTAAATTCCTAAAATCAAAATAATTAATTATTTATCTTAATTCATATTTTAATATGAAAGCACATTATTTACATTTATTTCATATTTATTTGCTAGATTTCACTTTTCTTAAATTTCAATGTTTCATTTCTTATAGAAAACCAATGTACACCCTCACTTTAATCAATCGGTTCACTACCTTAAACATAGGTTTTCAAGCTTAATTTTTTATGTAAATTACCTAACACATTTCTTTACATGTTCATAAGTTCAATTGGCCTAAACTAATTATATATTTGATTAGCATAAAACTATCCAAGAATAGTGGATTCATTGTGACAACTGATCAGTTCATACAAATTTTATCATCAAGGCAATCGATTCTTGGCCAGTTCACCACAAATTTGTAAAATAGACACACGAAGATATTTTTTTGACAAAGGTCCTGTAAATCCCCAAAGTTTTGTGATCAGTTTAGTTTAAACCATAAATCGGAAAGTCAACCAGAAACCCTAAAGTCAACAAAACCTTAGTTAGACCTAATAGTTTAAGTCCAGCAATCCTGTGTTCGCAACCCTAAGAAAGTAAGTAAGAGATTAGTATGTAGAATAGTTCATAATAACATAAGAAAACTTAAAAAGATCATATTAGTAAAACCACAAATCGTTTTGAACCCGAACGGATACAGTTATTGAAAAACGTGTTCCGAGACTCGGAATAGTAAAAATATTCTGAATATACCATTAGACTCGTAAAAATATAAGGTTTTCAAAAATATCAGTTTTATAATTTTTCTATAAGTAAAAATAACAGATATTGCAATTATACACGTATTTTCTTACTACCGTTACTTTATTAATCATATCTACTTTGCATTACACTATTCTACACTATTCATTTATCTCTACTTTTTCTAACACTTATTCTTACACTCTATACACCTATTATCTTTACTTTTTATCTTTCTTATAACTTAATTTCACATCTACTTTACTTATTATTACATTTAATCAACAAAAATACAAAAATTATCCTCTCTCTCCCCTCTTCCCTTAAGTGGTCGGCGCCCCTCCCCCATTCTCTCTCTCAATTTCTTTTAATTTTTCTTTATTTAAAACACATAAAATTCACTCCTCATTTTCCTATAAATACCCTATCCTCTTTTACTTCTTTCACATAATTACTATCCACAAATTCTGTCACGCCCCAAGGAGTACTCTAAACATAACAGTCCGCCACATTCGATATTAAAGCTTAAGTATGACAATCTTAGCCACTCCCAGAAGCTTTGATATTAAGTGTAAGGCATACTCTCATAATTTTAGAGGACTATCTATAGAATTATGAAGCTTAAGAAGATATAATAACAGATTAAGAAAAGAGAATTCATAATATTCATTTATTCATAGCAATGATCTTACAAAACTTAGGGGCATTTCCCCCAGTCACAAATCTATTACAAGAGTATTTCTACATCTTATCCAACACTAAACTTCATCTTGAAATTCCTTAACCAAAAGGGAAATATCTAACTGCAGGGTCCACGTAGCCTCAACCACAAATATGTGAACTGCAAAAGATATCTATAGGGGTATAAGCTAATAGGCTTAATAAAAACTATTTCCATAAACGACTTCTTATAATGAAACTCAAACAAGTTATTTAAGCAAACATATGAAATGCAACATACACGTGGGCAAACAAAGCATATGGTTTTCCAGGAACTATATGTTGAATGGATTTACGCTATGCAATCTGGATTTGGTGATACGTAACCTCAAAACAAGTAGTTTTAGTTAAAAAGATTTATACTTTCGATCAATATTGCCAAGCATATTACGTCTACTTGAATTGACCCTTGCATTCGGACTTTCCGCTAAGCATTTCCTTCATGTCACCAAGCAATCACTTTCGGTCACTCTGCCAAGTATTGCTTTTGACCTTAGCTACAATCCTTCTCACCTAAGGATAATAACCCAATGCAATGTGACTCACTTCATGGTATGCATGAATCCATTTATTTATGATATCATAGCATCATTATTATCAAATTTAAGGTGATCATAGAATCTCATACAAATCAAGTTTTATACTAAAACAAACATTAAATAAATTCCGGTCTCGATATTCTTTAGGATTCTTTCAACAAATTATCTTACATACATATCCATTTGTCTTTTCTTAATTCTAATGCAACTAGACTACAAGCACAATCAAGTAAAGCATTTTAAGGAAATAAACTCACGATACCATGTCAACAATTCTTCTATACGGATGAGTCGCTCACACAATCCTCTTAATCAAAATAGTCCTTGGGGTATAGGTATTCTTCCTTGGAATCACCTAGTCAAAGAAAATACCCCAAATAAGTATTTCTTGATGATTTTCTTGAATTTTGCTAAAACAATATCATGAGAACGTCAAAGTTCGTATAAAGGAGAATTCCAATTTAAAATGGTCATAACTTGGTCATTTTAACTTGGAATCGCGCATATAATATACCGATTTCTACCTACTCGAAAAGATCTATCCATTTCTAAAACTATTTTTATCAAACTAAACCATTTAGTCCCCTAAACAGTGGTGACTAGATTCACCACAAATTTTCTATTTCAAAAAAACAATTTTGTTTCAAACTTTAAATCATTCAAGATTTGTTTGATAAATACTTAGTTATCTATATAGTTGAAAAATTCTCTTTTTATAGCTACTTAGCTCATATTTTATTCATGCTCAAGTGTTTGTTATCCAATCATGTTTCTTGAGTAAAACGATGTCAATTAGGAGTTAGAAAACTATAGTTTACAAGAAATCTATTTTGTAAATGAATATTTTATTTTTCCTAGATAAACTTTTCGAAAAGAAATTTTCTTCTTTCTAAGTTCTCTATAGTAGTGCTATTTTTCCCTATTTATTTTCTATATAATTTCTCTTTGACCATTTGTTTGAAAAGATCTTAATTTGAAAATTCTCATTCCTTTCTCATAAGTTTTCCTTTATATTATGTTTTCATAAAAATCATTTTTGTATCAAAAATCATTTTCTTTTTGAAAAACAAGTGGTATAGAATTGATTTAAAGAGCTTTTCAAAACAAAAGTAGCTTCTAAAATTGTAGTGAGTTCTTCTTTTAACTTGGAAAGGAACGACTTTATTTTTGTTAAACCATAGATTTTATATTTCATATAAAATTTATTCCTAAGTGATAAAATCTCCTTTTTATCAAATATTTTTAGAGCTTGAAAATTTGGACAACAATCTTAATGGCATGATTTATGAGAAATAATAGCAAGCAAAAATAAAATAAATAATAAATAAAGTCAAGTATTGGGAGTCTTAGTTTCTTCAAGGCTCCCAAGACTAAGAAGTAGACTAGTCCCAAAAAAAATAAAATGAAAGAAAGAACAATACATGAACATAGTGTAGCTTCCATAACATTTAGTTTTTGGAAACTCACACCATGGTCATGTAAAGTTACATGACATGAGAAGAAGAAATTATAAAGAAAAGTTTACCTAAAGAAGGTTTTTGAAGTGTTATGTGGTTGTAAGTTTTGTGTAGGTAGAAAGTGGTTTTGAGATTATTTTGAGAGAGTTTTGGGAGGATATTTTGAGAGAGTTTTGAGAGGAGAATTTAAGAGTTTTTGTAGAGAATTTGTGAGTTTTTATAGAGAATTTGTGAGTAGTAATTGTATGAAAGAAGTGAAAGAGGATGGGGTATTTATAGGAAATGAGGAGTGAATTTTTGTGCGATTTAAATAAAGATAAAATAAAACAAATTGAGAGGGAGATAGAGAGGGGAGGGGTGGGGTGCCGGCCATACATTGAGAGGGGGAGAGAGAGAGTTTTATTTTGTATTTTTGTTAAATAAATGTAATATTAAGTAAGGTAGATGTGAAATAAAGTTATGGGAAAGGTAAAAAGTAAAGATTATAGGTTATGACGTTGTAAGAGTAGGTTGTAAGAAAAAGTAGAGCGAAAAGAATAGTGTAAAATAGTAATGAAAGGTGTAATGTAAAGTAGATATGACTAATAAAGTACTGATAGTAAGAAAATACGCGTATAATTATGATATCTGTTATTTTTACTTACCGAAAAATTATAAAACTGATATTTTTGAAATCCTTATATTTTTACGAGTCTAACGGTATATTTAGAATATTTTTACTATTCCAAGCCCCAAGACACGTTTTTCGAGAACTGTATCTGTTCGGGTTCAAAACAGTTCGCGGTTTTACTAATCTAATCTTTCTAGACTTCCTTAGGTAATTACGAACTATTCTACATGCTAAACTCTCACTTACTTTCTCGGGGCTGCTTATTCGGGATTGCCGAACTTAAATTATTACATCTAATTAGGGTTTTATTGACTTCAGGGTTCTGGTTGACTTCCAAATTAGGGTTTTAAGATAAATCGAATCCAAAAATTTTGGGGTTTATAAATTCACTACCAAATCTCTCTAAATTTCTCCTCTCAACACTCTCTCCACATACACTCTCAAAACTCTCTCAAAATACTCTGAAACCCTCTTCTACATACACAAAACACATTCACACATAATATCTCAAAATACTCTTTGGGTAAACTTTTCTTTACAAATTCTTCCTCTCATGTCATGTAACTTTACATGACCATGGTGTGAGTTTCCAAAAACTAAATATTATGGAAGCTACACTATGTTCATGTATTGTTCTTGTCCATGAATATCTATTTATATATTTATGTTGTTACTTTACCTTGTTCATATTATTATTGTTATTACATCTAACTAAGTATAATTATGTATCTACATGTATATATTATATATATATATTCTTTAGAGCATATAAGCTCACTTGCAATTTATTTACTTTCATGCAAAGTAATTTATTTCTTTCTTTCATTGCAATTTATTTATTTCATGTTATTTTAAGACCAGTCTCTAGTCTTAGAGTTGTCCTCATCAAGTCAAAACAATTTTTTTTCTTTTATTTTTTTCTTTCTTTTTGGGATTAGTCTACTTCTTAGTCCCGGAAGCCTTGAAGAATCTAAGACTCCCAATACTTGACTTTATTTATTATTTATGTTATTTTTGCTTGTTATTATTTCTCATAATTATGTCCATAAAGATTGTTGTCTAAACCTTTAAGCTTCAATTATACTTTTACAAAAAGGAGATTTTATCACCTAATAATGGTTTTATATGAAAGTTAGAATCTATAGTCTAACAAAAGTAAATTTGTTCTTTTTAAATCTTTAGGAAGAACTCACTACAATTTTAAAAACTACTCTTGTTTTGAAAAGCTTTTTAATCATTTTTATATTACCTTGTTTTCTAAGAGAAGATGACTTTTGATATTAAAAGGTTTTCCATAAAAACATAATATAAGAAAACCCCATAAAAAGGGAATAAGAGTTTTCAAACCAAGATTTTTTCGAGTAATGATCAAGAAAAAGTTGTATAGAAAAACTAATAGAAAAAGTAACACCGATATTGAAAAATCCTAAAAGGAAAATAAAGAAATCTAATAGTATTAAGAAGTCTTTAAGAAAAATAGTAAGATAAACATGAAATAATTCTTTGAAAACAAAAGAATCAAAATATTCATTTTATAGGATTTATAAAATAGATTTCTTGTAAACTATGGTTCTTCTACACTTTTAATTAACATTATTTTACTCAAGAAATTTGGTTTGACAACAAACACTTGAGCATGGATGAAATGTGAGCTATATATCTATGAAAAATGAATTTTTCAACTACATAGATAACTAAGTATTTATCAAAGCAATTTTTGGACATTTTAATAAAACAAAATGCTTTTGGGATGGGAAAATTCGTAGTGAATCTGATCACTACTGTTTTTGAGCCTAAATGATTTAGTTTGATGAAAATAGTTTTAGAAATGGATAGATCTTTTCGAATAGATAGAAATCGATATATTAAATGCGCAATTCCAAGTTAAAATGATCAAGTTATGGCCATTTTAAATTGAAATCATCATTTATACGAACATTGACGTTCTTATTGACATAGTTTAGACAAGTTTCAAGAAAGTTATCAAGAAATACTCATTTTGAGTATTTTCCTTGACTAGGTGATTCCGAAGAAGAATACTCATATCCCGAGGATTATTTCGATTAAGTGGATTGTTTGAGCAACCCATCCATTTAGAAGAAGTGTCGACATGGCAACGTGAGTTTATTTCCTTAAAACGCTTTACTTGATTGTGCTTGTAGTTTAGTCGCATTAAAATTAAGAAAAGATAAATTAATATGTATGTGAAAATTGTTGAAAGGATTTTAAGAATATCGAGGCCATAATTAATTGTAAGTAAATGTTTGTTTTAGTATAGCACTTGATATGTATGAAATTCTATGATCACCTTAAATTTGATAATAATGATGTTATGATATTTCAAATAAATTGATTCATGCATACCACGAAGTGAGTCACATTGCATGGGGTTATCATCCTTGGGTGAAAAGGATAGTTGCACGGTCGAAAGCAACACTTAGCGGTTATGGTCGTTAGCGACATGGAATCAAACCAATGCTTGGCAGAATTCCAGAGGCATTGCTCAACCCGAGTAGACTTTATATGCTTGGCGGTAATGATCAAAAGCATAACTTAACTAAAATTACTCGTTTTGAGATTATACATCACTAAACCCCGAATGGAGGGCATAAATCCATTCAACATATAGTTCCCGGAAAACTATATGCCTTGTTTACTCATGTGTATATTGCATTTCACTTGATTACTTAAATAACTTGTTTGAAATTTCTACTACACAAGATTTTACTTATGAAAATAATTCTCACTAAGCCTATCAGCTTATACCCCTATAGATATCTTTTGCAGTTTACCTATTTGTGATTGAAGCCACGTGGACCTTACAGCCAGGTATTTTTCCATTTTTGTTAAGAAATTCTTATATGAAGTTTAGCATTAGTTTAGATGTAGACTTCATAGAAAATTCTTGTAATAGAATATAGTTATTTTGGCATGGGAATGCCCCTAAGATTTGTAAGACAATTATTATGAATGGATGAAAATTATGAATCCTCTTTTCCTAATTTGTTATTATATCTTCTTAAGCTTTATGATTCTATATATGGTCCTCTAAATTTGTGAGAGCATGCCTTACACTTAATACCGAAGCTTCTAGGAATGACTAAACTTTTCATACTTAAGTTTTAATATTGAATGTGGTAGACTGTTATATTTAGGATACCTCTTGGGGCGTGACAGGTCCAACGTCATCGAAGATCATTTGGCTGTCGGTTCGACTACCTACAAGACTACGCCAGATGCTAATCCAACTCTGTTTTGTGAATTTTGAATTTCCTTTGTTAAAGTCAACTTCCAACATATTTTAGTCATCTAAAACCGATTTATTTTATGTTGTTTTATCTAATTTATACTTAGATTATATTTTACAAATTAGATCACAAATCACAGTTCTATTCATCATCATCAACACAAATTTCCTTAAATTCCAGTGTATCTCAAAACACACATGCATATATGCTTATGACAGAATTTATATTTAACATATACATATATTTCTATGATGATTTCATTTCAATAAGACATATCAATTCCACATAATCATATATATATATATATACACTTACAATATTTTCACTAAATTAACAACCATTATAACATATATATATACATGTATATGCTCATTTTGGTTTTCATGTATACATATACATATGTTAATCAATACTTAAATCTAAGTTACATTTAGTAATTTACATGAATTTATATGTCATTGACATAATCAAACATATTAATTACATTTACTTATCTATTAGAGACTTGTTTTGAAGAAGAATTGTCGTAGTATTTTTGTAGGATTTTTCGTGTATTTGAGAGAGGTTTTTCTTAAGAACTTTAAGGGCTGGGGCTATTGAAAATGAAAAGGGAGTAAGGTTTTTCAAAAGGGAATATTTATAATATTTCATATCTTGTAATTTCCTTTAGCGTTGAGGACTTTTTAGTCATTTTACTTAAATAGTTTAGGGGCATTTTAGTCCATCCATAAGTGTAGAATTTTCTAGAATTGGTTAAGGTCATTTTGATCTTTTCACATATTGGAGTTCTTTAGAATTTAGGGTATTATATGGTGTATGATGGAGTATGTTAGTTGCATGGTCTTATGGGGCCTTAGTTCATGGGCTTATGGGCTTGATTTCTAATTATCGGCTTTCTTGAGTATGGGCTTGGACTTAGGTTAATAAACTTGGACTTATATGGTATGAATTAGACTTTTAGGTTATAGGCTTTGGGTATTTAAAATTAAACTTAAGAAGAAAGAAAAGAAAGTTTACTAATTATATTAGAAATTGAATCTAGAAAATCTAATTAAAGAAAATTAATATCTCACTTAAATTTAGGATTTTAGGGGCTTAGAAATTGGTATTTGAAAGCAACTATTTAGTTTTAATTTTTTAGAATTTAAGAAGTTGGAATTTAGGCTAAAATAGCTAAATTGAATATTTAGGGGTTTAGGTGATTGACCTTGACAAATCGAGTTCAAGTTAATAATTAGAAAGTATTGAATAATTCGAATTCATTAAAATAGGTACTTGGCTTAATAGATAAAATTGATTATTTATGACATTAGAATCTCTATTTTCAATTGAATTCATTTACTAATTCAATTATGTTACACTATCTAATTATATTCTATAGTTTGCAAACATTCCACTAGCTAAATAATTTAAAATCAGTCTCTAAAGTAAATTTGAATTAAGGCTCAAAATTTACTCATATTTCTATATGAATTATCTAATAATATATAATCAAAACACAGAAAATTAGGGTATTTCAATGTAACTTACAAAAGGTTTGAATGATCTATGTACGAGCTCATGCAAATGGCTATACACTTCCAGAATCACTCTACTTGTAAGTTCATACTTTTAAGGATTAGCAAGACATATATATTGGCCATGCATTAGGTTATGTACTCCCAAATTGCCAATTTCATAAGTTTTCCTTCATTTTCTAACCTAAATACATTTTTAACCCTTCTTACTTATTTTTTGTCACCCTCAACACCATATTAACACATCTATACTATTTTAATAGACACAACACTTAAAATATCAAATTTATATATAAATCTCTCTAAGAATTCCTCATTTTCTCTGTAAAACGCTACTAGCACCAACACATCAAGATTTTGCTATATGTACCCATAGTTGTCAGAATCGTAATTTTACTCGTACGATTTAATAAGTTTACAATTTTAGCAACCCTTTTTGAGTTAACCTATGCATAAAATCAATTTTTTTATAAAATCTTATGATTTTAACTGAGTCTATCGATAGAATATAATGTTTTTAACAATGTTAACCAATCCTATCTATTTGAGTCAAATAGGCCAAAATATAAAAAATTAAACCATGTTTTTATAAACTCATCAATTATTAAAGTGATATATCTTTCTTATCACATTTCAATTTTGTTTACATAGACTCTATCTCTTTCCTTCCCTCTCCCTAACTCCTTTATTATTTCACATTTATAAAATTCATTCAAGCGAAGTTATAACTGTAAAGATTATAAGAATTCTTATTTATTATATTTATATAATTTTGAATTTAACATAAATTGAAAAGTTTCATTATGCTTTAATTTATTACCTATTTCAAATAAAATAATAATAAATAATTTAAGTTTTTATTTTTTCTTACATTCATTATGCATATCGAGTTTTTGTTTATGAGTTTTGTAATTGGACTATAGTTTTTCAAAGCTATTTTTCATCAGTTGCAAAAACTTATATTTCTATATTTCAATTCTAGTGACTTAAACGATTCTACATAAAATCATAAGTTTGACAATCTTACCTATGTCTATCTTGTTGGAAACAGTAAAAAAGCGAAAAAGAAAATCACTTTTTGTAGAAAATCATTTAGAAAAACTTCTAAGTACTCAAACTATGGTTGGAACAAAAGAGGAAGAGACTACAAAATTTTTAGAGAAAACATGAGGAGACTGTATGCCCTGGAAAATTTCAGTAAATAATTCCAAAACAAACATCGAAAATAAACTCTAAACATGACTCCAAATTAAAACCAACTTCGAGTAATCCTAAATCACGAACGAATCCAGAAATTTCTTAATCTGAGAAAATGAGATTCCTTAAAAAATAAATAAATAAAATGAGAACTCAACAGTCTTCAAATTCAAAACCACTATGTACGACAAATTCCATACTTAACTTTGAATTTTAAAATCGGGTAATATAGAACCCAAAACAAATTATTAAAAAGTAAATAACGATAAACCATCGGAAATAAAACTCAATTCAAGAATTCCGAAAACGTTGAGAGATATTAAATACTTACAAAAATAAAATTTAAAATAAATTTCTTAAACTAAATGTGATGTATAAACATAAATCCTAGTTTCCAAGCTGGCAAAGATCTAAACCGGAAACCCTAAGTGGAATATAGTAGTTTAAGTCCAGCAATCTTGCACTCTTAGCCCTAGAGGTCGAGGTGTGGTTTAAGTGTGAAGAATAGCTCGTAGTAATATAAGGTCGCTTAAAAATATCAGATTGGTAAAATTTTTTATCATTTCGAACTCGTTCGTATACAGACTTTGAAAAGCATGTTCTAGGGCTCGAGATATCAAAAATATACCATTAATACCATTAGACTCGTATTTTCATAAGGCTTTCTAAAATATCAGTCTATAATTTTTTCGATAACTAGAATTATCTGATTTTGCGATTTTAATTCATATTTCATTACTACCAGTAATTAACTATCTTTTGCACTATTCACTACTATTGATTACACAATTTTATTATTCTTATAAACCCTTATATTTTTAGATAAATATTTTATATATCCTAGAAAATTCCGTTTTTCCAAAATTTAGTATGTTTATGGTTTTTACGGGATCAATTTCTATTTAAGACCTGGTATTAAAAATAAAATAAATTAATTTAATAATTGAAAAATATTTTTATTTTCATAAAATAATTTTTTAGAATTTTTCGGGTTATAAAAATATCATTTATAGCTCATATTGGCGTATTTTGATCATACAGGTAACTTATTTGCTAATTCACTAAAATAAATTAATTAATTATCTTATTTTAACAATGAAAAATCTACTACAAATATTTGGAATGAATTTTTTATTTTTTTTATTTTTATTTTTATTTTATTTTATTAAGAAAGTACTCTTACAACCCATACCTTTAAGTACACATTTCACACATCACTTCTTTTTCACTTCAATTTTTTTATACTTCATTATCACTTCATGGTAGAAATTTTGACTCCTTTTTGGCTGCCTTTTGTCCTTTGAAACCCTCCAAAATTGATTAAAGTAAAGCTATTTCAACCCTTCTTTAAGAAGCTATACATACCATTAATTACACATTACAATTTCAAGTTAAAAACCAACCAAATTCTCTCTTTCTCTCCTCCCAAAATTCAATCCTGCTATTGTAATGTATAGGATGCCATTTTTTTTTTTTTTTACTTCATTTAATGTGTCTTTAACTCATTCTATCTCTCTCTCTCATTTACACCTTCAACCCTTTACCATTCCCTACCTTTTTTCTCTCTATTTTTCCTCTCTTTCTTTCTTCTTCATTTTGTTCTTGTTATTGCAAGAACACTTGCTGTCCCTACTCAATAAATGAGCTCCCACACATATTTCTTCAAGATCCTTTGATAAAACTCTTGTCAAAAGCTTCCATAGTTGATGTAGGTAAAGTATAGTGAGAGTTTCATGTATCAAATGACATTCCATAAGCTTAAAAGCTAAGGATGATGATGCCAAAATAAACACTCCTCTTATCTATGATTATTCTCTTGTATTATTATTTTTTTCTTGCTAAAATAGTTATATTTTGTAGATCTAACTTTTTCATATAACTTTGCTTATATTTATATTTAGATCTATGAGTTTATAGTTTACTACCATGGATTTCTTTTGTATTTATGTTCATAGAAAGTATAGATCTTGGTTTTGAACTTAAACAAAAATGGTGAAATTCTTATCTAGGCAAGACCCATTTTTAAAAACCACTTTTCAAGTGTCAAAATGAAATTTTTACTTGAGATAATGAAGGCTTAATGTATATATATCATCAAGACTTCATTTTTATGGTTCAAAGGTGATTATAAAGATTATTTTTCAAAACAAAATTCTAATTTTCGGATTTAGGCCAAGGCCTAGTTTAAAAACATGTTTTTCAACTCAAAAATGAAGTTTTTATTCAAGATATGGAAGGCTCTTAAGATAAGATATGTAAGGATGAATTTTCATAAGTTTAGATAGATTTTATCAAAAGATGTGTCCAAAAATAAATTTTGTAAATTCGGATCTCAACTAAGACCAATTTTGAAAACTCATTTTTCAATACCAAAATAAAGGATTTGTTAGGAAAATGAAAGGCTTATGGAATAGGTATCAATAGGAGATGTTTTTGATAAGTAAATAGTAGATCTACTAATAGAGATTCTCAAAATAGGAAGAGATTACAAAATATAAAATTTGAGTTTTATTCTAACTTTGTGAAATTCGGATGATTTCAAGACCATGCCTTAAAAACCCTTTTATCAACTCCAAAACTTGTGTTTTATATGAAAAATGAACAGTATAGGTCATAGATATCATCAAGCAAGGATTTTTATAAGTTAATATGGGATTTGCTAAGAAAAACATGTAAAACAAGGAGTAGAAGTAAAGTAGGAAAAAATTGAGTTGTTTGTCATTTTAAGAAATTCGTAATAATGGAGTAATGGCATGAAAACACTTACTTTTCAAACTCAAAATAGAAGTTTTATTAAAGAAATGAAGTCCTTAGTGGCTAGGTATGGTTGAGCCTTAATTTTCTAAGTATCAAATGAGTTTTCTTAAAAGAATCACTACAAAAACAATTTTTACAAAATTCGGATTTTGGAGTGAACCACATTTAAAAACATGTTTACAAAGTGTATAATGGAAATTTTTATTGAAAAACAAAGGCCTTAGGGAATATACATAATGAAGGCTTAATTTTAACAAGAATAAATAAATTTTATCAAGGAATTTTTCTAAAAACAAGTGGGGATTGTCAAGAATACAAGACTAGCCTTTCTAAGTTGATTTTTCATAAAGTTTTACAAAGAAAAAGTTTTCTAAAAACTTCCTTTATTCAATATCATCAAGAACATGTGTGTGTGTGTGTGTGTGTGTATATCTCATGACATATCATTTATGATAGAAGCTTGTTCATATTGCATGAATACTTGCTTTGGATAGTAGAAACTTCATGAACTTCATAAAATCAATTTTCTAAATCAGTTTTCACTACTATTCTGATCTGATCAAATCCTTTCGAAGCTTCAAAGTTTTCAAAACTTAAATATGATATTAGAATTAGATAGATCTTTCGAATTAGATAGAATTCGATATATAATTTGCTAAATTCGGAGTTAAAACAACCAAGTTATGGCCGTTTTAAGTTGGAATTCCCGCTTAGGACGAGAATTACGAATTTAATAGTTTATATGAGATAGAATGGATTAGTTTTGAGTGGAAATACTCATTTGGGTATTTCTTCCTTTTCAGTTGACCCCGAAATCGATGATTCACTACCACCGGATTACTTTTACTAAGAGATCGGTGATCCAATGGCGGAGTGAGTTTTCCTCTTATTTGTTACCTTGCTTGTGTTTGTAGCTAGTTGCACTAGAATTAGGAAAAGATAAAAATTGTGATGAGTTATGGTGTAATCTTGGTTGAATGAATGATAAGTATTGAGGCAAGACTTGTTGTAAAATCATTGTATGAGTTAGCATAGACTTGAATTGTCTGAAATTCTCTATGATCACTCTTAACCTACATAATCAACAGGCCACAATTATATGAATAAATTATACATGCATATCACGTATTAAGTCATATTGCATTAGCTAATATACCTTTGGTGGGACAAAAGTATATTAGCAGAAGACGAGGGGGCCTTTGTTAACATTAAGAATGTGAGATCGCTTAAGTTAACGAAAGTGGGGTAGGTACTTAACTACCACAATAAAACAACAAAGATTGTATAATTAAGAGAAAGAGATCGGGATTATGATTGCATGACTTATGGACCACCACAACCCTGAATGGAGGGCGTAAATCAATTCACATATGGCTACCGGAAAGTCATATGCTTGTTTGCTCATGTGTTTGTTCATGCATAGCATATGGATGAATTATAACTTGTATGTTATGGTACGAAATTAAGGAAACTTTCACTAAGCTAGTGTAGCTTATACCCCAATAGATGTTCGAAAAACAGGTTGATAAGAGAATGCTATCTGTGGATGAGATGGTTAGAGCCGAATATGACTTCGGGATTCCAGCAGGAAGAAAGAATACTTGAAGATATTAGCTAGGTTTTGTGAATTGCCTTGTAATAGATATGTAGTGAAAGCTTTGGATGAATTGTAACTGAAGTATAATGAATTGTATTTTTCTTTACATTGTTACTCAAATTATATCAATATAAAATGTATCACTTCGATGTGTCTTCTCTATGTGTTAGACGCCTTGTACATAGTATGGAAGCCTTCGCGTGACTGAAGTGGTCATTCTTAGGCTTTAATATTATGTACGACGGATTACCAAGTTAGGATACCCTTGAGGCGTAACAGAGACGGTCATTCTTCCGAAATATATATATTCTTTTCAATGTATGTTTTAAACTTATATGTAGGGATAAAACTACCCTTATTTTAAAATCAAAATTTACTTTCCTACCCTTCCTTTCAAAAATATACATTATTTAGGTTATTTAAAAAAAAATCCATGCAACAAGCAAAACTTATGCCTTGAATAATGTAATAAAGAATGATAAAAATAAAATAAAAATTGAGAGACAAAATGAATATGAAGTAATAAATTTGTTTTCTTAAACAAAATGAACTAGATAATAATATGAGTTAGCATATAAAACTATATAATAAAAGTATGTGATGAATGGAGAGTTTATGACTTAAATGTAATATAATAGATATTCCAAAAAATAAACATAATATATCCATATAAGATGTTTTTATTTCCAGCATTTTAAGACACTTGTCCAAGGAAATAAAAATCTAATAAAACAACTATATCAGCAAATGAGACCCTAAAGGGTTTGCTTTAGAGTTGTGCAAATGAGTTATGCCAGCTAACCCATCCTGTCCCGCTTCCACCCACGAGTTATGCTAGTCAAAAATTTTAGCCCAACCTGCCCCACGCGTATTGGTAGGTTATTCGAGCTAGCCTGCAAACCTGCTAATATGCTTTTTTAATGAAAATTTTTATAAGAATTTAAATTTGAATTTAAATTCTTAATATTTTAAATATAGAATATATTTATTTTCATCTCACCAACTACTACTATCTATGTCTTAGATGGTAGTCATGTATGAAAAAATTGAAGACTTCTATTTTGAAATTTTTTATCTCCACATAAGATGATATATTTTAACTAATAAAAATTAGAATCCATTCCAAATTTTTTTTCTTTGGCATGGTAAGAAAAAATACATCATGAAAATTATAATTAATATCGTGTTGCTTATTTTAAATAGGAGCATATAAATATCTAATAAATATAAAATAAAAATATATTCATAAAAAGACGACTGATATAATAAATATAAAAGTTGAAAGTTTCAAACATAACACTCATAAAAGTTACATAATTAACATTCAACAACTAAATAATAGAAAAATGAAGTAAAGAGTAAATAAAGAGGACAATGTATTAAGGATTTTTTTTTTATAAGATTTATATCTCCTTTTTTTTAAAGTTTTTTAAGTACGAGCAACCCATGACGTATGCATTAAAATGGCTAAAATTTTTAGTTCAGCCTACATTTTCTACGAGTTATGCGGGCTGACCTGCATAACCGCCTCCATTTCCTTTCCCTTTCCCTTTTCAGTACAAATTAGTGGTGTGCAAAAAAAACCGATAAAACCAAAAAATTCAACCGAAATCGCAAAACCATTAAGAAAAATATGGTTAATCGGTCCATCAATTTCGGTTAAGAATCATGGTTTTTATTTTTTCAATTTTCAGTTTTGGTTTCGATTTGTAACCACAAAAAACCGATTAACCATTTTCAATATTTATAAATATATTATATATATAATTTACATATATTATGTTCTTTGGATTTTGATTAAAATACTATTATCTTAGTTTGATGAGAGTTGATGTGGTAATTGATTGATTTGATTTTTGTTGATGATGATACATTAAAAGGCTTATTTTTCTTATTTAAACTTAATTTGATTTTCCTTTTTTTTAGCTATTATAATATAATATAAATTTAAAAAAAAACTCTATGATAAAAAAAAAAAAATGTTTGTCGAAATTATCAATTTGATTTTATTGAAACCATTATATTAAATGGTTAAAAATCGAAAAAATTAACCGAACAAAACGGTTAACATTAAAGCGGTTAACCGTTTATAATGAATCTATTAAGAATCGCGATATTAAAAAACCGATCATTACGGTTAGGTTCAAAAAATAAGGCTACGGACCGGTTAACCGATCTGTGAAAACCCCTAGTACAATCACGGATTAAGTTGAGAATTAAACATGCCAAAAAAAGAACACGTAAATGAAGTTATGGTAACTTACCATTTTATGCAGCGACGCGGATCTTCTAAATTACAGAAAAGGGAGAGTTGAGAGGCAGAGAGGAATTAACGGGATGTTGATTTGCTGTCTATTGCATTGATAGCTCTAAAACTTACACATATAAATATGAGACAATGAAGGCCAGTTTTGAAATCGTAGAAGAAATAAACAAAAACAAAACATCGGTCTTTCTTATAAACCTTAAACATATTATGTAACTCCCTGGTTAAAAAAACATTACGGGGTTTATCTTCTCATAAAATCTCATTGAGATTTTATCATCATCAAAGAAAGAAACAGGAGGTGAGGGATTGTAAGAGAAGAAAGAGAGATGGGTAAGGTGCTGTTGGCAATGTTTTTTGGGCTGCTGGCCGGGGCTATGATGGTCCATTGTGAAGACCCTTATTTGTTTTTTACGTGGAATGTCACCTATGGCACCATCTCTCCTTTGGGAGTCCCCCAACAAGGCATCCTCATCAATGGCCAATTCCCAGGTCCCAACATCAACTCCACCACCAATAACAACATTGTCATCAATGTTTTCAACAACCTCGACGAGCCATTCCTCCTTACATGGTAATTAATATTTCCATCTGCATTAATTATTAAAAGAAAAAAAAAAACGGCTGTCTTGATTTTCTAATCTTCTGTGTGTCATTTGTTGTGATCTCGTATCATCCCTTTCTGATGATCTGTTGATATATGCAGGAGCGGTGTCCAGCAAAGGAAGAACTCATGGCAGGATGGAACACTCGGAACCATGTGCCCAATTCCTCCAGGGAAGAACTACACCTATCGCTTCCAAGTTAAGGACCAAATTGGTAGCTACTTCTACTATCCTACCACTGCCATGCATAGAGCAGCTGGTGCTTTTGGTGGCCTTCGTGTCAACAGCCGTTTGCTCATCCCCGTTCCTTATGCCGACCCTGAGGATGATTACACGGTCCTTATTGGCGATTGGTACTCCAAGAGCCACTCTGCTCTCAAGAGCTTTGTGGATAGTGGCCGCTCTCTTGGTCGACCAGATGGAGTCCTCATTAATGGCAAACCCGGTAAGGGTATGGCTAACGAGGAGCCTCTCTTTACCATGAAGCCTGGAAAGACATACAAGTACAGGATTTGCAATGTTGGGCTGAAGAACTCACTTAACTTCAGGATTCAAGGCCATTCAATGGAGCTTGTAGAGATGGAAGGTTCACACACCGTTCAGAACGATTATGAGTCTCTCGATGTGCATGTTGGGCAATGTTTTGCAGTGCTTGTTACTGCTGATAAAGAACCAAAGGATTACTTCATGGTGGCATCAACTAGGTTCACCAAGCAGGTTGTAACAGCTACTGGCATCATCCGCTACACTAACAGCAAGGGACCCGCCTCACCTGACCTTCCCCCAGCACCAGAAGGATGGGCTTGGTCTCTCAATCAGTTCCGCACCTTCCGCTGGAACTTGACTGCTAGTGCTGCTAGGCCTAACCCTCAAGGTTCTTACCACTATGGACAAATTAACATTACTCGCACACTTAAGCTTGTTAACTCTGCAAGCAGAAACGGGGGCAAGCTTCGCTATGCCATTAATGGTGTCTCTCATATAGACCCACCCACGCCACTCAAGCTTGCTGAGTACTATGGTATACATGACAAGGTCTTCAAATATGATACCATCTCAGATGTTCCAGCAGAAACAATCTCAAATCAGGTTACCCAAGCGCCTAATGTTAACAATGTAACCTTCCGCACTTTTGTGGAGATCATTTTCGAAAATCATGAAAAGAGCATCCAATCATGGCATCTTGATGGTTATTCTTTCTTTGCTGTCGCGTAAGAAATCTACTCTTTTTTTTTTTTTTTTTTCCTTTCTTTCTTTCTTTCTTTCTTTTTTTTTTTTTTTTTTTTGGTGAAGGGGGGCAAATCCTCACGAAGAATTGACTACCTAGGTTATCTAACATTTTCTTCGCATTTTCAATCAACAGTGTAGAGCCAGGAAGGTGGACTCCAGAAAAGAGAAAGAACTACAACCTTCTTGATGCTGTGAGCAGACACACAGTACAAGTATTCCCCAAATCATGGGCAGCTATCATGTTGACTTTTGATAATGCTGGTATGTGGAACTTGAGATCAGAGTTGACAGAGAGGCGCTATCTGGGCCAGCAAATGTACATCAGTGTTCAATCCCCAGAACGCTCTTTAAGGGATGAGTATAACATTCCTGACAATGTCCTTCTTTGTGGTATCATTGAGAACCTGCCCAAGCCTCCACCTTATAGCATCTAAGTCGAAAAATCCACCATACAAATAGTAATGAGAGAGGAGGGGAGGGAGAGAATAGAAAAGGAAATGAGAAACTGTAATGACAAGAAAAAATTGATGAAAAGTGACTAATATCATGAGCTTTCACAATATTCGTATGTCAATGATCAGTAAAGATGTGTAATTTAGTCATCTCAAAATCGTGAATTTGAGCACAAGATTGAACGAATTTACAAATGACACAAATGCAGCATATGAACAATATTCGTCTTTGTGCCATGAGATATCTCCTATGCACGTTAGGTTTTCTTTAACTGACAATTACAATGTGTGCGATTTGATCTTCTCAACAAGCCACTACAACTCTGTTCCTAAGAGTTTCTCCATATTCGTGTCTGCAGTGCTTCCTGCAATTTCAACAATAATCATATTCCATTTCTAAGGGTTATACCTAGTGAAATTTTAACATGTAAAAGTAGCATAGATTATTGATTCATCAAAGAATCAATCTCAATTTTCTAAAGTCACATTATCAAACACTAAAGATCACGTGTAAGACATTATAAAGGAAAAAAAGATGAAGTCACTTACTCTGATGTCCAATATTCTGTGTGCCAAAACTACAGGAACCCCCTCTTCATCCACATGTGCATATGTAAGAAGCTCACATTGGATTGAGCAAATGAGATAAGCGATGAACACCCCTTCTCAACCATAATTGGTAGGCAGTCATGTGGAAGGAATCATAATCAACTGGTTTCTTATGCCAGACAAAATGCCTCCTGATTTGGCGTACATTATGGTACATATTGACATATGCTTTTTTTGGTATAGACAGCAATATTTCCTTTAATGATCCAATATCTCCATGGTTGATTATGACAGAAAATTGGCTCCAGTCCAAAACATTAGCAAATGGAAGTCATAATAATTTGAAATAATAACTGGAACACATCCATACTGTATAGCATCACTGACCCTTGCTGTATTTACTTCATACCCTTTAACACTGAGGCAATACCGGCTCCTTTTAAAACCTTCTTCATAAGGAAAAAGCGGTCTTTTAGAGAATATATCCATCGAGGTATCATTTTCCCACAATGAAATGAGCACTTGGCGAACCTGGGAATTCTGGATACGACCTGAGAAGAAAACAAGCTTGTCCCTGAAAGCAAGATAGACAAATAAGTTCACACAGGGAACCACTTGAACCTACAATATATATATATATATATATGTATATATATTACAGTTTTCTTTAACATCATAGTAAATGCTTTCTGCATTGTAAAAAACATCAATTGGGACACATCAAAAGTATGGCGTTTGTCATGTCCGCTGTATGTAGACTATGGTGATTTGGTAAGCACATTGCAATCAAGTGCTTCACCAGCATATTCTATTCTATTCCATCAAGTAGTGCTTAAGAGCAATTAGATAGGAGAAGTTGAAGCATAATTACAGTAGTTTGGCCTTAAGTTCTTTCAAAAAGAAACAAAATGAACTTCATAATCCTCGAGTTCACTATTACATCATATCGCTTAAATAGTTTCCTTGAATACAAGGACTTAAAATGACAAGGAATGACAAGGACATATGAAAGCCAAGATATAGCCATAGCTAATGTCGTTGGCGCATAATTTGTCTATATAGTGCATAATAAAAAAATTTAAGCATATATCTAATGTAAGCATATGATGGAATTCATGTGACACGAATTACATTTACATTGCAAGGATGATGACTCTTCAATGTATGGCATTAAACTGGGAAATTGCATCTCCACATAAAGTTCCAAAATTTACACCATTAACAAGACAACTATCTGTGCCAGGAGCAATACCTCTTATCTGGAGGAATCAAAGCTTCCTCCGCCTTCCGCGGCCAAACTTGCGGCAACCCAACATCCTTATGGGCAATGTAAAGCCTCTGGAAATAACTAGAAGAACAAGTAACCTGCACAGCATTGTTAAGCAACTCGCCAGATTTTGACGCAGCATCTCTGCCCACAGAATGACACTGAACATAAAAATGATCAGCACCATTTGAGGCATTCCAATGTGCAAACTCTCTCCTAATCCTATCAGCGTAATTGGAAACAAATTTTGCAATAGATGCCCCACTCTGAACCCGAGGATCGTTTCGCAGATTATTTATGGAAAAGGGCATGTAAAAGAAGTGAGCTTTTGACGGATTGTAGGTAATAAGAGAACTATGAAGAAGCGAAATTTTGAACATGTGCTCACTGAAGTAGTTTCCTAACTTGGGGTTGAACGGATTTGGGTGAGGATTGAAAATGTTGGCATAAGGAGACGAAAAAGATGAGGAATTCACATCCGGGTACACATAAATTTTGAAACTTTGTAGCATTTCCCGAAAATCATTAGCAAAACAGTCCCAGTTATGATAAGGACTGCTAGATGCTAGACCCACTTTATCCTTTTCATGAGTAAAATTAGATGGGATTAATGGATTTGAAACTTGGGAGTTTGGCTTCGAAAACCCATCTTTCAAGTTCACAACTTTGGTTTTGGTACCATTACTTGGCGGGTTAAGGTCTTTCTCTTTGATTAAAGATCCATTCTGGAATCCATGACCGTTGCTTTTAGTGTCTATGCTACTAAAAGACTTGATACTTAGAGGAGTCAAAGAGGCTGAAGGAACAATTTCTTGAGTAGCATTTGATGGGTTTGGAACAATGACGTCATTGTCCAAGTTGAGAAATTGGGCACTGCGGTTAGGAAGGAAATAAGGATAAGTGAGCCACAAGGACATTGCTAGTATTAAAAGGGCAAACAATACGAGGAGGAAAAGAGGCTGGAACAAAGCTGGAGGATGAAAGAGGAGCTGTTTCGGTCTTTCATTCTTCTTGGAGCAGGGCATAGTAGCCACTACCGTAGACATACAACCTAGAGGCAGAGGTAGCGAAGAGTCTCGAGCTTTCTTGTTTTAGGCTATCTCGTTTTGGGGCTTCTTCCTTGTAAGAGTCGCCGCGCCGGTTGGGCTTGTGCAATGAAAAATTAATGGCATTTTATGTGTCCGCTGAGTAGTCGGTAGACGGTACAGGGAGTGTGATATGACATCTGTAGAGCTGTACTGTATTTTCTTTTTTTTTTTTTTGGCCTTTGAGCTGTACTGTATAAATTCCAAATTTTGAAGGGTAAATGTTATATTAGGATGGTTATATACTCTTCTTCCCATTCCTCAAATTACACATTCCTCAAATTACACATTCCTCAAATTACACGTGCTTCAGAATTGGTATTTGACTATAGAATAATTATTCTTTTATCGTAAAAAATTTCATATAAAGAATATTTATTTATATTATTAAAGAAAAATCACTTTTTTTGGTATTTTTAGTGTAAATATTTTTAGCATATGAGTATAAAAATTTTTTTATATACTGAAATAATGAAAATTAAATAGGATTTGAATATAATTTAATAAGGATTGAATAAACATAGTCTTTTCCTTTTTTATCATATGGTGTAAAATATTTTGTTTTGAAAGTATGAAATTAAGTAGGGTTTAAATAGAATTAAATAGGGTTTCCGCATAAAATATTTTTAGTATCCTAAAATCATGAAATTAAATAGATTTGAATAGAATTAAATAGGATTGAATAGACATAGTCTTTTTTTTTTTTTACCATATGGGCGTAAAATATTGTTGATATCTTACAATCATGAAATTAAATAGAATTTGAATAAAAATAAAGATTGAATAGATATAATCTTTTCCTTTTTTAACCTAAGCATGTATCTTATATATCGATCTAAAGTTCTGATACCATATTTATACATGGTAGTTACTCAACATGAAGAAGTTACTGTGGAAAATACAATTATAATTATGATTTGTAATTGATTTTCTAATTTCTATAACTAATTAAGATTGTCTTTTTCCGACCTATCAAAATAATATATATATATATTTAATTTATATATGTTGAGTTGTTTTATTTGCATACATCTGTTTGTTTTATATAATATGAAATAGATAAGAAATTGTATTCATTTACTTTATTAGAAAAATTACCATTTCTTATCAATAACATATTTTTCTTCAAAAATACTACCAACCATAAAATTAAAAAAAAAATTCCAACCTTATTCGTAAATCAAATAATACATCCATCTCTTTGCAAATCTTAATATAGAAAAGGTCAAATCTCTTCCTATTATCATTTTTCATCCCTAAACCCACATGTTTATTATTAATAACCTTAATCTGTATTTTTTTCGGCTATTACACCAAAGAAGTGGATTCAAACATGGAATATCTCACCTAACATACTAGGAAAATGGCCTACAAGGGCTAATATCCACACATTTATTACTTTTGATATTAGATTTGTTCATTTTATGTTATTCCCATTGTGATTTATTTATATCGCATTTCAATTAGGACAAATCGCACTAAGAATCTAATTTTTTCATTAATATTTTTATGTCACCTTTTTTATTTAACTTTTATCTCTTACATGGATTATTGTTCTCCATTTTTATAGGATTAAGTATTACCTATTAGTGGACTTCATTCTCTTAGATAATATTTGGCTATACAAATTTTTAATGTACTAGCTACGTAAATTTCACCGTATCACATTTGATTACAAAATAAATTTGCTATTAGATAAAACTCTTCTCATCATATAAGTTAAAAGCTAAGAATTTTATTCTTTATATTTGGTGGCAAAAAAATATAAGAATAAAACAAAGTAAAATCCTTTAATAAAGATGCTAAACTAATACAACCACTATACTTCGACCTTACTATCGTTGTTGCTACCACTATCATCATGGTCACTGTGTCGCTATCGCTATCACCACCACCACTAATATCATTGCCACCGTCAATAAAACATTAATAACAAATTATCATTACCTTTGTCACGTTATTGCTACCAAATCATCGCCACCATTCATGGCAATGCAACTAGGGTGGTTTTATATAAGTTTTATAAAAGTTGAACTTGTCCTAATGTAAGCTCCGACTTTCTTTGTAAACCAAGCTTAACTTTGAGAATCAAATCTAAAACCAAAACCCTAAACCGGAATAGTTAGGGTTAGAAAGAAACCTAAAAACCCTAAGCCTGGCTTTACCGATAATAAAACCATAGAACTTTTGAGAGTAAGTTAATCTAGATTATAGTTATAAAGGATATATCGAAACATAAAAATCAGTTTACGGAAATTATATATTTCGAACCCGACCAGGATTGTTCTGGAAAACCTGGCCCGGGACTCGAAATTAAAAAAATATCTGGAATATCTTTAAGACTGGAATTTAATAAGGAATTCAAAAATATATTTATTATAATTTTTCAATTTATAAAAATTTTTACTAACATAATTTAATTATCTAATCTATTTTCATTACTATTCACACGTACAAGCCCATACCCTACTCGCACTCACAAGCCATACCCTTACTCTTATATCCTTACAATCTAACTTTATCTCATTACATCATATTCCTTACATCACTTGTCCAACACTTTTTATTACACAAATTAAATTTGAAAAATTACACAACACTCACCTTCTCTCCCTCTACCCCTTGGTCGGTGCTACCCCTCTCTATTTTCCCTCTCATTTGCTTTATTTTCTTCTTTTATTTAACTACAAAAAACCTTAATACCCATCTCTATATATACCATTTTATGTCTTCTTATTCTCTTTCTTCATTTCACTTTTGGAAATTTTACAAACCCTCCCTCTCTTTCTCTCCTTGCCGTAAGCTCTCTCCACACACACACACTCACACATTTTTTTTCTTCAACTCCTCTTCTCTTACAAGCTCCATAGGTATAGATCTATACACTATCACCACAAAAACATGTAATGGCAAGATAATTCATGTGTGGATTCACATGGAAATCCCCATGAGCTTCATGCTAGGGATGTGAAATCACTAAAACATGATGATCAAGCCATCACAAGTTGTGGATCTTATGTTTTAAGCTCATATTTTTGTCATGATCATAATATATATTCATATTGTGATGATTTTATGTAGGAATCTTGCTACTACATTGTTATCATAATAGTATACTTCATTTCATACATCTAACATGATCATCACACTAAGATCTAGTTTCTAAACATACATCTTTTACATGTCATTTGAGATCTCATGCATTTATTTTGTTTAGAATGAATAAATGGTCATAAAGAATTTTGTCTTATGTAAATGAATGTTTCATTTATTTCTGAAAGTTATGATAATTATGAAGATGAGCCAAAAAGCTCAACAATAAATTTTGTTTCATCAAAATAATTTTTGTAAATTCGGATGGAAAAAGACTTATATTTTGAAAACCTATTTTTCAACTCCAAAACACGAGTTTTATGTGAAAAATGAAGGACTTATGGAATAGGTATCAATAGGAGATGATTTTAACAAGTTAATGATAGATCTACTAAGAGAAATTTGTCAAACAAGAAATATTTACAATATGTAAAATTTGGATCTTATGTTAGTTACATGAAATTCGTAACTAGGAAAAGAGGTATGTAAACACCTATTTTTCAAACCCAAAATGGAAATTTTTATAAAAATGAATCTTTAGGGATAAGAATAGTAGAGCCTTAATTTTTAAAGTATCAAGTGAGTTTTTCTTAAAGAAATCACCTCAAAATCACTTTTACAAAATTCGGATCTAAGAATAGCCCATAGTTAAACACTTGTTTACAAAGTGTAAAATGACGATTTTTGTTGAAAAGTAAAGACCTTAAGGAATAGATATAGTAAAGAGTTAATTTTAGCAAGAATAAATAAATTTTATTAAGGAAAATCTCTAAAACAAGTGTGATTTGTCAAGAGCACAAAACCAGTCTTGCTAAGTTAAGTATTCATGACATCTTTAGAAGTTTATATGCATGTATGTGCCATCACCTCATTGGTCGGAGGTCCAGGGGTCCATAATAAAAATATTCTTTTTTTTATATTTATTTAGATTTTTTGTTCCTAGAAGAGAGAGAGTATAAAGAAAGGGTTCGCTCTTTAGAAGATTTGCTCGGGGCTGTTCACTTTCACTTTGTGGCCTGGTATCTTGAAAGCTCTTTGCTTGCGGGGGCAGGAGTGGAAACGTTTGAGAGAGCGCTTCGCGAAAGAATCGTGTGTCACGGTGAAAGGTTTCCCGTTGTCTTTCGACCCTCCTGGCTTCACCTAATTGTGTAAGAGGGGAGAGGTGAGTATTAGGGTAGTGTCTAAAAGACACTTGTCTCCTTCTATCTAACTAACAGGCTGATGGATAACCACCCCCTATTTGAACCTTGGATCTGATCCTCTTTGTAATCGCCGCCGATAACTGATCTTAGGAACGCTATACGTGACTCCTACTACAACCTGCGGGTAACCACCATACCTCTGACTCCGCGAAGAGTCATCTGCTGCATACCTGAAATATCTCCTAAGACTCAAGATATGACCTTGGAGCCAATAGGAGCACCCTCCAGTCTCTCCTGGAGCTTATTGATGGCTCCACAATCACTAGTATTCAAGAGACTGCTGACGTGGCGGCTCTAACATCATCATGGGACAATCCAATATCCATACGTGATGGGATATTATTGGTGTAAACAGAAAATTAAGAACTCCGTTCCCGCTGCATCTATTTCTTCCCAACCTACGGCAGAGAAGAATCCTATCATTTCTGCTACTCCGCTCAAGCCAACCTATTCCTTCCTGGATAGTAGAAACATCATAACTCTTCACAAAAACAATTTGAAAATGACATTTGGCTACCTAACAGAACTTATCCAAACTTTTTGAGACTTAAATTTTCCAAAACTGAGATATTGTATTAGAATTAGATAGATCTTTCGGAGTAGATAGGAATCAGTATAAATTTACGAAATTCCGAGTTAAAATGACCAATTTATGCCGTTTTACGTTAGAATTTCGACTAATGACGAGAATTACTAACGTAGTATTTTATGAAATAAAATGGATTAGATATGAGTTGAGATACTCATTTTGGTATTTCTTTTATTTAGGTGACTTAGATCCCGATGATTCGTTACCACCAGACTATTATCACTAAGAGACCAGTGACCTATATCGAGTGAGTATTACTTCATAATTTCATTTCTTGATTGTGTTTGTAGTGATTAGTTGCACTAGAATATGAGGCAAAAGATAAAATTGGATTTTTGCATTATGGGAATTATGGGGATTATGTATGCTCGTTGATGAGTTGAGAAATTGTATTAAATATATAAGAAACCGGGTGATTAACTTATGTCTGTTTAAAGTATTATAGGATTGATTGTCTGCGAAATTGGTTGATCACCTAAATATTGGTATTAATAATTATTCGGATATAATTAACATGGACATAATCACTTCACGATGGGAGATGGAGCATTAGCATATGTTGGTTACCGGTGATCCTTAAACGGCTAGAAGTTAGTTGATCGTGATCCATAAACAACATAAATGAGTAGTTGATCGGATCCATAAGCGACATAAGTTTTTTCCCCATGATCCATAAACGTACATACATTTAATTATAACGGTATACCGCAGTATTCATTAAACTGCTAACTCCGAATGGAGGGCGTAAATCCATTCACATATCATTTCCTGCTGATCATATGTCTTGTTTGTTCATGTTGTTGATGCATTCCATATGGTTGAATAAATAACTTAATTAAATGATTTGTTATAAATTTCTTTATGGAAGTATTCACTCACTAAGCTAGTGAAGCTTACGCCCCTATACCTTTTTCTTATTGCAGTTTTCATATATTTAGCTAAGGCCAAGGCATCCTACCAAGTAGGTACAGGAAATAAGAGTTTCCTTTAGAAGTTTGCGTTCAATTTTGTATAGACTTTCATAGGAAACCTGATATTTATCGGATGACTGTAAAAGACCACTTTTAAACTTAATATTCTTTTGCGAGGGAATGCTCCTAGAACTTCATTAATTATATAGACTCATGGTTTATATTCTGATGCTAATAGTATGGCAAATTAAACTATTTATCTCTATTGGTTCATGTATTCTATTGTTGTAAAGGTACACCTTGCATCTGTACGAGACTTTGGAATGATTGTGGTAGTAATTCCTAAGTCTTATATAGCATGTGACGGACTGTTACGTTTAAGGTACCCTATGGGATGTGACACATAATACCCTGTAAGATCTCCCAAAACTCATCTCAATCACTAAATGTTTGCTTCTGAAACTTGAAACCTGTTGATTAACCTTCTGGGGTATCTAAACTTGAGTTCGATAGACTTGATAACCATGTTAAAAATTCCATGTAAAATGCAACTTATCCTGAAATAAAACCTTTCTTTATATTGGTATATACTCTTAAGGATTTCTTCCATTTAATAATTACAATCTCTTCTTTCTTTACAGTTTTTGGGAAAAGAGAAAGAAAGAAATGGGTAATGCGTTAGCTATTAATAGATTTAATACAATTCATTAACCATCATGATATAAATACTTATGCCATTTAGGATTGAATGTACCAATAT
Source organism: Combretum micranthum (assembly GCA_024138025.1). Lineage (NCBI taxonomy): Eukaryota > Viridiplantae > Streptophyta > Magnoliopsida > Myrtales > Combretaceae > Combretum > Combretum micranthum. The sequence goes on from JAMXBD010001307.1 coordinate 406,620, forward strand.
TATTAACTAGAAATTAATTTATGAATATATGTGCACCATCAAGATAATCATGCTTAGAACTTAATAGTGGATTATATGTGCATAAGTCTTACTTACTTTGTGCAATTTTTTTCCCTAGTAACCAGTTTGGGTCTAATGAGTTTTATACCCATCCAAAAACCTAATCTAGAACCATATAAGGTTTCACCAAAGGCCCATACCAAATCCTTTATAAGAACCTGATTCTTACAATCTACACTACCTCTACTACTAACTGTAATACTTATATATGGCACATAACATAAAACTTTAAAAAAAAGGCTTGTGTTGTACTTAGTGTAATAGCCATGATTCCCAATATCATTTCATATGTGTGTGTGTGTGTGTTAATAGGTTTTACATATTATAAAAAATAAATAACAAGTATGGCATATAGATTAAGTAGCATAGATTAATGCATGTGTTTGAGAAGTGTAAAATATGTGTGTTTGCATTAGTATAATATGTGCTTAATATTAATATATAGGTATATATGTATTTGTATTATTAAGAATTATGTTTTGTTAATGTTGTTGTATGAATGATGAAATGAGTAAAATTTGATTAAAACAAGTTTTACCAAGTCTATAATGCCCTAAATTAAAGGCATTATAACTCGCCACGTGTCCTCTCTTCAAAGGCACACGCAAAGGCTATAAATATCTAAACCATAATACATATCATCACATAACTTCATAACTCACAATAAGGATACTCAATATGAAAATTCAAATAATATAACTTCAATAACATCTAAATTAGCATAAACCAAGCCAACTGATAAAATCCTCATAAGAAACATAAAACTAATAACTAATAAAATCATTTCAACTGGAAATCTAAAGAAATCTAATAACTCTTTCAATGGGTAAAACTCCACTCCAGCCATCTACATATCAGCTGGGTAATCGGTTCCACTATCGTCCTCCCCATGCTCTACGAAAACATCAAAGCCAGATAAATCATACAATATCTGGTCTTCACCTGCTCCTAAAAAATAAAAAGGAATGATCACAAAGACCCAGTACATCCAAACCAAAAACACAGGCGTATGATCATACATCAAACAATTCACACACAACTTAGTATCTAATGCAACAAGCACCAATTATTATATTTTCATTAATCCAGCATACAACATGGTTTAAGATCATCCGCAACTAATCCTAAACTTGGAGTAACTCAAACTCCTAAAAACAAGCAGTATAGGAAAATAGGTAATATAATACATATGTGGTGTTGGGAATCTCCCACATACATGGATGTCGTACTCGCACTACTCCTAAACTACCGAAATCATTTCTATCCACAAGTCCACTCGGACAACCTTACACATAGATCATCAGGTTGCCAGTGTTGGCATACACCATCGCGTGGTATTTACTAACCACAGCCACCACAAACAATA